>OX459099.1:1682115-2282115 GCA_949775045.1 Metridium senile | reverse complement strand
TGTTCAACTCTTAAAAGATTAGCTTATTCTTTGTAATTATGTCTTTTTGTTACTGTTGTTGTTGTTTGTAACAATCAATGTATAGCGCTTAGAACAGATTTGTATTTGCGCTTTATAAATAAAAATAAAAATTATTATTATTATTATTATGATCTTCGGGACACTAAAAAACCTAAATCCTTGCTAATTTCGGTGTAGTTTTGTCTATAAAGTTCCAAGGAAAGAGCAACTTTCCTTATTTTTTTAATGTCTTAGTGAAGGAATAAAACGTGGTGTACATGTTTGTGCTGCATATCGGCATTTTGAATATGACAGGCGTAAAACAGCTATTTTTCTAACGCATCTGATTGGCTTAGCCACTGAAAAGCCAGTTAAATGTTCCTTTGTGTATTTTGACCGAATTCGAATCGGACACCAGCGATAGGGGCTATTTAATATGCTTATTTTCAAAAACATGTAAGCAAGTAATTATAACCTCAATATCGAGAGTGGAAATAATATCAATATGTACCAAAACTTAGTATAACATCCAAGTCAAAGAAATTTCAACATAACTTGCTTTGGTTAATAGTAAGTTTT
Source organism: Metridium senile (assembly GCA_949775045.1). Lineage (NCBI taxonomy): Eukaryota > Metazoa > Cnidaria > Anthozoa > Actiniaria > Metridiidae > Metridium > Metridium senile. The sequence continues at coordinate 2,281,536 of OX459099.1, read as the reverse complement.
TATTCAGAGTTTTTGAATTCACAAAAATATACTCTACATTTCCATTTCTTCGTCTTCATTTTCTGTATCTTTTCTTGTAGATCCAAGGTTGGAAACCATCTTTAATGGACGGCAAGTCATAGTACGAAGATTCACTAGCACACACGTCTTACTGACTGAAAAGTCGGGAACCATTACAAGAAGAATTCTCTGGTTGTTTGGTCCTAAAACGAAAACGACGAAAACCCCGAAATGTTAAAGAAATTATCCGTGAACTAACGTATCGGGAGTCGGCAGAGCCATTTTTCTCTCGCTTTTCAGCGGGGGAGAAAGGTCGCTCTGTTCGCAGAGTATGTGTACTCTGCTCCTTTTCAATATCATGCAAATTCTGCTCAGTCATCGTAAGGTTAATTATACTTACCATTCAACGTTTTAGACTGATATTTTGGCTGGCTACCAACAAAGTACAGATGTGGGCACTTGTCTATAATGAATGGGTCTTCGTCATAATATGGGTAGCAACCTCAGTTAAAAAAAAAACAGACAACATTTCAATGTGGTTATACACTTCATCATCATCACAATCACCATCATTAATCAATATCATTATTATTGTCATCATCACTATCATCCTTTTTGTGACCATCATCATCATCATCATCATCACCATAACTTCATTATCATTATCATCATCATCATTAGCTATCGTAATTATATAACTATCATCATTATTGCCATCATAATCTTCATCATCATCACCACCATCATCATCATCATCACCACCATCAACTTCATTATCATCATTATTAGCTATCGTCATTATATAACTATCATCATTATTGCCATACCGGTAACAATCTTCATCATCATCATCATCATCATCACCACCGTCAACCTCATTATCATCATCACTTCTTTACCTAGCGTGTCAGGTGCAGTGGGTGCAATATGTCCACTTAGCATGTTCTGTTCTAGGATATCTATGTTGTCTTCATATGTTGTGACATGGTTTATATCATTCACATTCTGTCCTGACGTACCGAGAACCCTGTGAAAATGCAACAAAATAACCAAAGTAATTGAAAACATATTTAATTTAAAACATATTTTTACACACAACTACCGATAATTGTAAATAAGAGTCCAGACAACGGGTTTTCACGTCAACATATCACGCAACGCTAAATAAGGGTAAATATTTCCGACAAACTTTTTCAATTTTTATGATTTTATTGTGGTAAAAAAAAAATCAAATGTGGTTAAACATTGTCTGTACTCTTATCGACAATGATATTCGTCATGACAGTAGTCAAAATTTGTTGCAGACTCACTTTGCTGTACGAAAATGTAGGGCTGGAGTAGACAAAATATAATGTATATAATCTACTTCTTCTTGACTGGAATTAATTGTTTCATGATCAGTCATACTAATTCATGAAAGATCTATTATAGCTGAAATGCTACATTATTTTAAAATATACTCATGATTTTTCTTACCTTGCTCCACCAATTATTGCCTCATAAGGGTTGGTAACACTTTGCATTGTGGGATAAGCAATTGCCTTTGGAAACATACAATGATGTAGTGGTTGCTGTGGTAGGTTGTAGTTGGATGGATCAAATTCTCCAGGCATGACATCGACTGGTATGCACTCCTAATTTTCAAAAACAATGCCATATTTCCTTCAATATTAAAACATGATAAAAATAGATCATGTGTGTGTTTGTGCTATTTTGATATTCAAATCCAGATGTTTCAAGACTTATCTCTTAAGTTTGAAACTTTTGAAGACACAATACTCTAGAAATGTCTAATTAACATAAACATTTTCTCTGATTATCCGTTAACATTGTACTTACTGCAAGTTGTAACACAAAATCATCCAGCTCTTTGACAGCCTCCACAGTGCCAGCCATGATATTTCTTGTCAAATATTTAGCCTTCAGAAAGAAAATGACATTCCAATTTACCAAGAAATATTAACTTCAAAACTCAAACAAAAAATCAACATAAGTTCAAATATCTCTTTAACATTGATGTGGACTAAGTATTTTGTCAGATAAATAAAACTGTCTAAAACTCAGCATTCTTCGACATTTTTGAAATTTACCTAGTTTTGAAATTTAATTTAAATGTGTAATAACTTGGTCTTGTCTTTGTGTCAATATGTCAAAATGATTTCAGTCAAAAATTAAAACTGAAATAAATGGACAATCAGTATGAACAGTTGACACATGGTTCTACCTATAGCAATGTGCTGTGAAGTGCTTTGAACATTTACAAATAAGTCATCTTAGTTGTAGTTGTCAAAGGACATGCCTTGTACTATACCTTTGTTTCACTTTCTTTGTCTTGAGTACAATGACTTAATGAGTTACCAGCAATAATCACCCTCACTATTTTAGTACAGGATTCTTGGTCCTGCAATGTAAACAATCACATAGTAATGAGTAAATTTAACTAATTCAATGTTAGTGAGGACACTCAAACAGTGAACACTTGACATTTTCCATGTTACTATTAACATATACATGTTACTATTTTCTGAACATTCTACTGCTTCAAAACCTCGATCATTAGTTAAATAAATACCTTTCATTAACAGCAGTAAAAGAAAAGTTAAATACAGGTATAATCCAATTTGAAGAATAAACAGAATCTCTATGTCATGGAGTTTAATAGAGCATTAAATAAAACAGGACCAGTAATATAGCAAACAGTTTTTATAACTGAAATGGTCATCTTGTTAAAAGACGTATTATTATTGTCATTAAAAAATATCTGTGAGTTGACTTCTATATACCTGTGTACTCCCAAGTTCTCCAGTGATCAAATCTGTCAGCATTTGCAGGCTTAGTAGATCTTGACTATCATTTCCAAACCCAAGACCTGATATGAGAGCCAAATACCTATAGTGTAGAAAAATAAATGTTATTTTCTAGATAAAAGTAAATATGTCCGTGCTTAGGCATTATGTGTTAAACTATGAAATGTCCAAGACAATAAATGATTCCAATGTGACTTCATTTTAGTTATAGAAATTAAAATGCAGAATAGTGAAAAACCTGGTCAAATATATATCAAAATTTTGTTTAACAATTCACACCAGTTGTAACACTATTACCTATCTTCTCCCTCTACCATATCTTTATCAAGTTCAGGAGCAACTTGGTAAGGTAGACCACTAAAAGCTTTGCTTTCAACATGGAACTTTCCTTCATCTGTTGTGCGTCCTTTCAAGGCCATTACAGTTCCTAGATAAAAAATAAAATGATAATAATGGAATAATGTGTAGTATTATGTTATGTTGTGTTACGGAAACTTGGTGATTCAATGAAATTCTTTATATATAGTGCATGTATTTGGGTAAAAAGACTGAATTTGTAACTGCACAGTTTTGTGTGTAAGTAAAGTCAAAATTAGTTTCTGTTTTTCTAACTGCTTTAAAGTGAACTAGCCTATGTTTTTTTGTTGGTGAATTTGTGGTGGAAGCTGGTCCGTTGACGAGTTTACCAGTTAACAACAAATTTTTGCAACATTTTGATCTTGCAATGTCACCTATAAACAATTAAAGGAGTAGCATGAACAAAACATGACACTGTCTATTTACCACTAATTGAGGTTCCTACAGAAATATCTCCTGTCAATACAACTCTTTGTGTTTCATCTTCCATGACCAACACATCTTCGTCATCGGTGTACTTAGCTCTTACAGGCTGGATAAGTAAGTTTTCCTAGAAAAGAAAAAAACACACATAAAGCAAAACAAATAACTCTAAGACTAATACATAAACCTCATAGACAAAGCAATTGTCCTTTTCACAGTTCTGTTCAGTGACCATGAATGATGGTTCCAAGTCGAGGTTCGAGTTCCTGCGCATGACAAATTATAGTACTCGAACCTCGACTTGGAACTATTATTTGTGGTCACTGAATGCAACTGTGAAAAGGTCTATTAGCAACTTGTGATGGGGAAAGGTATGAGAAAAGGGAAGAATGAAAAGAGGGAGGAAAGGAGAAATATATATTGTTAATCAGACCAATTACATTTATAAATGATTACACATAAAGTTCTGGTAGACTTTGTAGCAGACACAGGGGAATTTCTTTTTGAGAAGGTAGGTAGGGGGAATATGGAGCCACAATAGAGAGAGGAAAGGTAGCAGAGGGAAGAAATCATCAAAAGAGTATTAAAGCTGTACTTTTCCTTAATTTATATTCTTGTTTGTTCAATGTAATGTATATTATGTACCATACCTCAGCACTGATTTCTTTGAGTATAGAAGGCTTTAGTTCCATCTTTTTGAAGAGAGTCCCAATAACAATACTCCGTTCATCAAGTTTCAGCTCTGATAGCTTCCTGATCGGTAGAGAACTGCCTATACAAAGAGAAGAAAAATACAGCCACATTTTAAAGTCTATTTGTAGTGACATTTCGTGAAATTTTTGTAATACTTTTGCGATGACAACTTACCCCATTCCTTTCTCGCTGCTGCAGCTAGCTTCTTTCTCATTGCCATTAAACGTACAGCGTAAATTTGTGCATACTGGCGACTGAAGGTTCTCTCTTTCAAACGAAATCGATCACTGGCGTTCGAGTACGAACAACTTGCTCTTTCCAAACGATCAGATTCATCAGCCTCATCAGAAACATGCTTTGGCTCGGAAAGAAATACTTCAGCCTTCATTCCAGTGCATTTTGGATCTGTTTTATCTGCAGCAAGCATTTTTGAACCGATTTCAGTTCACCTTCCTTCCTTTTACTGTTTAGTGCCTTGTTTTCCCGCCAAATTTATTTGGTGTCACGCTGTCCATTTGAGCCTGCAATCAATTTTCTTATGAAGCTCAGGGACATAAATTTTACCAAGTTTAGAAAAAAGTAATAAAAAAATCCCTTTCTTTTGATATTTGTGTATTATGTTGACTTTCCGCAACAATTTCTTTTCATTTTTAAAACAGTTTCCAATCTGAGTCTGCTGTTATTTGTGTTTGCGGCGTTCATAACTAGTCCCAGTCTATAACCGCGTAATGTGCTAAAAAGGAAACTCCAAAAAGGATAAAAAAATGTCTTTCGAAGTGTTCGACACAAAGGAAAAAGGACGAGGCTTAAAAGCACTCAAAGCTATAAAAATAGGAGTCCAAGTCTTAGAAGAAGCACCAGACGTATGCATTTTGTGTAACAATGTCCGTAGACATTTTTGCAGCCACTGTTTTGTACCCAATGATGAACGCCTTCTCCGTTGTTCCGGTTGCAGTTTTGTAAGATATTGCGGACAGCAGTGTCAAAGACAAGCATGGAAAGCGCACAAACATGAATGCAAAAGAATCCCTGCTGTAGCACCTAGAGTGCCGACTGATTTAGTAAGACTAATGTACAAGATTCTTCAAATGAAAGCAGCAAATCAAGACATGGACTGGTACGACAACTTGGTGTCCAATGTGAATAAGATAGGAGAGAAGAGAAAGGAAGATTTTGTTTCAATTGTCGCCGTTCTTGGTCACTTTTCAGGAAGAGAGTTTATAATGAAGTTTACAGCATCAGAGATATTTGAGCTTTTTGCTAAAGTATCTTGTAATAGCTTTAGTGTATGTAATGGGGAAATGCAATCCATAGGTATGTAATGTACGAGTCAAATCCAAAGGTGCCCATCCCCCCCCCGGGCAAACCCCGGGCATTTGACAAGACTTGGGTTCCGTATAGTGGGGAATTTGACGCCGATTAGCTACTTGAACGGGCGGGCATTTGACGAGTGTCGGCCATCTTTAAAAATACCCAGAAAGCATTGGAGTCCTAACCACAGGTAGCCCATGATCAGGCAAAAGTCACACGGGAACGGAAACGAAAAGCAAAGAATTGATAGATAGTTTTTCCTTGTTATACACCTATCTCAAAAAACGTCAGAAAGAATTGGCGATTGACGAACAGCGATTGCAAAGGAGCTCTGTTCTTTCACAAGTAAAATTAAATTGACGAAGTATAAATGCTTGTCTTTGTGTTTTAGAGTCGAAAAGTGCAAAGAAAATCCAAGTTCTTTCAGTTTTTAAGATAGATTTGTGAATTATATCGAGATCCATCTTTCGGTCGTGCAATCACCAATCAAAAATTGCCAATAACCATTCTCTTCTTCAACGTTTTTTAAAATTTCCCTTCATATTTGATTGTACAAGTTTTGTCTACCATGTTCATGAGACGTCATGTAGTAGAAGGAAGTTTAAGTATTTTCTTTTCTACTTAAAGTAAAATTTGAGTTTATCACTGACTCGAGCTCGAGGGGCGGGCATTTGACCATTCTGTTGTTTCAATAGTGGGGCATTTGACTGTTCAGTTTGCCCAGATGGTGGGGAATTTGACCAATTTTTTTTCAAAAAGTCAAATGCCCGGGGGTTTGCCCGGGGGGGGGATGGGCACCTTTGGATTTGACTCGTACATAAAGTGCATTCCAATTATTGATATTGGAGAAGGAAGCAACTATATAATAACCCATAAACAAAACAGAATGAATATATTGTATGTAGGGTATTTTATATTTGTACCTGGAGAAGCTTAGTCTGGAATCCTTTGTACATTAATGCGACAAGGAGTAAATTAATCTGCTCCCCCTGCTGAATCCATGCTAGTATGGTACCTGTAGGATGGGATGCTAGTCCCATACAGGTTAGCTAGCAACCCACTTCGCTCTTATCATTATTTTTATTATCATTGCCTGCATTTCTTATCTCACATTAATAAAAAACTAAACAATAACGACGCATCAACATAAGTACTAAAATGAAATAACATTGTTTCCAAAAGTGTAGTGTTTCTAATTTAGAACTTTTTTTTACAGGCATTGGATTATATTCCTCTGCATCAATGCTAAACCACTCATGTGATCCAAACTGTGTTGCTGTGTTTAATGGCACAAAGATTTCTATCAAAGCTGTGAAAAAAATCAACACTGGTGACGAATTGACAATAAGCTATACAGAACTTCTTGCCCCAACCAAAGTGAGACAAGAGGACCTCAAGCATCAGTATTTCTTTGATTGCTGCTGTGGAAAATGTACAGAAAACAAAAAAGAAGATCAACTGGTGAACTCCTATTTATGTGCAAATACACAGTGTACAAATGCTGTTTTAGAAACAGGTATGCGATAGCATCAGTTATATTAATACTGTTTCTACAGTCTTGCCCTGGACCGGAGACGCAATTAAGGGTGAACCCAAAGGATCATGGGCGATAAACAGATTTTCGCTTCAGTTGTGTTTGAATGTTGTTGCGTGCGGTCGATACTACTGTCAAAACGAGCATCAAGGGATTTTTTCATAAAGGATGTCCAGGAGAGAGTTCATATTAATAATTTGGCAGAAACTTAAGTAGCAGTTCATGGTTATTGTTTTCTACATCGAACAATTTCGTTGCGTGCTAGCAATGACCCAGCAATTTGACCTAAATGTTAAAAGAAGTGATTGCATGACCGGCAGCCAGACACTGTTGTGAAATTATAACTCTGTGCCAAATATTTGTTTTTAATAGCATTATTATCTTTTAGAATCAAAACATAGGATTCTAATTAAACTTATCTGAGTAGTTCTGGCTGCTATCCATTTGTTTGGCAATCAATTGATTTGAGCTCGACTCCTAATGATATCGGAGTGATCGACCGGCAGTCAATTTCTATCTTTGTTTAGATGCTTGAATATTTTTTACGAACAAATATTGATGTTTTATCGTCACATGTTTACCTATGATTCACTGTCGGACAACAAATTAATCAGAAATACTCTGTGTTCGGCAGAGGATCAGCATAACAACAGTCGTAAACAACATCACTAAAATATAAAATAACACGAAAATAATAGGAGGAGCGGTTGGGATCTTTATGTTATTACTTTCAAGCATGAATTAAAGCATCTTTTTGTAAAGACGAAAGCTGGTAATATCAACTTTGAACATAGATAAGGGAGATTGAATACTGGACATATTTTGGCGCAAATACTCGAGGTTAGAAATGGAAGCCTTTCATTGCAAGTCGAAAACAAGTAGAGATATTTATTACTTTTCTATGATACTCTCCACAATTGCTCTTTGACTATATATATTGGATTTCATTTCAAATTTGAAAGCAAAAATTATTTTTTTCTTTATGAATTTAGCTTTGTAAGATCAACACTTGTGAAATTCCATGATAGCTACAGAAACTATTTTAGAGCATTTTGATTGGTTGACCGAGTCATGTGTACCGTGATCAACCTCCTCTGGGGTGAACCTAAACTACAGCTGTGAAAGGAAGGTGGTAAACCATGCCACCTATGCTGCCCACATTGTTATCATGATTGTATTCATGATTGTCATTTTTATCATCAAGAACAAAATCACAATTTTTATTATGATAATTTATCATTATCATCAAAATTGTATGGGTGGTGAATGGTAAATCCGAGATGCCGAGACGTATGTTTTAAATTCAGAAAAATCCGAGACCAAGATTTTCATTTCTCAAAATCGAATAAAAAATCGAGACTCCGGGACGCCAAAAAAGCGAGTGAAAAACAAGACTCCTAGACTAAGTGTACACAGAGCGAGATTGCCAGACTTGGCCATTTTTTCCAAGACTTTTAATTTTTGGGGGTACCATTTGCCACCCTTAATTGTCATCAAAATAGTTATCATCACTATCTACCATCATCATCATCATTATCATCATCATCATCATCACCATTATCATTAGTATCATTATCATCATTTAATTGATTAATTCTGATCAATAACTTTATTGAAAAATTCAAGTTATGTATAAATAGTCAATTGTAAAATATGAAATGCCCTAAAATCACCATTATATTACAGCAATATTTTTATTGCTTTTCATCACCACATTACTAGATTGTTTGAATCTCATCAATGCTTCTCTTATAATATGTTCCAGGTGAATGTGACAAATGTGGTACCAACAGAGATAAAAAGCAAATAACAGAATTGACTGAGAAAGCACAAGCTACGCTTGACCATGTAAAGGAAATAGAATACAACATTAATCCAGAATATGTCATGGGAGTTTGTGATAAAGCTATTCAAGAGGAAGAACTCATACTTCATCCCTATCACCATATTTTGATAGGTACTTTGGATAAAGCATTTGATGTATGTATGCTGTTGTCACAATGGCAAAAAGGACTGGACTATGGACTGAGGACTTTGGAGCCTTATGTAAATCTCTACCATGCCTATCATCCAAATATAGGAATTCAGTTTTATAGAATTGGTAAGTACATGTAGAAAAATAATCGTAAGTTAGATCTTGAGAGACTACTATTATATGTATACCAAATGCCTCTAGAAAGGTTTATTTATATAATATAATTTATACATATAATCAGCAAAGGTTTTGCCATATGGCTGATGTTCAAAATAATGAAAAGAAAGAAAAAATACTAATAATTAATTAATAAGACTGATCATGACATCTAGGGCTGCTATAAATTTGGCTACATCATTTCTTTCACTCAGGTTGGTTGGCAAGAGGTTCCATTCTTTTGTATTTTAAGTACTTTGCCAGCTGCAGTAATAGCTGTGTGGGCACACCACACCCTCACCCCAAGGGACACCACACACCCCACACCCCAAGGGATATGCTAGCTCTCATTCTCCACTTTCTTTGTGTATGGTTGGGATGAAAGTTGTTTGCTTTGTTTGTTTTTCTTTGTTTACTAGTGCTTTATATAATTATTATTTAGTATTTAATGCACTTTGGATTTGACTGTTCTCCATTTTTTTTAATCCCTCAACATGTGAGCTGTTAAAGCTGAATTTAATGAAATATGTCTGTGGATATGAGGGATGTCCAGCAAGGGGGTTGCATGGTGTATTGTTGCATCCTTCTGGGCTTCAACACAATTTAGAAAATATCAAAAACTAAATGAATAACTGGAGTGCAAATTTGAACTGATCTTGTATTTTTTTTTAATAAAGGCAAGATGCAGATTTTCCTGGACATTTTCGAACCTGGTTTTCAGACATTGGGAAAAGCACTTGATGTTCTTAAAGTTACCCATGGGGAGGAGCATCCAACTGTCATTGAGCTGAAACAGGTGTACTCCGAGGCAATGGATGAATACAGACAAAAGAAAATGAAGTCAGTAGAAAAGGAATAGCTGCATTGGTAATAGACCGATCCAAGGTTATTGCCACCATCTTTCAAGGGGTGCAAAACTACTGGGGCGAGTAGAGAATGTATGTAATTTTGGACCACTTTGAACGTACATATTTTTCTTCCAATTCATTGGATTTTCAAAGTTAAAATTGTCTATCAAAGGTTTTGCATTTGTTTATAACATATCCAAAAAAAAAAAAGCGCTGGGAAACAAGCTACAGGCTCTGTATTCAATATTTTAGATCTACATACAAACACTTTGTTTCAGCGATATAGAATTACACAGTAAATATAGGGAGATTTGAAATCGCCGTTTACATACGTCTCACATAATTTAACAACCTTAGTTTGATCTCAGGTATAGCCATGCATAGTATCTTTGATATAAAATGTTTATGTTGAACATTCGGCAATTTCCAGTGGAGTTATATAAGTTCAAAGTTACATACATTTACTGCTCGCCCCAGTAGTTCTGCACCCCCTACAAGATGGCGGCAATAACCTTGGATCATTCTATTAGTTGGCTGCATAAGAGTTTTTATGGAAACAAAAGAGGTGTAAAACATAGTAAAAACTAATATAAGAATATATCAAATCCAGCCATGGGACATTTTTTAAGACAGTTGATCAAGTAGCTTAGATTTCCATTGACAATGTTTTTTGTGTTTCCACTTTTTCTTTGGTGCCGATTTTGCCTACTTTTTAGAGCAGTGTGCAACTTGCCTTTGTTAACTGCAATTGCCTAGTTAGAAATACTGACACTATCTACTGTGACAGTCTGTACTTTTAGGCGAAAACTCTGAGGAAACTAATTACAGTGCAAATCGAAAAACCGTGGGCACCCAGAAATATTTTAGAAATCGTTTATTGTTCATTGAACATCTCCCAAACAACTCTAACTACGAAATGTTTATCATACTACACATCAATCAAACTTCTTGCGGTGATATAGGTGTTTCTGAGTTGTTCAACGAACAACAAACGGTTTCCGAAAATATTTCTGGGTGCCCACAGTTTTTTGAGGTTTTTTGAGTTAGAGAGAGATCTGATGTATATGAAGGGGAGACACAAAACAGCGATCCAACGACTATGCATGCATATCAACATTTTCACAGTGCTAAAATTTGCCATTGTAAACATTAGGAATTTTGGACTACAGTGTTTAAAGTAGATTTTTATAGGGAGGTGAGTAAAACACAACAATTGGAGTGAAGTTGAAAAGCTTTATTTTACTTCAAATAATTACACTTTTACATTAAAACTGTGCTCTAGGACAGAAATATAAGATATCTTGTCTATAATTTGTGACATAAGCCTTTTAAAATTAAGATTTTTACAAGGCCATGTTAGTTTATATTCTATAGCTACATAAGATTAAAAAATCCTTTACTTAAATAATGAAACTTTTTCTTTAGTTTCTGATTGTCAAACGCTTTTTGAAAAATGCTGCGATAAAATCAAAAAGCAAGATCACAAATGTCAGACCTGAGTATTTTCTATATTCTTCAAACTGTATAATTTGTGGTCATCAATATACTGGTCTCAGGTTTTCAATCTATAATGTGAACAACTCATTTTTGACGTGTACTTATATACTCGTATAGGAATACAAAAAAATACTTTTGTGATTGTTGCTTGTTGATTATTGAGTTCATGTTTGACAACCTTTTTTTAATTGTTGTACATAAATGTAAGGTATTTTTCATATAGTGTGCCTTTTTAAAACAGCCAATTCTTGCTTCTAAAAAGCTAAGCATGATACTAGTGTTTAAGCTGTGATTTTGAAAAGGTTATAACAGTATTTGCAATAATTTATTTTTATCTTTCATGTATGCATAAAATGTGTTGTGCTGATGCAATTCATTCTTGGGACCTTATCAAGAGATGTTTTTTGTAAATCAATCGACATGCTCCAAGAATGATGTATATTATATACAAACTTATTCATATTTCTCAGCTGTTTTTCTCCTTTCAAATGTACTTTACTAGAAATTAGAAATAATACATAAAGTTGAAATATTTCAGTTTGGACTTAGCTAGGTACTTTATTATATCTGCTGTTAAATAAGATGATTAAAATAATGGCACCATTAGAACGATTTCACATAAGCGTTTTTACATTGCAAATAATTTGTCATCTCGATAAATGAGGCATGCGCATGCTTGAATGCCTACATGGGCGCTTTTATGCTTGAAGATGTGTGATTTCTGCTTAGTAAAATTATTGTTTGTGATTTTTTATGCAAGGTATGCCTTGGTTAGCAAGGTGACAACTCATTTAAGGTGACAACTTATTTGCATATTAAAAACTCATTTGCATGTTAAAAACGCTTGTGTGGAATCGTTCTATTAACTCATAAAAATAATTGGTCTAATAAATGGCTGGTACCTCATACTTTGCATATCCAGGCATCGTTCTACTTCTCCCTGGACTAACAAGGAATGCCTGACTAAATTTGTAACTATACAGGATATGTATCACCAGTCATTTTCTTCTATTTTATAGATCTTAGGATTATTTTAGAATCTTATGCAAGTGTTTTGTGACACTGTAATGCTCCCTCTTGAAAAGCAACTATTGTAGCAAGTGTTGTGTGACACTAACTTTAAAAAAAAAGAAGCTATTTTACATTTACATATACAGGGGTACCCAAATCCCCAAAAAGTCCCAAATCTATTCCTATACCTATTCTATACCTCTATTCAGCGGTCACCCTCTATTAAGCGGCCTCAGTAAAACGTCCCAAATCTATTCCTAAACCTATTCTATACCTCTATTCAGCGGCCATCCTCTATTTAGTGGCCACTTTGTGTATGGTTACACACCCAAGGTCCCAAGGGTAACCGCTTAATAGAGGTACCACTATATTTTGTCTTTCAGATAAGGTACCATAACTCTAATAAACTAAGCAACATTTTTGTAATAAGAATCGTAAGTAGAAATAAATCTGTAACTACACTACTATACATATCGTATTGGTGTTATTTGATCATTAGTGAAGAAATAGAAAACGCGCGCGCGTGCTGTGTGCAGTTATAAAGCACGCGGGGTTGTCAGAACACGAGAGAAGTGTTAAGAGAAGCACGATGCGAAGCGGAGTGCTTCTCAACACTTCTCTAGTGTTCTGACAATCCCCAAGTGCTTTATAACTGCATACAGCACAGAAAGCAAGTTTTCTATTTCTTTTATAAAATACAAATTGATCAACATGCAAACGCGCGTGCTGTGTGCTCTCATAAAGCACGCGCCTCAACCAATCAAAATACGTGATTTCAAATAGTTATTTTATGAATGATCTTCGATTGCTTTAAATATTTTTAAAAGAAAAACAAACTATTTAGTTAGTACTAGTTGTTGGAGGACTACTATTACATTAAATGTTTTTTTTTACACGGGAAAATGGAAAACCCTCTGGAAAAATGAAATCATTTGTAATTCAAAAACGGCCCAATTAGTTGACTTTGAACCATGCTTCTATCTATTTGTCTGAATTTTTCCTGTAAGATCTTTACTTCTAGAAGTTAATATATTATCAAAAACACTAGACAGTTACAGCCAAACAAATCTTCCATCAACAACAGATTTGCAATTATAGAACGAACATATTAAAACTGAATGAAGAAAAATTACGTTCCAAAGGAAGCGAAAAAAAGATAAAGAAATTATGAAGGAAGTGAGTTTGGAAGTGTCATTTTTTCGTTTTTGCAATGGTTTTTTTTATCTAAAAACTAATAATATTATACGAAACTAGTGATGATATAACGATATAAACGACCCAGAGTGACATGACGAAAACGCCAGTGATGTACTTCATTTTACCGGGTCCACCAAGTTCTGCACCTCCCAAGGGCTTTATGTAACGCCGCAATACCAGTAGTGTAAGACATATGACAGCACACACGCAGTATGTTATGACGCTAACGACTAGAGATCCTGATTCAACTCTGAAAACATTTCCCTGAAAGATATCAAAGAGAAACATTCTGTAAGTTTAATGCCGTTATGATGATGATGATGATAATACAGATGTTGCACGATGATCATAAAAATGATGACGATCAGGATGATTCAGATGATGACGTTTAAATCAGTATGATGCCTAGTGGCGGTGATAAGAATACGACGATGATGATCAAATCAGTGGTCTTGATGATCATTGATGGTGATGCAGATGAGTGGGTAACGATGATGGACGTAACAATTAAGACGAAGTCAGTGCAATGTTGATGATGGTTGTGGACTGGTGACATTGGTTGTGATGATCAATAGCTATGCACATGATGATGTTGGTGATGGCAATTCGTTATGTGATGATGATGACAGTGTTGAAATGCTGATGAGTCCGATAGAGCAGATTTCGTATGAGTGTGAAAAGTTCAGTGTCGTGTGCATGCCTTGCCGCGACCGTGATGTTTCTAGAATTTTTAGCGTGCCTTGCCGTGTCTTGACCGCGTGAATGTTTCAAAGTCATACGAAATCTGCTCTAAGGATTGCTACTTACATTTACTCCATGGTATATTGCTGCAATCACCCATGGCGTACCAAGCCCAAGAAACACGTTCACTGAATTACTGCCAGTCACGTTACCAATAGAGGCATCGGCATATTTCTCTTGGACCGCAGCAGCTTTACTAGCAAACAAATCAGGAAGACTTGTTCCCATAGCAACAAATGTGATTGCTGTCACTTCTTTTTTAAGCCCAATTAAACATCCAAATATGGTAGCAAGGTCACCAACGACCGCTGTCAAGAGGCCAATCATAGCAAGGGCGCAGCCGAAGGTAACCCAGCCTCCTGCCCATGAACAGGGTGGCACGATGGCGAAAATGATCTGAGAAATAAAAAAAGTTATGAATGAATGAGTGAATGAATGAAAGTGAGAATGAACGAATGAACGAAAGAAAGAATGGATGGATGGATGGATAAAATAATGGTGAGCAAGAAAACGATGCTTAGAGGTGCGGATTAAGACTATCATGAGTTAGCTGCGCTTTTAGACTGCAAAACAGTCCCTACTTTTATACGCAAAAACTCCGAGGAAACGAGTTGAAGACTTTTCCCCTCTGAGTTTTCGCGTAAAAGTAGGGACTGTTTTGCAGTCTACTGCTCTTTTTGCGATTTTAAAAATGTTTCTTACCTTCCAAGCAAATGTTAAAAAGTGCATGATATAGTCCATAGATGTTGCGTTTTCTACATCCCCGCCGTTCACTGTCATAGCTTCACGGAATTGATTGCCCCATGATGATGAACCGAGTTGTAACCGATCCAGGTTGAGATGAGTCAGAGAGACAACACGGTCAAAAAGCCGTTTATATTCTGGGGAAAAAACGCATTCCGTTGTTAGTTTCTACTCTGTAAAACTGGGATATCCCAGTAATTTTTTTTATCCCAAAATGCGCGCGCGCGTCATTTTCCTGCCATTTTCCAAAACTGGAATAGTCCCAAAGAAGTCACTTTTAACACGTTGTCTGAATGGTTGAGACATATGCACGAAAAATAACACGGTATCTGATTGGTTCATTTTACTTACCATCATCATTCACGATAGTGAGTATGGTTCTTTTGATCTTTCCGAGCTGTGCTCCTCCTGTTGGGACGCTCAATTCAAGCAAAAAGCTCTCATCTTTTTCAAACGCTTTATCGTCCACAATTTCTATGTCAATGTGTTTTATCTGCTCGCCGTGTTCGAAAGTTAAGACTCCATTCCCTCCGTTGAAGTCCTTGCCGCAAATAGCTGACTGGTCGGTTGTTTTGTATTCGACTGAGACTTTTCCATCGGTTCCATTGGTTCGTTCGACCATAATGTTTGCTTTTCCTATGCTTTCCTTCATCACAAAGCTGGGTTTTTGGAAGGATATGATTCCAGGTTCTGTAGGTAGAGTAAATTTACGTGAATATGCAATTTTTTTAAATGATTCAAGAGATTGCTAATGAAAAACGTATAATAAAAGACTTGAATGAAGTTCACAAAACATTATCATTAATAGCAGGGGAGAAGTAAATAACTGGGCTTTCATTCATTTATTAGTTTATGGGGGGAGTCGGCAATACTGAGGGGGGGGGGGGGGGGGGTCATGCTATTTTCGGAAGCTATATAGGGGGTGTTACAAATTATATGCTGTTTTAGAGGGTTTAGTAAAAACTGGACGAAATATAGGGGGATATTTTTGCCAACCAGGAAGGGAGGTTGGGTGATATTTGAAAAAGACAACAGATGATTTTGCCGACCCCCCCCCCCCCCCTATACACTAATTAATGAAAACCCCCAAAGTAAAATCATGTTTCAATAGTTTTGTCCATCATTGTAGCTTAAACATTTTTTTACAGTGAGGATATTCGAACCATGAATACTTGATATTATTACTTTATGAACATTATACTGCTTCAAAGCCTCTAAAAATATAGCATCGACTTCAAATACACAGAGTGTTCATAATAAATCTTATTTCTAATCTATTCACTCAAGGGAAGTTGTTTAATAAGTAAAAAATAAGCTCAAAGTGTTCATGGTTCAGGTGTCCCCACAGTGTACTATAAAAATGCTATCATTCCTTACCATCATCATTGATAATTGTGACTTCTGTAATACTCTGTTTGCCAATAGCAACACTAGTATCTTTAACATTATAGGGAGTCAACATGACAAAGAAGACTTCATTCTCTTCCCATTCATTGTCATCGATGATGGTGATGTCAATGTATTTGAGAGTCTCGCCTGGTTTAAATACCATGACATCTTTCTTGAGGATATAGTCTGATTCACTTGTGGCTGTCCCATCAATGGTCTCGTAGCTGTAAAGGATTGAATATGGTATGTTTAATATAGTATTTTTACATAACGTAAGTAATAGATGTGAGCGGCCAATCTGTATGGGATATACTGTATATCTAATACAGATCGAATGCAAATATTTTATATTAGTTATGAAACTCCAAAGCTTATTCTTTCCCCTTTTGCTAAAATTTACAATATAAAAGTAAATATGGTCGAGAATAAGTTAATAATCTAATATACAACCTTCTTCATAGCTATGATTTTATTTCTCAATTTCTCATGAACTAGCAATTAATGAGTTTCAGAAGTAAATATACATTATGAGTCGACGTTTTGTATTGGAATTTACAATGACGTATCACAGAAAAGTATTATTACTGTATTGAAAATCTAGCTAGTACTCACTTAACACTTGCGGCGCAAGTCAGATTTCCACCTCTCTGTACTCCAATCTTGACCAATTTATCACTTTCCAATACAGCACACTTGGTAGCAGCGAATTCAACTACAGCTGGTTTGCTTGCTCCTGTTAAGAGATCATAACAAATTCATGTAATTATTTTGTTCTTTTACCATAGGTGTTTAATATTGATAAATGGTTAGTGTTACACGTTAGTGGAAGCTGACCTTTGTTTCCTGCCAAGATTGCAGAAGCACCAGATGTTGAGAATCCAACTTCAGAGAGTTCATTGTAGATCTATATTGTAGCAAGAGGAAAAATAATGAGTCAGGTAAGCAAATTGTCTATCTTCAGAGATTTATTGTGATTATAGAATGCAATTCCAGTAGTTACCTGAAAACCCAAGATCACATACAATTTTTTTGAAAAGGAAACATCTAAAAATAAGGCTTTTGTTAAGGATAGGCTGGAGTTGGGTTGAGAGGAATATCGATTAGGCCTGGGAGGAGAGATTAGCTGAGATTAGCTTGGAGGATATGGTGTATGGGACAGGGGTTTCAGGACAGGAACCTTATTCAGGCAAGGCAAGACCATGCCAGTAGGGTTTAAAAACGTTTCAAGGCTAGAAAATAAAGAGACAAAAAATTATTGAAAGCAAATATTTTCATTGCTCATTTTCAATAAACTGATAGCTTTGTTAGTGTAATTTTCCATTTGGAAATCTTGGCCATCCTCAACAAGCAAAATAAAGAGTGTGTTACAGGATTCAATACTCCATAAACTTCAATGGTTGCTCGCCTGTTTGGATTTTTCAAGAACACTTTCAATGATATTTGAAACAGTTCTACTAAAAACAATATTATTTCAAGTTCTTACCATATTTAGTTTGGGGTCCATTTTGGGTTTAAGTTTGTTACCACCACCAATATCTCTAATAGCTCCAACTCTATAGTACCCATAATTCTTAGGTTCCTTCGATCTTATGTGTGCAGCAACAAGTTTTGCAGCATCGTCTTCTGTGATATCAGGGATTTGGCTAACCTCCTATATATTGAACAAATAAATGAATTTGTGAATTTTATAATTTAGGTTACCGCTTTTTTCCTACACTTGAACAGACCTCTTTACCTTCCTTGTTTGTTGTCCCATTTCAGATCACGTGATGCTAGGGAATTGTTTCTTTCACATGTAAATGATATAACACGTTCATCATAAAAAGAACAATTCTCAAGGGAATGATACGTAGTCTGAAATGGGCAATTTGCATACGGAGGTAAAGAGGTCAATTAACTGGATAGCTGATTAGAATTGCAATTGCAAATTCCACAGAGAGTCCAAAACACAAAACGAAATATACACTGAAATAGGTACTTGATTATGGTTTTGTTTCAAACCAAAATTTGAAGATATTAAATTAATTATTTTATTTATTTATTTATTTATAACAATGTTTAGGCAGGAGGCTCTCATCACCGAGGTGTTTTTCAGAGAGGTCCTGTAAATTAATTATTTATATTACCTTGATAAAAGTTGTCACTTCTGGATCTTCAGTTGAAACAGAAAACTTTTGCCCACCTTCAGCTGAAGATAAAAAAAGATAATTAATTTTTTTTTTTCATTTCAAACAAATAATTTTATTAATAATAATAATAATTTAATATTTATCATGCGCAAAGTACATGTTAATATTTGAGTTTGAGTTTACACTGGTACCTCTATTAAGCTATCACCCATTAAGCGGTCACCCTCTATTAGGCGGCCACAATAAAAAGTCCCAAATCTATTCCTATACCTCTATTAAGCGGCCAACCTTTATTAAGCGGCCACTTTGGAAAGTCCCCAGGGTGACCACTTAATAGACTAGAGGTACCACTGTTGTCAATTGTGCTGTATTAATTTATCTTACAGCTATAATGGTAGAAATACTTAAGATTATATAACAACATTTTTAATTACATAAATTTTGACAGTAACAACTGTCATCTTGAGAGGAGGTGTAATATATAATGCTTAATTAGCTGTTTATATTAAGAACAAAAAGAAAAATAACCTTTTATGTGTGTTCAAAAAAATTAAACTTGTTGATTAAGTGGAGGCTTATTAGCCACTTAATTGATATGATAATTCCTCTTTTATCTTGAGACTAATTTTAGAGTATTCCACCAAGCCAACTCTAAATTTACATATGTCAAATAACATATGTGAACTATACTTTTTATATTGGTTTTGATCATAAGCATTACTTGGAGTTATTAGTATGACTATTACTTTTCCAAAAGATAACTGTTTTGTTTATGTTGGACAATATATAAAAAGGAAGTTGATGTTAAATGATCTGTCTCTTTGGGATAGGAAGGTGGCTCCTAATATACATCTGAATAGCCAGTTTCACTATAGATGAGTGTCCCACCCAGATGTAACTTTTAGGGTGACAGAGAGGTTTATTTACATCTTAGTTTAGATACAGTTTGTTGTTATCTAATAATTAAACTTCTCTCTTCTGCCCAAAACAGAATATCAGTGTCTTAATTGTATTGTGTGCTCAGTCAGGGAATTTTAGAGTGATTAAATATGGGGTCAAAACACGTTATTTTGGTTTCTCTGTTCCCCTCTGTAACACTTGAGTCATTTTTTTTATTGTGACCAAGATACAGATGTTTGTATATTTGTTTACTCTCATGTGCCTGTAGTACTGGTAGGTATCTGTGATGTTAACATGCAATTATAGTAAAATACTCTATATAGTTAAGTAACTATAGGTAAACAAAATGTTTTGTCTTCCCCTCCGTGACATTTCAAATACCATGTATTGACAACTCTAAATTTACATATGTCAAATAAATATGTGAACTAGTTTTTATAGTCGGGTTTTTATCATAAGCATTACTCAGAGTTATTATTATCTAAACAGGAAGTTGATGTTAAATGATATGGAGGACAGCAAAACATTTCATGAGTAGGATACACCTTGCCAAAAATATTGTTTCAATAATGGGACCTATCATTATATATAGTGGACTTGCTTTACTATAGTATTATAAACATGCCTTTAACAAGGTCGATAACTACTTACTACTACTTGTTATTTGTAAAAAGGAATGTTCAATGTTCAATGATGGAAAAGACAACGGTCAGATATTAGTCATCTAGTGTAGGATATATTCCTGAGATATATAGAGGATATTACATAGGCATGTGGAGATACAGATTTTATCTTCATGAGATATCATTTGAATAGGGGAAGATAAAATCCATATCTCCAAACGCCCATGTAATGTTCTGTTTATTATATTACTCATGTCAAATGAAATAGCAAAAGTTTCATCAAGATATGCATGAAAATTCTTCAAAATCTTAACAAATAGATGGTAACCTGTAACAATGTGAAGATATCACTTTTTCGAGCAGGAGATCACCTGATATTTCACTGAAGTTTATATAATAAAATATTTATATAATTATTCATTTTTATATAATATTTATATATTTATAATAATTTTATATAATAACAGGTTTAATCATGTCAGAAAACACAAAAAGCTATATTAAAATACAGTGTTAACAATATTTAACAATTATTCGCCGAAGGCGAAGTGATTATCGGTGAATATTTACCGAGCGGTGAGTCTTCGAGCTGCGAGGTAAATATTCACCGATAATCACTTCGCCTGAGGTGAATAATCGTTTTAGTATAAATACAAAGGTGATTATTTCAAAAAAGAAAGAAGGAAACAGCATTGAAAGTGAAACTATTTTATTTTTTAAAAGCGCGACCGTTACGCGTAAAAATTGTAAACTTTGTCTCACATATAATGACAAAAAAACAACGTGAAAGTTTATTATTATGATACCTTTAAATAGCTCGACACCAAACTTAGTAGCTTCTTTTAATTTGTCGATTTTGGGACAGCATTTGCTTTAAAGTTTTCAATTTCATCTTCGCTAACAGTGACAAAACGACTACTGGCAGCCATTTTGTCCGAAAAGGTGATTATCGGCTGATAATCCGAGATAGCAAACCAATCAGAGCGCGCGATTTTCCATAATCACTTTTGTATATATACTAAAGACAAATAATTACTTTGGCTGTTGAGCCAAACATGCAACTTTGTTCTATTGGCTTTCAATATTTGAAAATATACATATTTAACACCTGCAAGTGTAATTTAATTATAATAAATGTCTTGTTGGTTATAGTTGGGCGTTGTTCTAGATGAGAGATGTATGCACATGTAATAGTCTATAATTGTTAGTGGATTGGTGATTGGTGGTCAACATGCCCAGCCCACGTGATTAAATTGTGTCCTTGTCTTTGCAGTTTTCAGTTCTTAATTAAGGCATGCTTTTGGAGATTATAAATCTCTTTTTTGTTTTCCTCTATAAAACTTCCCTAGATGTGTTTTATTTTCTCTAGCTAGCTAATAATAATAATTTCAATGATGTTTTCGTTGAATAATTGAAGCCAACTTCAAGTGTTGCAAAATATTGATTAAAAATGACCTAAATACCTGTGTGTGCACATCAAATTTGAATAACCAGTGTGAAATAAATTATTTCCGTGACATCAATGAATAAGTCATTGAAAATCTTGTTTTCTTCTATTTTTTTTGTTTTGAAGAACATATCATAATACTCAAGAAATATATTATATTATCTTGATCATTATAGTCGTCCATATTTAAATTGCTTTAATAAATACTGTACAATTAATATTATAATTGTTTTTGCTGTCTTTTGACATTTCAAAATTTCAAAAGTTTTTAATTATTTTTTTAAAACAAGAAAACATATTTTAAAATTTTTATGGACAATTCTTTGTTATACAAAATCATTCATTTCATCACAATTGGCATCATAATTTATTTTATTAATAATATATATTTCACAAATTTCTCAAATAATAATGGCTAATTTCAAGATCTCAAAACAGTATTTTTCAATTTTGCATAAGAATAGTTTATTTAATATTGTTTAGTAATTAGAACATTGACTATTCATGCTATTTTATTTATTTTTTTCATAAATTTTTTATTTCAGTCAATTCTAATCTGAAATCTTGAAATTTAAAAAAATGCTGAAACTATCATAATTCCAAAATTTCCACAATAACCAATCTTAAATTTTCAAGAAATATAATTCGACTTTTCAATTTGAAAGAATAGAAAAGAATTGTTAATTATTGATACAAACACTTGTTCTCTAGAATGTTCTTTGTATAGTTTTTTTTCTATCTTCAACTAAATTTGAAATAATTCCCAAAATTAATTTGTAGTTCTCAAATTAAAACTTATAAATCTAAATTATACAATTTGGTAGATTTTACCAAAGTATTAAATAGTCATTGAAGCATCTGGTTGCGTACGATGACTATGATATTCGTTGCTAGGCTTTTATCTCATTGTTTATCAAAATAAAAATTATTAGGTTTAAATTGAACTTCTTGAACTTCTCAACCAATTTTATATTCGGACTTTCTCTCTGTTAGTCCCAGGCAAAAAACAGCCTTCTCTTAGCAATTTCAAAAGTGTTAAAAAAATCGCTAATAAAATATACTAGTGGGTCACTAACAATCTATACAAAAGTTGGCAACACAATGTCAACATATATATCAAATGGACTTTAAGGTGTATTCTGACATTTTCTCTTTTTAACGGAAAAAGGCTTTTGTTAAATTATATATTTTTTTGTAAATTTACATAAAACTTCCTATTGTATTATTTCAATTTAGCAATAGCTGGCACAATATATAGCTGCCATGAAAACGTCAACAGATACATAACACAGCAAAATTACTCCATTTTTGTACCCTGATATTTTTTCTGTCGAACAGGCATAATAAAGCTTCTGTCAGATGGATTTTTTTATATTTCATACAATTTCAGTGTGTCACTTGAATCCTATAATAGTTGCCAAGAAAATTTATCGGATCTAATTAGCTTTAGAATACTGCATTTTGGTAATATTATATTTCTAGGACGAACGGAGAAATTACTTTTGCTGTCAAACAATAGCTGCTAAGGAAAGGAAATGTTGACATGTCTATTTAGAATACTGCATTTACGGTATTTTGATATTTGCCATGTTTACAGAAAAGAAATCAGCTTAACAAATTATGATCGTTCCCAATATATTTCCTATTGGGAAATGTACAAGTGTTGCTAAGAAAATACCGATATAAACAAACATTAATTGATTTTTTACATTTCAGTGTTCTGATGAATTTTGATAATTCCATGATTACTTAAGTTCGCGCGTATAAAATATACAAATCATATTGAGGTGATTTCTAGGACTTTCGAATAAGTACGCTAAATACATTACACATGTGCTTGTTTTTCCAATGAGGGACTTTAAATAATTTGACACCCGATATATCAGTCCAGATTACATGAAATTGGAGAAGATTATCATTTCTTTGCGCGCCAAAAGAAACTTTTATAAGATTTAGGTACTTACCAAGTTCAAGCATTCCCGATCCTTGATTTGGCTGAACTTTTTCCGAACAACAGAAATCTTTATCCATTATATATGCGACAATGACAAGGATGGGAAACATCAAGAAGGTTAAAATAGCTTCCCAGAGGTCTACAACATTTTTGGTATTCGCAGCAAGGATTATATATAGCCAGATGTACGCGAATAGAGACGTGATAGCAGTGACTGCAAAAACTTTAATGTTCTTGATTCGTCTTGATTCGAAGGCTGGAATAGCCATTATACATATCCCCGTTATGACCAAGAGGTTAAACGCAGCTGAGCCTACAATGGTGCTCGGGCCAAGCTCGCCTGATTCGAAGTTGTTCCCTACAATCTCGATAATAGAGAGGAGAATTTCAGGTGCAGACGACCCCAGAGCCATCAGAGTTAAGTTAGCAACGGTATCGTTCCAAACACGGACTTCTGACCATTCACTCTCTGCTTTTGGACCTTGTTTAGCAACTTTGACTTTTTTGGTTTTGCTTGTAATTGTTTCAATAGAACACATAAAAACATCGGCAATGATGGCGACCCCCATAAAACACCACAACAATGCTATCAAGTAAATAAATGTCCTCAGACCTTGGTTCCATTCCGATTCGTCAAGAAACGATAATAACAAAGTTTTGAGATTCTTCTTCGAGCACTGATCGTACACGATCCTCTTGTAACCTGTACAGTTGGAGCAAGACATTGTAGTCAACACAAACACAACACGATAAGTTAGTTACAAACGAGTTTTGCCGAGAGACAGTCGATCATCGACATGTTATCTTTTAGGATTCGAATCTAAACACTATTAAACTCTTGACAAAATCCAAGTAGTTTGGAAGCAGTGCCGAGAGCTTTTGTCACTGTTGGCGCCTGCTTAGATGTACGTTGGTTACGTCCCAACCGATGAGAAGTGTAGAACAAATCCAAGTGTTGATTATGCTCTTGGCCGACGATTGACGTTCCTTTTATGGAAATACTGTAGACAGGTTGAATAGGAATAGGACATAAAGACTTAGCTTTATAGCGAAGAGAGCTCCTGCTTCGCCGAGGGTCTTTCGATTCTAGTAACACAACTACTTAACGCATGATATGTGAGCAATAATACACCGGCTTTGAATACGTTACCAAGGAAACCAATTAGCTTAAACAATGACCTTCGAATATGTCAGTCATATAACGGCTGGCTACAAAGTATAATTCAAGTCATATTCGATTTTCCTATCCCTGGGTTACCACAAAATGTCTATTATATTCCTTATTAGGAATTTTAAAGCCTAAACTATTGAAATTGACAAAAACAAATCTCACTATGATTATTGCTTCTAGAATATTTTTTATTGACATTGATCACTCATTCGAAAAGCTCCCTACGTCACAAGTGGGATGGATACGGGTTTGGAGCACCGATTATTTCGGTAAAATCTCGAAAAAACTTACGGACACTACGCGTAGGCGAAAACAATCAGTCTGCATAAACGCTACGTTGATTTTCGCGAATTTACTTGAAAAAGATTCATTTCTTCATCGCGTTGGTCATTATCTTCATATAGCTTCCGTGAGGATTCTTGATACTCTACAAACTGACAGCCATCTAATTCTGATCGTAGTTAATATTAACTCAGTATATGTATTAACCTCTATTTAGAATAACTAAGTTCTGATCAAGTCTTCTGATCAAGTCTTCTGATCAACTGAAAAGTCTTCTGATCAAGTCTTCTAATCAAGTCTTCTTATCGTGCATAGACTAGTATAATATCGTACTGATAGGAGTTTGCTTGTCCCAGTTCTGATTGTGTGGGTGTTATCTCAAATAATCTTACATAATATTATTCATTTCATCTATTTTAAAGCTTGAAGAATTTGTTTGAGTTCAGTGTTCGAGTTAAATTTACTTATGCAATTTTACTTAAAACAATACATAATTAAGGAAATAACTTTTTTTTTTTATTTTTTTTTATCGCACCACGTCCAAATACCGATCATTTCTTTTTCTGATTCCGGCTATAACTTTCGAAAATAAGTGCTTGAATATTAATTTTGCTTATTAGAAAGTGTAATCTAATTTACTCAATTGTCAACAATGTACTGAATATTCATCCATACGTTTTTCAGTTTACATACTTTCCACATTCCAACTTATCAGTTAAAAGTATTTTCTTGGAAGCCAATCACAAAGATTCAAAATGTTCGTTGAATTTTACTCAGAAACCATTACATTTATTTCAAGCATTTTGACTTTGTTTGATTATTGATCTTGAATTTGTTTACTTTGTCTAATTGACAAAACCGTCATTGATATTTATAACCCATTTCAATAATCTGATAAGACAATAATCACAATCTTGATCGGTGTGTTTTCTCCCACTGTGCGATAAACAGTGTTATGTACTTCGAACAACTGAAGGATTAGATAAAACCTATAGTAGTTATTGGAACCACTCATCGTGCCAAAAATAAAACAGCAGATAAACCTCCTCTTTTTTCTTTCCTTCGTTTTTTCTTTCAAAATTTAAATGCTTCCTTGCCATATGATATATTTCTAAAGGGTAAAATAAAATAGTGCCACACTGCATGAAAACGCCTGTCCACTTTACAGACACATATACCTCTGGATTTGGATTTTCTTAATCAGTTAAATTAGAAACATCTATTATATTACTGATCAAACTACTGTAGTAATTTTTAGTCTTTCCTTCGTTTTTTCTTTCAAAATTCAAATGCTTCCTTGCCATATGATATATTTTTAAAGGGCACTGAAATAGTGCCACAGTATATGAAAACGTCTGTCCACTTTACAGACACATACCTCTGGATTTGGATTTTCTTAATTTTAAGCTAGAAACATCTATTATATTATCCAACTACTGTAGTAATAGCAAATAAACCACTATTTTAAAGTCTTTCCTTCGCTTTTTCTTTCAAATTTCAAATGCTTCCTTGCCATATGATATATTTCTAAAGGGTAAATAAAATAAAACACACTGCATCATGACGGAACGTTTGTCCACTTGACAGACACATACCTCTGGATTTGGATTTCCTTAGTTTTAATCTAGAAACATCTATTATTATAGTATTATTAGTAATAGACGCGTGAATATACCGCAGGAGTAGAACCCACACCTCTGGGATTGAATTTTCTTAGTTTTATCTAGAAACATCTATTATTTAATATAGTATTATTAGTAATAGACCAGTGAATATATCGCAGGAGAAGAACCCACACCTCTAGATCTGGGTTTGAATTTTCTTAGTTTTAATCTAGAAACATCTATTATCATATTATTATTAGTTTATAAACGAGTGAATATATCGCAGGAGTAGAACTGAACGATCGAGTAAAAATATCGCTGACTCGTCTATGACTAGCCTTTCAAGTAGAAACATATTTTGCTTTACATTTGGATAATGAATAACAAGGAAATGTTAAATGAATAACTTATTTGACAGTTAGATGAGTATCAGTATGGTTGGGGGTATTCTACTTGTTCACTTTCACTTTGCACCGTCTCAGGCATGTTACACATCAAACGCTTTAATAAATATTGCAATCATATTTCTTGAAAACTATGCCTTTACTTGTACTTGTTAGCAATATTTCAAAGTTTTAGTCCTTGTTTCCTCGTAAAATACCCAGGCATGCTACACATCAAACGCTATGATAAATACTACAATCATATTCCTTGAAAACTATGCCTTTACTTGTATATTTTAACAATATTTCAGAGTTTTAGTCCTTTTTTCCTCGTAATCTGTCCAGGCATGTTACACATCAAACGCCCTAATAAATAGTACTATCATATTTCTTGAAAACTATGCCTTTACTTGTACTTGTTAATAATATTTCTAAGTTTTAGTCGGCCTTCTTTCCTCTTTTCTCTTTCCTCTCTATTTGCTTTGCTTGTAAAGAGAACATCCGAATTTCGGTAAATACATCCACGTGTCCAGATGGTACATGCAGCTGAAAAGTATTAATAAGTTACTGTCAATTATTTAGATTTTAGAAAATTTTCAATTCTATTATAACCCCTTTTCTAATATTTTTTTATTTAACAATTCCGGGCGAAGTAAATATATATAGAGAGAGAGAGTCAAGGTTATTATTCACCGATATTCAATGAGCCTGAGGTGGATAATTGTGTTAGTATGAATACAAAAGTGATTATTTCAAAAAGTAAAAAAATTACCAGCATTTTTTTTGAAGAAAAACTGTTCACTTCCTATTTCTATAAAGCGCGCGAATCGCTTTAGGTGATTATCGAGAAATAGTGTGAATTTCTCGACCAATCACGTCACGGCGCGCGATTTTCTTTAATGACTTGTGTATTTATTATTTCTACTAGTTAGTAATATGTGTATAATGTATTATACATATTCATGTTAATTGTTTTAATATATATGTCATATATGTTTCACATATATTTATTTAAAGTTGTTTTTAGGGATTATTGTTTGATTACTGAGGAACACATTATTAATATTTTTCGATTTTTGATAATTTTTTAACATTCAGTTCCTTGATCTGGAAGATCTTTAGAATTAAACTATCTATCTCTTGTCTATTTCTCAGACGGTGGATCATCTGTAAAATATCAAATGGAATATACTTTAAATATGCAATTATAGAATTATGAAGAATGTGAAGTTGTTTTATACTAATTAAGTTCGAAAGTTCTCAAACGTTCTAAATTTTCCACACTTAGCCTAGTACTCCATTTTCGACAAGCCAATATTTGCAATGCTTTTCCAGAAAATTCGTTATTTACTGAGTTAGTAAAAAGCTCTCAAAAATCTATTTATTACTTGAATAGATCTAGAGTTATTAAACACAATATAATATAGGTGAAGTGGTTTGAGTGTTTTCATATCAGTAATAACAATTCATTGTCATGGCAACTGATAAAACAAGAACAAGGACAAAAGGCAAAACGTCCAGCTGAAAAACCAGCCTAAATTAGTACAATTTCTCTTGAAAGCTTTTTCTTTCTCCCTTAGATTCCATTTGCACGAATAAAAAATAAGATTAATGAATAAGACGGTATGTGGCGAACAAATAAACTTTCAAAAATTAATTATTTACAACAAGAGTAACTGCATCTGAATTTATATTGATAGAACTAACAAAGTTGATTGAAAATGAATATTTATGAATGAATTAGTAGCGGCTGGAAAACCTCCGCGGTATAATATTGATGAGAACTTTTATAAGAAAGAAATATGGCATCTAAGAAAAAGAGTGAAGATCGGGAGGAACTGAATCTGTTTAAAGATAAGATATACGTTGAAATATCTGTTTAAATATAAGATATACGTTGAAATATCTGTTTAAAGATAAGATATACGTTGAAATATCTGTTTAAATATAAGATATACGTTGAAATATCTGTTTAAAGATAAGATATACGTTGAAATATCTGTTTAAATATAAGATATACGTTGAAATAGATTGATTAGTCGTTTATTGGACTAATAGATTAAAAGGTTTAATGATCAGGTGAATGAATAAGTGATACTAATTTGGAATGTTCTAGGTAGATTGTGCTGAATAAGAAATATAGATGCCACTGTATTTCAGATGTAACGGTGGGGCATTAATCATGATGAGGATGAGAATGAGGAGTGTACATTCTCATCATCCTGATTATCATCATCATCATCTCATTTTTATAATTATCATGATCCAGCATCGATCACTAACACCATCATTCTATCGTTATCATTTTCATCACTATCATCTTATTTATCATCTCATTATAATAATCGACATCATTATTATCATTGAGTAATCTGCAACCATTGATAAAAGTAGTTGGTACGATGCTAGTATTTTATCTCACAGTGAATAAAATGAATATAAAATGATGCCCCCCTCTCTCCCCCACACCAATGTTCCTTGATAGGTCAACCACATAAGTACAAAACAATGAATGACTCCCCCTCAACATTGACGAGGGTGGTCGGATGGTGGCAGGAGTGCTATTTTGATCATGGGGTCGTTTATTTAAGGAGGCTATTGTGGTATCTAGCTAGCTATTTCGACAACATGCAGTAACCTGGGATTTTTGTAGTTTTCTGTCCACACGGTACAGGCGCAGTTCAAGGGAGTGCTTACTTTTTTACAGTATTTCTTGTTCAGCTTAATATCTTGCTGCATGCATTACTATTTTTTTGCATTGTTATTTCTATTATAAGTTATATTTTTTAAGTAGAAGTAGAATGTTCTGAATTGGGACGTAAGTTCTGTTTCCTTCACTTGTCACCCTATATACACTTTGTATTAGTATTATTTTTGTAATACTCCAGTTTGGAGATCT
Source organism: Metridium senile (assembly GCA_949775045.1). Taxonomy (NCBI): domain Eukaryota; kingdom Metazoa; phylum Cnidaria; class Anthozoa; order Actiniaria; family Metridiidae; genus Metridium; species Metridium senile. The sequence goes on along the minus strand of OX459099.1, from coordinate 2,251,461 downwards.
CTTTTACTCAGTGTTAGCCTCAAAACCATGTAATATATTCTTTTGTTCAGTAACAGTCCGTGCAAATGAAAGAGATTTGTGAGCATAGAAGACAATAAAAATATAACGAAATCTCACGAGTTTTATCTAAATTTCTGCATATTTTACACACAATTGAGGCTAACACTGAGTAAAAGAGATCTCGAAACTGGAGTATTGTATCATAATGACAAATAAATAAATAATAAAAAGAAAGTTATGTTCCTTATATCCATGTGATCGTTTATTTACTATGATGTTATCGGTAATGTGGACATAAATGTCAATAACAAGCAAAACACGATTTTTTGAAAAGCCATAGTTCCCTGTTCAAAAGACTTGAAGGAAATGAGAAATGAATAAACAGATAAAAGTAAATGAAAAATAGACGGACATGAATAAAAAATAAACAACTATCGAAAAAGGGCTGCCACAGGCCCTAAATACTCATGGCGTGCTAAGGTGTTTTAAGAAATAATATTAGGAAATGAGACTCGACATAAGTCATGCATTTTACGCAATTATGAGCAATTTTATGCGACTTAGAGCGATTTTAAGCGACATTACTCCATTTTAGAAAAAACGTTTTGTAAAATTGGGAAGTGATAAGGAAATAGATTACAATAACATTATTGCAGTTTAAGTTTCATTGTGAAACCCAAAATGCTTTATATTGGGGAGTGCTTAAGTCTAGACTAAACTCTGTGTTGGTATATATTGACTATATATATTGGTTTTGGACTGACGCTATTTTAAAACTATAGGCAGAGTGACAGTTTCAACTTAGGGATAATGTAGGTTGTTTCAATGGTGTCAGATAAACCAAAGGACCGCTACTGAATGTGTATTGGCTGTCACTGATGAAAACAGCTAAGTGCGATTGAAACTTGAAATTATACTGAACAACGGGTCAATTTAGATATCTTGTGAAATAGCTTGTAACTGTTATCATCAACTTCGTGTTCGTTATCACCATCATCATCATCATCATCATCATCATCATCATCATCATCATCATCATCATCATCATCATCATCATCATCATCATCATCATCATCATCATCATCATCATCATCATCATCATCATCATCAATCGTGAGTGATTAAGGGGTGTGGTATCTAGAAATGTAAAAATGTATTACTTATTGAACTCATGGTTGTGATATCCGACCTCTTAACCTACTCGTTTATTCAAAGGGTTGACTGAAAAGTTTTCATTTTAAATTTCCAAAAGCGCTCTAGCTCTTTCTCTAAGGATATCTTTCTTGCGATTGATATCCAAGTCGTTCTTTTTGATATGTTCTATAAATATTATTGCTATGTTTGAATTGAAATTATGATCTTCATTGTTGATGAAATGCTCCGCGCGCGGCAAGTTCACAAGAATCTATGTTGGTTCTAATATGATTCCGATGATGTTTTCCGATGTACGTCTAAGTTCACAACAATCTATGTTGGTTCTAATATGATTCCGATGATGTTTTCCGATGTACGTCTTGCCAGTAAATCGTTGATGAAATTTTGATCTGTGTTGGTTATTTGCGGCGGCCTGGTGAGGGTTTCTTTGCCTGATTGGTTCCTTTCTTTGAATTTCGCTGTGTTGGTCTTTTTTGATTACCAAGCTTCGATTGGAGATGGCGTTTCAGTACTAGTGCGGTAGGTTTCTGTGCCTTGTTGTCCAATGTCTTATCTCTCAGCAATTTACGTTTTCTTCTCAAGAGAAGTTCTTCTTCTTTGTCCTGTAGAAGATCGTTTACTTCTTTCATGTAATCCTCTTTGTCTTATATATAGTATGATCATCATCACCATGAATCTTCTACATCATCATTGTCATCATCATCATCATCATCTTCATCATCATCATCATCATCATTATCCCAAACATGAACCACCATCATCATGATCATAACTGTTTTCATTAGGGTGTATGATATAATTATCATCATTATCATCATAATAATAATCATCTTCTTCATCATCATCATCACCATCATCATCATCATCATTATCCCAAACATGAATCTTGTACACTATCATCATGATCATAACTGTTTTCATTAGGGTGTATGATATAATTATCATCATCATCATCATCATCATCATCATCATCATCATCATCATCATCATCATCATCATCATCATCATCATCATCATTATCCCAAACATGAATCTTGTACACCATCATCATTATCAATACTGTTTTCATTAGGGTGTATGATATAATTATCACCATTATCTTCATCATCATATTCATCCGCATAATCTTCATCATCATAACTATGCTCAGTAGGAGTTTCATATATAACATCATCATTATTCTCATAATCATAATCGTCTTTGTCATAATTATAACTATGTTCATTAGAATCACTATGTGTATCATCGTTGATTTGCTCATAATCATCATCATCATGACCATCTTCGTAAGGATAATTATATGCCTCGCATCATCGTTATCATCATAGCTATCGTCTTTATGGTCATTGCATGTATCATCATCATCAACATCATCATCATCAACATCATCATCATAATCATCATCATCCCTTTTCATGCTTTCTCTCATTGTTTGGTATTCTTGTCTTATTCCTATACCGGCACTGAGCCGGTTCAATAGTGTTTTGACTGACCTGGTTTGAACGTTCTCTTGTTTTGTAGACGTCCAAGGGTTTTCGATTAGCGTCTAGTTCTGCTAACAACATGCGTAGGCGTGGGATATGAAAACAAGAACCGAATTCGAAACTATTGATACTTCTCAAACTGAAAACACATTGTACTGTCAAAGGGTTTTTTTTGGTGTTTTTTTTTTTTATTTGGGAAATTTGAGATTCATTAGTGTTAAGGCTTGGAATATGATTGACGAGGAATCAAAAAATTGCTGCATCCTCCACCATATCTAAATTTAAAGATTTACTAAAACCATCAATCTTGAAGTCATATCTAGATTAATATTCTCCAAACCTTTCCTTACTTTCGTGTTGTAAATTATAGAAAAATACATAAATTATATGTATATTCATCTCCTTTTCATAACTTATCTCTTTTTTGCCTATATTTTGTTTTCTCGAATACATCGTTTACCTAATGACTAAAAAAGTATTTTCTACTTGACATAGATAGCTCACCACCTTGGTTATTCCAGTTAGCTAACATAAAAAAAAAGCGGAATTGTGAATTATTATTTTTCAACATGTAAATTTAAGGTGTTGATATACATATTGTTATTGTTATTGTTTTATTCAAAAAATAACAATGAAAAAGCGAGTGAAAAGGAGTTATTATTTCAATATAAAGTGCATGGAGAATTGGTTTGGACGTTGTTACTTGAAGGATAAGAAAAAATGAGTAAAATAGAGAAGTATTGAGGACATTGGCAAATTGTTTTTACGAATCAACGGTAGGAAACGACGAAAAAACAATGATTGTTAGTAGTTATATAATATGTAATATACAATATATGTCATATATTATCTAGACTGCATATGATTTTTTTCGCGTTAAAAACTTGAAAACATAAAAAAAATGAAATTGTCTTTAAATTTAAATGATTGTCAAGTTTCTTGAAGTTTTATATATTTCATATATCCCTAAATTTGCTTTAGCACTGAAACATTTTCAAGATATTTGTAAACATTGTGGAATATGCCGGTTTTACATTTTCTGAATAATTCGGCCTCCGGTGGCACTTAAACCTTAGTCAAAACTGAATAATATTGAAAGTAAATTTGTGATATCAACACCAATATTTAATTTTAAACTTTTGAAAAGGACAAAAAATATTGAATATTGACTAAATGAACGTTTTGATGTGTTTAGTTTGTTGCTAAGCAATAAAGTGCTGGTTAAAAACGTTAGATAAAGTCTGACAGTCAGATCTACCTTGAATTTAATATCTTGGCTATATATTGGTTATATATTATACCTGAAATTAATAAAATGAATATAGAAATGAATGAATTCGATAAAAGTGAAAAAGGATTTGATAAGGTCTACAAGACGAAACTAGTATAAATAAATTTCTTGGCTTTAAGTGTGTAAAAGACTGAATTCTTGGGTTTATTCCCTTCTACATAATGAAAAAAAAAGTGAAAAAAATCCATTTTTCTCAACCCGTTAAGTTTAAAGTGTAATCAGTAAATATAAACAAGAACGAAAAAAATTACATATTGTATGTATAGCATAGAAGATGGCATATGCATCGATCTAAGATTCTTCTAAGATTCTTTTATTACTGGTTAGAAAAATAATGGAAATAATGGAATAATAGAGAGAAATTGAACAATTAGTAGAAAATAGGTCCAATTGCCAAGTGACCAAATGTTTATAGTTTTAAATGCTTTGCTAGTAATATGAAACTAAGCTCATACAGTTTTCCTTAATTCATCTTTTTTTGCTTATTTGGTATGAAAAAGAGCAATTCTATTAAAAAGAAAAATAACCCACAATTTTAGTTTATATAGTTTCCGTGCATATATAGTGTGAAATTCGGTCTCTAAATGTTATAGTTTCAAGTCTTTCAAAATTGATTTATTATTAATGATGAATAACGAATGAGTTCTTGGTGTTTTTAAACACCAAGAAAATTATTAAAATTATTATTAAAATTATTTAGTCTTGTTTATTGTTTATTTGTAATTATTTAGTTGGGCAATAATATGTGATTGCAACGCCGTGTACGATGAAATATTGATGCAAAATATAAAATAGACATTGCCATATAATTCGTAATCCTTTCCGGGCAAGTATGTGTAATTAGTTTTTTATGAAGTGTTCCCTCTCCCGCCAAGAATATATTGCTTATTAGGCATGGAAGTTGACAACTTTTCAGACGAATCATATGTATACATCAGGTCATAAACGTATCCATAGCGTTCAGCTATTAATCCTTTCCTTTTCAGTTTCTTTTTTTTGTTACGCGTTTCTCATATTTTTGTTACGTTAACGTTATCAGTTACGTTTTGACAATCACTTTTTAAACGTAGTTAGATTTCAGTTACGGTTTGATTAAGTTTTTGTTACGCCTTTCTCGTATTTTGGTTACGTTATCAGTTACGTTTTGACAATCACTTTTTAAATGTAGTTAAATTTCAGTTGCGGTTTGATTACGGTTTGATTACGTTTTTGTTACGTTTGGAATAATTTTTCTTCGGCCGGCATGCTACAATTAAATATTATATATTTTTTGCGTTGCTAGTAGAAATAATATGCAAATTAAAATGAACATTTTTTCAGAAAACAAGCTGTCTAATTATAATTACAAATATATAATATGACTCTGGGAGTCCTTCAATGTAGTTACTATAATCTGTAATTGCATGTTGTTTTGAGCAAAAATATGCAGAAACCTTCAACCACAATGCTTTAGATGATATTGAGGGAACACAAGTTACTACCTTAAAAGCTTGGTTTATCAAAAAAATAAACATGTAAAAAGGCATTTCTTAAATAATTTCACTATAGGCAAAGATGTTTATGGTATAAAAATTCTAAGATGAATTGCGAGTATTTCACAGGCAAAAGTGCATGCGTCGAGGTAAACAGATGGTTTTATTGACGATCGAGGGTGTCTAATATCTCCTAATATGATTAAATGCATACAGTACCGTGTTCGAAAGTTCGAAGTTCTGGTCCTTTCTATTTTGATCGGACTTTAACGCGTGATATTTTCGGCCATCCGGAGTGTGTTCGATTGAAATAACTGATTAGATACAGCGCACTAGTAGACGGTCAATATTTTATATCTTAGTAATTCGGTTCTTGAACATAGATATGAAAAACTAGACGCCATCTGGGCGATTACTCTTGCTTCCAATAAGACATGATGTCATTGTTCCTAGGAAAGCCTGGGACCTGACCCTCCAAATTGAGGACCAAGACGACGACGACGACGACGACGACGACGACGACGAAAAAAAGAACCGTTTGCATTTTTAGACTCGGGCTTTTCCGTACACGGAAGCCCGAGTAATAAGGTTGCAAACTAAATGTTGCATGTCAGAATAAAATTCTTTCATTCGACGTGCAAAGGATTTTTAGCATTAAAACAAACGCATGCGCAGACAAAATCTCTATATGCTGGTATCATTTGTAATTCTGCACTCAAGCGTGATTAGAACAATACAATTTAATAAATTCCCACAATTCCTATCAGCCTCAGATCAACCATTTCCAGATAATCAACTTTAATTAAAATAGGTGTATCCTCACTAACACCAATCGACTTTCATTAAATAGTCACTTTTATTTCATTCATTAAAGAGGTTACCATAGACCTCACTTGAATATTTTGCCAATGTCTTTCAATAAGTGACTTTAAGAAACAATTGAAGATTTTTCTTTTTATAGACGTTTTTTATTAGCATTGAATTTTACATGCATATCATAAATATTTTTCTATATTATTATAACTATTTATGATATACTTATAAATTGTACATATCTTAATTAATTTTTATAGTTCTTAGTTGTAACTATTGTTAAGCGCTCTTGCTCAATTCGTCTTGTAAAAAGCTCTGTATAAATTATTAATATTTACATTTAATAACTGTGATAAAATCTTTTAATAAACCTTGTATTATTTTCTACTTTTTAATTACATAACGAACTGGCCCAACGGAGCTCTTTTTGTTTACTTTAAAAAATCTTAATAAAAACTGTCTACTTAAGGTGTTATCGTTTTCCTCTTTCTTTTTCATTACATATCGCATGGCTCATGTGGCGTTTACTCGATTGTTTACTTTTAATATCTTTAGACCTCTTTGAAGACTTTGAAACAAATACTCCAGACAAATCTCGTATCGTATCAACCGGATTTGCGGGTTTCTTTTGTTGCTTTCTTTGTTGACATAAGCCTTTTAACTTCCTAGTTTGTTTTCAATATTCCCCTTGCCCTCACTTTCATGCGTTTTCACACTGGGCTTCATGTGGACAAACATTAACATGGCGGTTTTCCCGCTCTTGCTATTCTGAAGAAACTTTCCTTTCTGCCTCACTGGCTTTTTTGACCAAAATTTGTAATTAATTCAAAACTAGCTAACTGACTTGTTTAGCTTTATGGTTATTACAGTTAGCGTGTACTTAATTAAGTTCTTTAATTAATTAATGTTAATTACCTTGTACAAAATTAGTACTAAATAAATCATTGTCATTGTCATATGCGTTTCAGAACGTTCAAAACAAAGGTTTTCGCACTCCTGGGAATAAACATGGACGCCGTGTGATAAAAGCCCATAGATTTGTATCTAGTGTATGTATGTAATAAAGAAAAAATGAATTTGAAAACAAACTAGAATTAACAACAAACTGTAACGATAGGTAATAGAATGAAATTTGTAACACCGTAAAAAATGTTGACTTAACTTTACTGACATTTCGAGCTTTAGCCCTTCGTCGGAGTAAAAGAAATATAACGATATATGAATAATATAACGATAAATGGAAACTAGCCAGTAAACTATAGTATAGGCTGCGTCAGTGTTTGATATAAATGATAGGTAATATAATAAAATTTGTAACACCGTAAAAAATGTTGACTTAACTTTACTGACGTTTCGAGCTTTAGCTATTTGTCTGAGTAAAAGAGGAACAAAATGTAATGATAACATTAACATCAGAAGAAACACCCACCATCAACAACAACAACAACAACAACAACGCCGCCATCAACAACAACAACAACACCGCCATCAACAACAACAACAACAAAAGCCATTTCCGTTTGTAAATTAATGTATGATGACATCACTATTTCCTAGTTAATCTATTGAACTGCAATATTTATCCTTCTTGTCATATTTAGTCTCGAACGGTTCCCTTCGTCACGCTTTCTTTTCGCGCACACTATGAGAAATGCGCACATAGATAGAACCCTTTATCTAAAATCAAACTAGACGCACTTAGTGCGTTTACTCAGGCTACGTCATAGAGTAGTAATTGATAGGTGGTTTACCTGTGGCATTACATCATGTGTAATCTCGACACAACGATAGACCCATAGATAGAAAAGGTAAACCTAGACTCGGGCTACTCTGCGGGGTAGCCTGAGTAATAAACTAAGGGTGGTCCAGTCGGTGGCTAACACCTCTGCCGGCACATTGAACGTGACACTAGCACTGTCAAATATGCTCGAAATTTAGGCAACAATTTTCAGTTAATTTCAATTTTTTTCTTAATTTTTAATTTAAATAAACTAAATTAAAAAAATTAAAATTAACTGAAACTGAAATCGCAGTGGGCTGCACTAAATTTCGAGCATGTCGGAATAGGGAGAATGGGACCGAAATCTTTGTCCTATACACCGAATTGAAATATGGCGCCAAATGTTAATAACTATTGTTCTTGACTGGCTAGCCTCGCATACATGTTAAAACTCCATTGTGTTCTAACGTGAACACGAGGCTAGCCAGTCAAGAACAATAGTTATTAAAATTATTAACGGCCACCCCGTTATTGTGGCCAGTCTTAGGTCCCGACGAAATGCATGCCAATAAATTTTCTATTAAATTTACCTGCTTAATACGGCCACCCCGTTGATACGGCCACTTTTGGCTGCCCCTTCGGTGGCCGGATTAACGGGGTTCTACTACTGTAGGTGTATTGTGCATAATCGTCTGTTTTGCACGACGGATGTCCTTTAAATCCACGCACTTCTTGTCCACGCTTTAATAGATAAAACCCTTCTGACTTCCTCATATCTGTCTTGTCTCAATTAACAGGTGCATATCGCTTGATATACCATCATCCAGACAAGATGACGTAAAAGGGAGGGATTTTGACAACTGGAAAGAAGGGGATACCAAGAGTAATTTAATCAACAAAAACATTCAAAGAATTTTAATGACAAAACCACTAATCAACCCATCGATAACAAAGGAATTGGAATTAATATTAATAGTATCACCCACCAAAGACAACAAATTTTGGTATCTTAAAAGGAAGATAGAAGGCTGAATCTACCTACACAACTTAGGATTTTACTACTTGAGGAGATATCAGAAATAATCTACCCATCATTGACAAGATATCTTGATACTACTGATGAAAAAAGATATCGACGAACACGTTTGGGATACGAGAAGATATCACCAATAATCCACCTACCCACCATACACTGCATCTGGTAAGTAATAACGCTAAACATAGCAAGTCATAATTATAATATTAATTATTATTGTTATTTATTATTAATTTTTTTGATAACCATGCTTACTGTATGGCTGCTTTGATCCATAATCTGTTTTTATTGAGAGGATTTCGTTATACACAATTTCCGAAAAACTTTGTCACCCGTGAAGTGAAAAGCCTACAAGCTAGTATCGCCTGGAACTATGGGTAACCTATGTATACTTTATTAGAACGCAGGGATTTCATGGTCGGCATTGCCACACTTGTCAATATGTAATGGAAAAATGATCGTTTTAACTTACGATAGGCGAGAAAGGCGCGCCGAATGCACATTTCATTTCTGAACTGATCCATAATCCTTTGCGCCACTAGCTTGTGTGCCTTCCACGGGTGACTTTCTCAGAAAGGGTGTATCATTAAAAACATAAATTATATATCAGAAATTCATAAGAGGTTGCAACTTACAACATTACATCCATGCTCCGGAATATTCAGATGTGCAAAGTTAGGAGTTTTGATACCATATTTGGTTTTTGAAGCTCAAATCAAGATGGCTGCTTGAAAATTCGTTTTCAACCAATTCAAATCTTTTGGGAATAATATTCTTTGTCTTATGTATTTCAATGTCACGTGGAAAATATTTGGAACAAAAGTTTTTATTCCCAGAGGTTTTGAATTAGATGGAAGCGTACAAAGTAACGCGTTAGCCGATTAGGTCTATTCAGAGGAGATAGACCAAATTTTGGGAGAATTTTATATTTCCTTCATATCATTTTAAGAGTTCTAAAGCAAGAAGACTTGAATAATTACGGGAAAGAATTGATCCATAAAATGTGAACATTTTGGAGCATATAGTTCAAAAGACATGTATGGTTGTTGCACGTTTCAGTCCACTTATTAGTTTCTGTATATATATAAATCTAAATTGTCCAAAATTGCTAAAAAGAATCAAAGTTGCATGCAATCTTGATGTAACTATTTAGCCAATATTTCCCTTTGTGTTTGTGTGTGTCTACTTTTAAAATATGTTTACTGTAGCTCCTATTAAATAACCTCCGTACAAACATTACCGGCTGTTTTCTTAAAAAGATCTTATCTATGAGCGCTTATTTTTGGATAACATATGGTCATGTTCGTTTTTTTCGAAATCCATATATGGGAATACTGATGAGATGGTATAGATAGAGAAAGTCACGTGATTTTTTTTTTGTGATCACAAAGATTGCAAATTCAGGTTTCAAAAGTCACAACTTTTTGAAATAGGCCTATTATCTAATCAAGTAAGATCTAGAGTCATCAACCTTTTTCAGATTATTTAATCCATATTTCTTGCTAAGCGCCCATCTTCAGGGATGTTACAGAATGTTTGATATCGTCATTAAAACGGTCAAAAAACTGAAGAAAAAAAAACATTTTTATTATATTGACTCTTACTTGATTATATAATGATTCCAACCTACAAATCAACACTAGGCCTATTATCGTTAAAATGTCATTGATAAGTTTTGATATTGCGGGTGGCTTCTCCGTAAAATATCGATAGAGATATTTATCCTCTTCCAATATTCATGCGAAAAGATGTGATTTTAAAGATACACAAACTGATTTACGCAATATAACTAAGCCGGTTAGGTTTTTAAACTCTCCAGCAGAGCACTAGATTTAGATTTGATAAAGAGGGAAACTAAGGGGCTGTATATATGAATGTATGCTAGCCGGGATAACTCTATTGTTTTGTGTCCCCAGGGGAATATAAAACAATGGAGTTATCCCAGCTAGCAGGGACAACTGGACTTCATATAAAGACTTTTTTAAATCAAGTTCAGGTGACCTAAACAAGGCACGGGGGGAATCGTGAAGACACTGTTTTCCTAAAATGTTTTACCTTTTGTTCTTACGATCCCCTAAAACGGTAGTCTCCCTCGCAGCCGTTATTAGTGTCGGGCTTCCTGTCCCACAACACTTGGGAGGGAAAGGAAGCCCGACGCTAATAACGGCTGCGAGGGAGACTACAAAAACGGTTGTTTTGTCATATTTTTGTACCTTTGCTCCCTGAAAATCATTTGAGAATGATTCATGTTTCTTGAACATCATTGCTTATTTTCCCTTTTCTTTTTCTTTTTCCCCTGGGAGAGGCTCTAATATCTTTTATTATCTTAATGTGCCATATACAACTTGATAAAAAATGTGATTTTTATACAGAGTATTGTTCAATGTTATCCTTGTTTAATTATCCTTGTTTTTCAGTGTATATTTTTGCACAGGAAGATTTTATCTCAGTAATATCTTAATCTTAAAATTTTTTCCCAGAATTAATCATCACTCATTAGAAAATCATGCACGCAAGACTTCAGTTATCGCATTTTTTTTCTCGCATTTTTCTCTTTCCTTTCACTCAAATATTCCCACAATTAATCATTACTCATTAGGAAACCAATACTTTTTCTCGCCTTTTTCTATTTTTCCTCTTACTAAAATATTATAAAAGATTTTTCCAACAAACTCATAATATATTTTAACGAAAAATAATTCATAAGCTATTCTACATTTTATTCCAGTGGTTGTACTTAATGTCTAGTGCACTTCATCAGATTAGATTAAAAATGAGGCTTTTAAAATAGAAATTCCTGTCAGTTAAGGCCTGAGCAAACGGTTTCAACATTTGCTTCAACATCCGTTCGATTTTGTTGAATGGCAATTTTTAAACGCTCTTAAACTTTTTCAACATTGTTGAAACGTGTTGAATTGATGTTGAAGAGATTAAAAGCGTTTCAAAAAAATCGAAAGGATGTTCAAGCAAATGTTGAAGCTTAATTTAGGAGGAACACAGGAAGCCCGACACTAAAAACGGCTGCGAGGTAGACTGTGTTAGCACACGTGATCCATTTGATCTAGTCGTATTTTTCTAGAGAGTAAACGATGTAAGATCGATAAGGAAAATGAGTAAACTATGTCGGTGTTTTGACGGAAGTAATGGGGGAGTAGATCACTAACGTGGAATAGACCAAATCGGCTAACGCGTTGCTATGTACGTTTTGACCCAATTCAAATGTTTTTGGGAATAAGATTCTTAGTCTTATTTATTTCAATTTCACCTTCGGCATACGCGTTGCTATGTACGGTTCGACCCAATCCAAAACCTCTGGCAATAAACTTTTGTTACAAAATTACCACGTGCACGTGACACTGAAATGCATGAGACCATAGAATCTTAGTCCCAAAAGATTTGAATTCGGTGGAAACGTACATAGCAACGCGTTAGCCGAACTTTGTAATATTATTTTTTAGTGATCACTAATAAAAGTTTTCACTAGCGACGCAAGCACAAGCGCAAACACAAGCGCAAGAGACCTTATTTCGTCGTGAAAACCGTTTGACGCAGTGATAACTTAAGCGCAAGCGCAAGATATAAAAAAATATCCTTTTTTCTTAAGTTTGCGCTTGTGCTTGCGCGTGGCACTAGTAAATAGTGTGTTTGCGCTTGCGCTTATTCACGTCTCGTTTTCACTATGAAATTAACCCTTGTGTTTGGGCTTGCGCTTGCGTTGCGTTGCTAGTGAAAACCAGGCTTAAGTCTAATATAATTCTAACGATATATATTGTTTCCTTTGTATTTGATGTACTTGATTGAGTGATACTGATCAAATAGTCACTGAATATAATAGTAACTACGACCATTTCAATTTGGTTTTATTTCATGGTTTTAGTGCTTTCACTAAATGAGTAATCTATTCAGTCACCATAGTTTCGAATGACAGAGCATGCATATTTGATGGAAAAATAGTCATTATGTTTCAAGTAAAGTGCTATACTCAGCAGGAACAGTGAACCCAATTTAAACGACAAGTGTCAAGTAAAGTGATCAATTTAATACTTGCAACTTGCAATATTGGCTAAGAAAATATATTTTGATTTCCATGGGACATGCAGATATACACACTAAATCTCATGTTGTCTAAGATTGACTGACTGATTGCTTAACTAACTGACTGACTGATTGTTTGATTGACTTATTGCTTATTTAATCGATCTAGCGTTTCATTGATCGATTGATTGCTTTTTCGTTCGGTTGTTTGAACAATTGATTCGTTTATTCATCAATCAAATTATTCGTTTATCTACTATTTTATTTGTTATTTTATATATTATTCATTCATTCATCCATACATTCATTTATTCATTTATACATACATAGAGACATACATTAATTAGTTAATTCCTACATATATGCATTCATTTATTTATTCATTCATTCATTCATTTTTCTCAGTAATTTATTCATTTATCTTACAAAATAGGCTCCACATTTATTCATTCATTTCCTGGAAAATGAAAAAACAAAAAACACTTTTAAACATAATAATTGACTGGTCATACCATTTTGAATGGCTAAGAAATGGAAGCTTTGATCACCATGTGCAAATGACAAGAAGAGGTGATCGACGTAAGAGGAAGTAACCACTTGGTTGTTCTTCTAGTCCATTCATCAGCTGCTCATTTAATGTATTCTCAATCACATCGACTTGAGCAGTTATCGTCATCAACATAACTATCAGTGAAATCTTAGCTTGAGTTAAGCCTCGCAAATATTTCCCTGTCTCAAGGCGGTATATCATTTGGTTGATTCTAAATCACACCATTTAGAAGCTCGCTTGTGGTCAGTCGTACATGTACTTGACTTGTGAATGAACAGCGTTTACCTTCTGGTTTTACTTTAAAAACGATCGTACTACGATACTGAAAATATCAAAGGGTTGTTGGTTGGTGAGTAAAATATATTGTTTGTATGTTGATATATATATATATATGATGAAAAGATTAGCTAAGATTCCAAATATTCGTGTAAGTTTGGCTTTTTTCGATGTCTCTCTCTAAAAACGATCGTACTACGATACTGAAAATATCAAAAGAGTTGTTGGTTGGTGAGTAAAATATATTGTTTGTATGTTGATATATATATATATATGATGAAAAGATTAGCTAAGATTCCAAATATTCGTGTAAGTTTGGCTTTTTTCGATGTCTCTCTCTAAAAACGATCGTACTACGATACTGAAAATATCAAAAGAGTTGTTGGTTGGTGAGTAAAATATATTGTTTGTATGTTGATATATATATATGATGAAAAGATTCCAAATATTCGTGTAAGTTTGGCTTCTTTCGATGCCTCTCTCCTCTAAAAACGATCGTACTACGATACTGAAAATAAAAGAGTTGGTTGGTGAGTTAACAAATAATTAAGGTTCAGCCGTGGTTTATACTCTGATAACCGCACGCTTGGCAATTTGAACACACTTAAAAATGTCCAGAAGCACTCGCTTTCAGCTCGTGCTTCTTGACATTTTTAAGTGTGTTCAAATGCCAAGCGTGCGGTTATCAGAGTATAAACCAAGGCTGAACCTTAATTATTTATTTTATTATATAAATTTCGATTAAAAATTGTTCAAAAATCGTTCAAAAAAGTCTGTTTGATTTCGAAAACTTACGACCGTGGTTTATACTCTCATAAACCACGCTTGTTTGGCAAATCAGAGCGCGCGTTAGAATCAATCTATATAATAATAAAATATATTGTTTGTATGTTGATATATATGATGATGAAAAGATTACTCAAATATTCGACGTGTAAGTTTGGCTTTCTTTCGATGCCTCTCAGCAAGCGATTGAACCTTTTATGTCAAAGAAAACAGGAAAAGAATTAAGGTGATCAACTAATACGAATACAAAAAGAACATATATTATAGTATGCACCTTAATTGCAAAAATGTTTGTTTTTCTTTTTCATTTCATAAATATATTTTCTTTCTCTACATAATCAAGTTAATTAAGCAAGCATTAGAAAAATAATTTTGTTCGACCTTTTTTATTTTATAGTATTTATTATTTTTAAGACGCGATATCAAAGTTATCAATAGTAGATATGAAGTATTCAAATAGTAGATATGAAGTAGTATTCAATAACTCTGGTCCTTAGCTTTTCATGTTTTATTTGTGTATATAAACTTTTGACTTTTTCGTTGTTTTTATGATATTTGGGATAAACTTGAAACGATCTATACCCCACGACGTTTTTAAAAATGTCATCTTATGTTAAAGTACTTTTGCCGGGGCTTTTGAGCTTTCTACCACCATATGATAAACGCTATATATAAAATAAACTGTACATGTTTAGTCAATTTTGGAATATTTTGATGTTTTACTGTTTATCTGTGTACAACGTCAGTAACCCTCTTTTTTTACTTTTCTTTTTATTTGTTTGTTTTATCAGTTGGTTGGTTACAGTCAGTCAGTTTATGTGTAATTTGTTCGTTGGTTCGTTTGTTTCTCTGTTCGTTCCTTTGTTTGTTTGTTTGTTTGTTTGTTTGTTTGTTCGTTTGTGGGTTTGTTTGTTTGTCTGTCTGTCTGTCTGTCTGTCTGTCTGTCTGTCTGTCTGTCTGTCTGTCTGTCTGTCTGTCTGTCTGTCTGTCTGTCTGTCTGTCTGTCTGTCTGTCTGTCTGTCTGTCTGTCTGTCTGTCTGTCTGTCTGTCTGTCTGTCTGTCTGTCTTTCTGTCTGTTCGTTCGTTCGTTCGTTCGTTCGTTCGTTTGTTCGTTCGTTCGTTCGTTTGTTTGTTTGTTTGTTTGTTTGTTTGTTTGTTTGCCGTTCGTTCCTTTGTTTGTTTGTTTGTTTGTTCTTTGGTTATAGTCAGTCAGTTCGTTTGTTTGTTTGTTTGTTTGTTTGTTTGTTTGTTTGTTTGTTTGTTTGTTTGTTTGTTCTTTGGTTATAGTCGGTCAGTTCGTTTGTTTGCCGTTCGTTTGTTGTTTTCAACACAGTCTGCTTTTTATCATTTACGACATTTCATCATCTTGATAGTTTCCTATATTTGTAATCTTCCGTTGTAAAAGTGTCTGACATAGAACTTCAGCCAAGTGAGTGTGGTGCAGGTGATTACAGGAACTCGATTACTACTGCTGTTATGATTATTCATGTTATGTAACACATACAATCACTATTTGACTTTTAAGAAGGATGTTACTAAATAGAGACAGCAGCAATTCAAGAGAAGGAAGTTTTTATTATCAATAGTAGATGTGACCTGATATGATTTTTTACGCGATCATTGGTTCTGGAAGGTTTTTGTAAAAGATCCAATAATCACTGAAAACTCTGATTTTTCTAAATTTATGTTTCGATAACGTGACCATTTTCTCAGCTTCAAAATGGAATAGTGATTAGTGAAACTCAAATTTTTGATATTTATTTTGGTTTAAGTGATATCTATAACGATTTTCGTAATGTACTTAAAATAAATATTATCGATTGTTCAATCCATAATTAAAAGGGATGTCCTGAGTTTTAGTGCGGTATTTTTACACTTGAAACAGCCAATCGAACATGATGAGTTCTTCTGGAACGTAGCATTGTGTAATTATAAAGGATAACCCAGCTTGTGTACGTTTCTATTGTAAGGAAATGTAGCCAGTTTTTGTAATCCAAGATAGTACTGAAGCTGTTCCAACATGATCGTTTTTCTTGGAACGTAAAGTATTTTTTCTTAAAAAGCATATAAATCTCCGGTTTATGTGCTAGATAACTTTGAAAATATTTCATGAATCAGTATTGGTAATCCACAAGCTTAAGTATATTGATCATTTCAGTGATCATTCCTTCTAGAACCTTGACGACCTTGTAGAAATGATAAATCGTTTTCTTTCTCTCTTTTCTGTTCTCTTCTTTGTCCGCCCTAGGGTCCTGGATAATATTATAGCGATCCTGAGTTAACTACTCTCAGAACGTTGACGACCTTGTAGAAATGATCTTTCTTAGTCTTTTCTGTTCTTTGTCCGCCCTAGGGTACTGGATAATATTATAGCGATCCTGAGTTACGACTGTTCTTATTTAAATTTTGGTATATTGTAATCGATACGATCTATTACTGACTTCTGTTGTTTGATGTATATCTTGTGATAGTCTACCCTAGGGCGTTAATCTTGATGGAGGCTTAAAACGTGACATGAAGCACATAGACTTGATTCACGATGTTTCCTTGTTATCTATTTTCGTATTATTTTATCTTGTTATCACAGTTGTGCAGTTTTAATTGTTGAGATTCCTTTTGTTTTCAATTTCTTCTTCCGTTTGTGCTTTGCGTCTTTTCGTTATTCACATTTCTTTTGGTTTTAATGCGTGGATGCTATCAGTTTGTCTTATCCTCTATCATTCTAGTGGCTATTAATTATGCTTTCTAATGACATTTTGTGTCTCTTATATAAATGTCTTTGTCTCTTGTAGTATATAAACCATTTCCATACTAGAAATCGTCTTTTGACGGACACATCGTCTTATGACAGACAAATCGTCTTCAGTATGACAGACACATCGTCTATAGTACGAAAACGGGACGAACAACATTTTAGACAAAAAAACGTCTGATTTTTCACGTTAGACGAACATGATTTACCGACGGTTTGTCTGACGAGACAGAGACGAGTTTTCTCTAGTGTGAGTAATTTTCCCTGACGTCTGTTTGCATTACAACAGTTGGTTTGGGTTTTGCAAAGCAAATTCCTTGAATTTGAATGAATGAATGAATGAGCTCTTGTAGAAAACACAGAGTCAAATTTTGAAGTCACTTATCATAATTGTCGTTTTTAATGGAATTTGGGTCGCATTTGAAGGAATTTCCTTAAACTTATATTTGCAAAGATAGCCATTTTATGCATCTTCAGGTATAATTTACTTTTTGATTTCACATGGATATTTCTGTTATTCAAAACATGATGCATAATAAATGGTAAAATCTTTGAATTTTGAAATAACAAAAATCCCTATTGTAAATATTACAAACGTTCTTTAAATATTTCATCCCTTGCTTTTTACAACTATACACTATCCACCCCCTCCCCCACATGACGGAAAAACACACCCCCACCCCCCAGAGAAAAATTAAGCGAACCTATAAACGAATGTGTATATACCATATTTATTTAATTACATAATCTTAATTGTTTTTTCTTTTCTTGTTTAATTGATTCTATCAGCGTTCTCTTCCGCCGTCCCCTTCTCTTTCCAAGAAAGAAAAATACAAAAACTAACGTACACATATTTATGGTTTTCTTAAATTGTGTTCAGTCCTTATACATGTATGATAGCCTCATTGTTTTTTGAATTTCTTGTTTAATTGATTCTATCAGCGTTCTCTTTCTCACTCCCCTTCTCTTTCCAAGAAAGAAAAATACAAAAACTAAACACTCAAGCCCACATATTTATGATTTGTTAGTTAAATTGTGTTCAGCCCTTATATAATAGCCTTATTGTTTTTAAGCTCTCAACGTTCTCTTTCTCATTCCCCTTTTCTTTCCAAGAAAGAAAAATACAAAAACAAAACACTCAGACCTACACATATTTATGATTTGTTAGTTAAATTGTGTTCAGCCCTTATATAATAGCCTTATTGTTTTTAAGCTCTCAGCGTTCTCTTTCTCATTCCCCTTTTCTTTCCAAGAAAGAAAAATACAAAAACAAAACACTCAGACCTACATATTTATGATTTGTTCGGCCCTAATATACAATAGCCTCATTATTTTTTCATTCTCTATGTTGAATATTTTTCATTGACCTGACAGGTGACGATGTGTCAATGATCGAACTCCAAATCCTCCTTATAGACAAGCAACCTCTTATATAATTATTTCAACCGCGTAAGAGGACAGACGATCAAGATCAAAAGCGAAGTTACAAAACCGCCCGTGTACTTTACTTATCAACGAATGGTAAACAATTTTGTTTTGACTTTGAATGTTGAAAACCCTCAGAAAAGGTGATTTATTTTATTCTATTCATTTAATCTCGAAGCTTATGATACATATACATTGCTCTATTGCTGTATCTAGCAAGGCTGTACCATTTGACAAAAGGTGCATTTGAACAGGGATAAACTCGTCTTATTCTTTTGATGTTCCTGATTAATGGGAATTTTAGATTAAAATGTTTTTACTTGTGTTTAGGTTTCGAGTATACTGAAAGAAATTGCCGATTTATAGCAGTTGTATTATTTCAAATTCTATTAATGGCACCATCCACTCTGAAAATTGTCATATTGATTTGTTTCTTTTAGTTTTTTGGCATATTTTTGATTAATTATTTGAACTGAATTCTTAGAAATGCTGATTTGCACTAGTCTTTGATTTTTTGATGTTTTGCATTCTACAATTTAATAGTAATAAAGTTAAACGTTTATTCTTATAAGTTTACTTTCCATATTGAAATATTGTTGATTTGTGCTATTTTTAGATTCTTTTGATTTTCTATCAATGGAAATAATTTTTTTAATACAAGAAATGTTGTTTTTACGGAAATAATTTTTTTCTTATTTCTACAAACTGTGAAATTAATTTTCGTTTTATATTGTTTTACTTTGAATAATGAAAAACCCCTGCACTGTGCCTCTTCGATCCCTATAAATAAATCATGGAAATGTTTACTGTCTAAATGATTTTTCGACTTTGGTTATTGACTAAACCTCTCTACTTTGCTTGATTAATTTTTCGTTGGAATTGATTCTTAAAAAAATCTATTTTTAAAATCATTTTTTTCTTGCCTTTGGATTTAAATATAGAAAGCTATCAGCTCTCATGGCTGGGAATTAAGTTGTTTGTTAACATTAGTGCTAATTTGTTTCGGATCCTCTTCCTCCCTCTGCTGCAAATGAGAAATTAGGTTTTTTTTACTTTATGTTTGACTTTAAATATTGAACACTTGAAGTTTTTGATTTGATTCATTTCTATTAATGGGAATAAATAAATGAAATTATTTGTCTGCCAAAAATGAGATATCTTCTTGTTTTGTTTTAAATTTCATTTTCCATAAATGGGAATGAATAAATGAAATTATCATTCTGAACAAAATGACTTTTTTTCTGTTGATTCATTTTGAATATTTTCATCTTCCTGAAATGGGAAAAAATGAAATTATCCGTATTCGAAAAATGAGATGTTTTTTTTTTTCTGTCAGTTTCTTTGAACTATTTTCATCGTCCATATAAATGGGGAAAAATGAAATTATTAGTCTTTCAAAATGAGATGTTTTCCTTTTTTCTGTTTTATTTTAATTATTTTCATCTTCCGTAATTGTGAAAATTAAATAATCAGTCTTCCAAAATTATGTTTTTCTTTTAATTATTTTCATCTTCCATAATTTGAAAATGAAATTATCAGTCTGAAAAAATGAAATTTGACTTTTCTCTCTCGTTTAATTCATTTTTATTATTTTCATCTTCCATAAGTGGGAACTGAATAATTCAAATCATCAGTCTACATAAGTGAGTTCTTTGTTTTATTTAGATCTTCCAATGCCATGAGTGGGAATAAATAAATGAATGGATTTATGATTCTGCAAACTATAAATATAATAATAATAATAATGATATGATGATGATGATGATGATGATGATGATGATGATGGTGATGATGATGATGATGATGATGATGATGATAATAATAATGATAATAATAATAAAGATGATGATGACGATGATAATGGCTAGTTCTTATATAGCGCATTTCCAGAACTGCTCAATGCGCTTACTCAACGTATTCGAGTTGAAGGTATATCAAGGCGCATTAAGCTGCCACCATACAACCCATGTCTGAACAAGGAGTTCTTCTACGTTCCTCAATGTTGTTAATTTTTTTTAACTAGAAAGTTAACCTAGATAGACAGCTGTATATAAATTGCAGTCATAACAGGTTATATAAAGTACAAAAACATTTACACATATGAATGATAATAGATTTTGCTAGGATATTGCAGTCAGAACAGGTTATATAAAGTACAAAGATATCTAGATATATAAACTTTCATTAATAAGGATCAATACTTTGTCAATCTACGAAAAAAATTCTCTTTTCCACATTCTCCTATTCCACATTCTCCTATTCTATTTCCATTTGTTCAATTAATCGTTATTTACAACAATTAAATAAATGAATTTATCTGTCTGCAAAATAATCTATTTTTTTCTCACTTTTTGTTCCATTTTTATTATTTTCATACATAAACAAATAAATTATCTTCTAAAGAAAATATATTTATTTTTGACCCCCTTTTTTTCTAGCCTGATGTGCAGATTCTATTTTTTTACTTTTTTGGCGAATATTTTGAGCGCGAAAAATCGAGTCGGTACAGTAGGCTACTTTTATTTTTCACTAGTGTTTCAGATTCCACCCACAATTAATGAATAAATTAATTAACTGGAGTCTTCAATATTCACATGAAAACTGAGTACAATATCTCGCAGCTTGAGTTTTATGGCCATTTATTTATTAGGCGATTTATTGCCTTCCTGAATTGTTTATTTTGATTTTAATTTAAATATATTTTTATGTTTTTGTATATCAAACCTATAAATACTTTATCAATCTGCCAAAAAATTCACTTTCCTATACATTTCCATGTGTTTTACTATTCGATAAATTAATTTATCTGTCTGATTATTTCTCACTTTTTGTTCCATCTTAGTCGATTTATTGCTCTTCCTTAATTGTTTATTTTGATTTTAATTTAAAGAGATATATCAAAACTATATACCGATTTTCGTTTCTCACTGTTCTATTGTTTCCCTTTTCCGCATAATTCATTGTTTGCATGCATTCATTTCATGGCAATATTGAGATTACCTTTCTATGAATATTAAAAACTCTCTCTCTCAGGCGGAACTTGATTTATGTGTTAACAAGCGATGATTTACTTCCTTGGCTCTCAGTCTCGATTTTATTTCCTCGTATTGAAGATTTACTTGATCTACTTAGTCGTAGTGGAAGAATCTCATATTGAAATTTGAATTTTTCTTCAGGTGCCACCTTTTTCGACTTCAGCTGTCACCGTCGACATCAAGATGAACAGTCACGTTTATTCCTTTAATCCAACTTGAAAACAATGGCCTTGACTTGTGACTTGAATAAGCGCCTTAACTGTAAAACATCAAGAAAATACTTAGACGCTGACATGGGAGGAAGATTCTAGCGACAAACTCGCCAACAAGTCGAGTGATTGATCACAACGGGCTTCTATATCGTCATAACAACCAGTTGACGTAATCGTAACAGCACCAACTTCTTAGTTATTGTGCTTTTGTCTATCAGTAGCGAAATATTCAAGAGTGAAAGATGGAAGGTGAATCTAATAATATGACGGTTCCTGACGAGACGACGGTGGACGCTCTTCGGGATGAGATTGTCAATGAGGTTGTCGTCGAGGACATTTCATGCATTTTCTTCAGTGTGGACACCCTGCCACGACGTTGGCTTATTCGCATTTACAGCAATAGATATCCTTTGACAAAAATATTCATTCCTTAATGTAATGTTATGCATGCAGTTTATTTTCTCTGTTGTTCACCTAGTCAACGAAGAGCCAGAGTGAACCGCTTGTGAATCACTCTGCTGAATGGTTTTGATATCTTCTTAATGCTTATATTCCGCACAACATATTCGCTCAACACACGCTATTCATTCCTTTATTTAATTATTTATTCACCACTCGTTGATTTACTGACCTATTTCATTTCATTTCATTATTTATTAATTTCATTATTTTATTATATATTCCCTTAACACATCCCATTCTATTTATTCATATTTCATTTTGTCTATTTCACCACATCTTTTATTTTCCCTATTTTCAAAATCATTTTATTTCATTATTCAGTTTTGAGTTTCATGTTTGATTCGTGAATTTCATGTTCGCTCACTCTTCACAATGTTTTGTCTTGAGAGCTTTTTAGCATTTCAAATGCATCTTTAGGTCTTAGCTATAAGAACAATATACTATGAAATAGGGTTTTTTCTCGTGTAACAATAGTTTCCGTGTAATGTTTCTGTGTCTCACATCTTAGTTTATTGTAGTTAGATGTTATCGAAATCTGTATATTCAATCCAAAGATAATTATCCAATCGATTCATTTTTTCTAAAATATTTAAGAAAATACACTGATACTAAAAGATTGTCGATTAGTTCTTTTATTCGCTTAATTCGTTAGGTTTGCTAGGCTTTTGTACTAAGTATGAATGGACCAACTGTCACTAGTTTTCTTAAAAATTCCTAATCTATTTTCTTAGAAATTCCTAATCTATTTTTTTAGAAATTTCTAATCTATTTTTGGAAATTTTTAAAAAATCGTCGCATTGTATTCAATCCACATTAATAGAAAAAAACTATAAAAGTGCTTGTTTTATTCAGCTGTTTTGCTGTCGAGAAGATAGCTCGTTCGTTTTCAATAGATCTATTTTCTTAAAAACCCCTGATGTCTATTTTCTAGAAATTTCAAGCTCTATTTATTTGGAGATCATCACATCATCTTAATCCACATAAATACTTCTTACTATAAAGATTGCTCTATTTAATATTCGGCCTCTTTGCTGTCGAGATCAGGGTTTTTTATATTAAGTAACCTTGTCGTAGTTGACTTTTCAAGAATTTCTAGTCATTTCCATAAAACAATTTGTCTTTATATTAATTTTTCTGTGATTTTTTATAAATTTTTTATCGTTCTTTTTTAAGAATATTTTTATCGTTTGGTCTTTTTTATAGAGACGGCGTTGCCTGAAGGCACAATAGACTTTTTAAATAGTCTTATAATAAAAATATTGGAGTGGCATAATAATCGATGATCATTCTTCGTTGTGACGATGGCATCTCAATATTTCAATATAAAAATTATACCCTTTTTGTGATCTTTGCTTCTATTTTTCTATGCCGTTTCAATTAAGATGTTTCGAATTGTTCTCAATGTTTCAATGTAAAAATTATACCCTTTTTAATTTGTGATCTTTGCTTCTATTTTTTTATGTTTCAATTAAGATGTTTCGAGTTGTTCTCAATGTTTCAATGTAAAAATTATACCTTTTTGTGATCTTTCCTTCTTTTTTCTATGTTTCAATTAAGATGTTTCGAGTTGTTTACCTTCCTGACAGTCAACCAAATGCAATTGTCGAGCTCCTTGAGTCTCGTATTCAAAATATCTTAATTTTACTCTAAACTATAATATTATTCTTTCACTAAAACTATTATTTTCCCATTTTTCCTGTTTTTAAATTTTAACCTTTGTCATTTGTTTAATAGACTTTTCCCGAATTCATGCCTGCCCTTCAATTTGGCTTTATTAAATACAAAACAGTTTTCTATTCACTAAATTCTGTATTTTTACTCTGTTTTTTTTTTCCTGTGTTTGGATTTCACGGCTGTTTTAGCTTTTGTTACTGAAATATTGATATGTACTGTTTCCTTTGTATTTAAATAAATGACGATTTTCCACGGCATTCTGTATACTTTTTCTTTCGTTTTTCATTTTTCAACTTTCAACTTTCAAGAGATGTTCGAGTCTGCTTTTATGTCAAAACAAGAAAGAAGGAAGGAAAAGGAAAGACAAAGAAAGAGAAAAAGGAAAGAAAGAGGAAAAGACCCTCGAAAAATGATGTCGTAATAATCCTTTTTTTAATGATTTCTATTTTTTTCAAGATGTTTTGAAGCTGTTTACATACAGACAAGCAGTCCTTATGTTCTGCCACTTTGAATCTATTTCATCTTGGAAAAAAACTCAAACATTTCCAGCTGAAATTCATCTTAAATGTTTATTTTTCTCATCTAATCTTTACCTAATTAAAGCAATTTTTCCCTTGTTTTCAGAAATATCGAAATGCCGACTTTGTTGAGTGTCAGCTGATACAAAACGTGAAAAATATTCATATCAATTCTCAAGAATTTCCAGCTGAAATTTATCTTAAATGTTTATTTTTCTCATCTAATCTTTATATAATTAAAGCAATTTTTCCCTTGTTTTCAGAAATATCGAAATGCCGACTCTGTTGAGTGTCAGCTGATACAAAACGTGAAAAATAAACATCTTAATTCTGTGTTCTGGATTGTTTTCCCTCTCTCAGTGTTTGCGATGTTTTATCCAAATGCCGCGGAAGTGTAACAAATATGACAATGATCGAAAAGAAATCATGTTTTTAATGCCGTTGTTGTTGTTTTCAAGATCGTTAATCGTTTTGTATACACACCTGATATGTTAAGTGAATTTTATTTGTTTTTGTATTTAATTTGTTTTGTTAGTCAGCACAAATCGAACTTTCGAATCTTTGATCAGCTATCCAACTAAATAGCGAGAACACTATTTGGCGTTAATAACTTAGCACGAATGCCAAGTGATTGTGATCATGCGTGTTGATTATTTTCTCAATCAAATTTCCTTCCTTTTTTGAATTCAATTAGAGAAGTAAACACAATCGGCAGAGATAGGACCTCATTGATTCAACTAAATTATCAACAAGACGTTAAATTTAACCTGTGCAAAATCTCTAAATGAAAGCAACTAAATCATTGCGAACGTTTGATCAAAGATTCTTTTTTTGGAAAACTATGATGACATATTCTATTTATTCATTTACCACCTAGGTTGAGCTCATTGAAAATATAAATGCGCTGTGTTGATAAAACACCTTGTATTGTTAACCTGATGAATGGGAACGATTCATTTCGAACATTTAATCAAAGTTGTTTTTTTGAGAATCACTAAAAATAATGTCATATTCTATTTATTCATCCGGCCACAAAATTTAAATAACGATTTTGTATGTTATTGATAAAAAAGATGTGCTATCAAAAGGTGATAAATGGGGTGAAAGATTCCTTTCGAACGTTTGATCAAAGCTTCTATTTTTGCCGAGAATCAAACGGATTAAAGAAAGACCGAGTTTCATAATTATTGATAATTTTACAATATCGAAGCTTTATTGCGCTTTCATCTTCTAAATATAGATCATCTAACTATTTTAAGAACGTTAGGATGTCGGTGATTGTATTGCTCTTTTTTTCAGTAAATCGAACATATATAATACCGTCCTTTTCAAATGATTTTAGCCAATTGAAAAGTTTAATTAATGTAAATAGAACTAATGGCGGTCGGTAGAGTGAAGAGTTGTCTCGCGCTAAAAGTACATTAGATCCAGTACTTCAATTCGAGAGGCGTTAAGATGCATATGATTAACTATAAATATTTGTCTAGTTGACTAAAGACTTGAAAAGGCTGTAGCACTTTGGGGTTGGTCATGTCTCACCATTTTACTTATCCACTATTAATTTAATGTTATTGATGCCTTCATTGATCCATCCGTCCGCCCATCCTTCCACCCATCCATGATCCATTCGTCTACCCATCTATCCGCCCATCCATTCGTCCAACCATCTATCCGCCCATCCATCCATCCATTCGTCCATCCATCCATCCATCCATTTGTCCATCCATCTATCCATTTATTTGTCATTCTGTCTGTCCATTCATTTGTTCAATCGAATTCGTTCGTTAGTTTGTTCGTTCATTCGTTCTTTAGTTCATCCATTGAACCGTCCGTCCGTCCGTCCCTCCCTCCCTCCGTCTGTCCGTCCGTCCGTCCGTCCGTCCGTCCGTCCGTCCGTCCGTCCGTCCGTCCGTCCGTCTGTGCTGTGCTGTGCTGTGCTGTGCTGTGCTGTGCTGTGCTGTGCTGTGCTGTGCTGTGCTGTCCCTTCTTTTGAATCCTTCACCACTATTATATTACTTATGTATTATTTCTTAACATGTTGTCACGTGGTTCGAACGTATAAGCATGTTCATTATCTTGGTCAACTGTGTTACTCTAGCAATGGAAGATCCATACGATAGACAATGCAAGCAATTGCGATGTCAAATACTTGAAAATATAGAACACTTTATATTTGCTTTCTTTCTAATGGAGTTGATTATCAAGATGATAGCAATGGGTGTACTGGGGAAGAAAGGATATATGCAGGATCCGTGGAACAGATTAGATTTTGTAATTATAGTAGTAGGGTAAGTGATCTTTTGACTTATTTGACTGAGATTTACGTATTAAGTACTTATTGACTGAGTGGGAGGGCCGTACGGGAAAATATTTGGCTCGCGGTCATGACGTACGGACCGAGCGCAGCGAGTTCCGTACAAATGACCAAGGGCCAAATATTTTCCTGTACGGCTTGACCTAACTCAGTCAATAAGTTTTTTTAATCATATGACCCACTCTTTTTAATTTAGTTTGATTGATTGAGGAAGCCATTTCGAGTAGCGGGTCCGTACGTGTTTGTACGGACCAGGTGGAAAAAGCCTGACGGACCCAATCAAGTGACTTTTTTCCGAAGGTTTTCTTAAGAGCGCGCGCCGGGCAAAATACGGGTCATAAGGTAAACACAAGAATGTTGTCACATGAAAAAAGAACATTAGTAATTTTCTTAGCTCATGAAGTAATGGCGGCTTAGTAGGTTTTATTATAATAAGCGCTTTAATACCCCCGATTAACGCAGAGTCCTCTGGAACACGGGTCATGTTAGAGTGACAGATATAACCCCTGGGTTCCCGAGCATTAACGATGTTTCTTCTATTTTAGTATCGTACGCGTAGAAAAGTTAATGCACTTCTTAGCTCATGAAGTAATGGCGGCTTAGTAGGTTTTATTATAATAAGCGCTTTAATACCCTGATAAACTCAGAGTCCTCGGGAACACGGCAGTCACGTGACAGATATAACTCCTGGGTTCGCAAGCATTAACGATGTTTCTTCTATTTAATTTAGTATCGTAGAGAAGTTAATGCACTTCTTAGCTCATGAACTAATGGCGGCTTAGTGGGTTTTATTATAATAAGCCCATCCACGGGAACCCAGGGGGTAATGTAACAGATATAATGGGTTCATGAGCGTTAACAATGTTTCTTCTATTTTAGTATCGTAGAGAAGTTAATGCACTTTTTAGCTCATGAACTAATGGCGGCTTAGTGGGTTTTATTATAATAAGCCCATCCACGGGAACCCAGGGGGTAATGTAACAGATATAATGGGTTCATGAGCGTTAACAATGTTTCTTCTATTTTAGTATCGTAGAGAAGTTAATGGAAGGCAGTGATTATCTGACGATTATACGAACGTTCAGGGTCCTTAGACCTTTGAGAGCAATCAACAAAGTACCGAGTAAGTACAGGCTACTAATATAAAGGGGATTATACTCTGAAGATATGACAAATGGTTGTAAATAGACACAGAATCGAAAAATGGGGACCAATTTGAACAAATGTCCTTCTTTACAGGCTGGCTACAATCATGTGCAAAATTGTTGGGACATTGACACATTTTTATAAGCGTTTTTGTTTGAGTTTTAAAAAATATAAAAAATGTATCGATTTGATTTGTAAACCCCCTTCCCCCTGAGCAATGTTGTTTGGTCTTTCAAATGACAACAGTTTCACATTCCCAAAACTCAACATTGATACGGGGGAGAGGGGGAAACGGAAAAATTATGTTGAAATATTTTTCATGTAAAAAACAGATAATGTCCAAAGGTATTTTGCACATGATTGTACGTAGCTTCTCATATATGTGAAACTCTCCATTTTTTCCAACCGCGAACACGGTGCTAACCAGTCTCCCTAATGATATTTAGTTTTGTAACCCAGTTGTTACTGTGATTGTAAACGGAGTTTTGTAACCCAGTAGTTACTGTGATTATAAACGGAGTTTTGTAACCCAGTAGTTACTGTGATTATAAACGGAGTTTTGTAACCCAGTAGTTACTGTGATTTGTAACGTGTTTTGTATATATTTACTCGATGGGCGTAGCCGATCGAGTTATAAAAAGGGCTTATTTCTTGTTTTCTCACGGGGATTACCGCTGAACGGACTAATTGCTTGCTACGAACTAAACGAATACTAAACGTACTGCAATGTTGACAACTTTACTGCATGACGAAAAACTATGACAAAACAATAGACTGTCCGGAAATGATCGAGTGCACGCTAGAATAGCGTCTAGTTAATATTTTTGATTAATGTAGATGAGGCATGATATTTTTGATTAATGTAGATGAGGCATGATCGTCCTCATCTACATCGATTACACCTGGGATCAGACCATTCACTCTTATTTTTGATTAGTTACAAAGACCTGGTTACATTTCAAGATAGCCGCCAAGTGTTCCTTTTCCTGGCATGCCTTTATTTCTTATTTGGTTATTTGTTTTTTCCAGGTATTCGTATCTTGGTGACTCTTCTACTAGATACTCTACCAATGTTGGGCAACGTCCTCTTGTTGTCATTTCTTATCTTTTTTGTGTTTGGAATTATTGGTGTTCAATTATGGCAGGGTCATCT
The DNA here is from genome assembly GCA_949775045.1 of Metridium senile. Lineage (NCBI taxonomy): Eukaryota > Metazoa > Cnidaria > Anthozoa > Actiniaria > Metridiidae > Metridium > Metridium senile. The sequence goes on along the minus strand of OX459099.1, from coordinate 2,222,152 downwards.
GAGAAATAGATGCTTTACTGAAGTTTTACCTGTCAATAGTAGTGCAATATTTCATAGGTAAGAATATATCTACGTACATTATTAAGAGTGGCAAAAACTATCATATGAAATTTGAACATGTTCAAACTCTATGATAGTCCATGATAGTCGATGATAGTGTATGGTAGTTGGTGGTCAAATGCACATGATAGTAGAAACTATCATCAACTATCATCAACTATCATTGCCGTTTGACCGGGGCTTAACGAAGGTCATTATTCTGTTTTCCAGCTTCAGCAAATCGTTGTTTTACCAACAAAGTTTCGACAAGCCTGACTACATATGTTCACTACCACAAGACAATGGCATGACGACATGCCAAGACATTCCTCCTTATTATCAGAACCGACAGCCTTGTACCCAGTCCCCCACTAACTATTACAACCGCTCTATGAACAGCAGTGATTGTGTGAACTGGAACCTGCTGTATACTACGTGCAAGCGAGAGGGACCCAATCCCTTTTTTGGAACAACATCGTTTGATAATATATTCATTGCTTGGATTGCGATATTTCAGGTCAGTGGTGCTGCCGTGAATGGACATGCGCGTAATCTTGAATAAATTGCACATTATTTGTCCTTGATAATCTTTCACTGGGGAGGGGGGGGATGTAGGACCCAAGCCCGTCTGAAATTCAGGCTAGCGATTGCTAGAAATGAATTAATTGTGTCTTGGTACAAAGGTACCACAGTATCAATAGATGTATGTACTAGATGTGTTCGTTTGAACTAAGTGTAACTTAATTTACCGAGCTTTCGGACGAATAGTCCATCACCATGACAGGGAAATACGAAAGCACCCGCGATTTGGGTGGCATGGGTGGCCTAGCGGCGAGAGCGCTGGCCTCTCACCGCTGTGGTCCAGGTTCGAGTCCCGGCTCGGGCATTGATTATATGTGAGTTGAGTTTGTTTGATGTGTTCTTCTCTCCTATGTCACGAGGGTTTTTCTCCGGGTTATCCGGTTTTCCTCCCTCAGCAAAAATGAACATGTTAGTCGAGTGGTATAGTGAGTGTGAGTGAGTCTCCCCGATTAGTAGGGCGCACTGCGTCCAGCTAGAAGATTGAGACGTTAAAAAAAGGTATTAAAAAAAGTTATTATTGCACTTTAGGGGTATGTGTTTTTGTGTCCATAGTGTATAATATAGTTCATAGTATAGATAGTTTAGATAGTATCGTTCATAGAATAGATAGTATCGTTCATAGTATTCATGATTAACCTTTCTTGATATCGATGAAATATCTATATTTATTTGATATTCATAACCAAAACGATGTCATTTGATTGTGGTTGTAGGTCATTACTCTTGAAGGATGGTCTGAAATCATGTATTTAGTACAAGACTCTCACAGCTTTTGGAACTGGATATACTTCGTTATCTTAGTCGTGGTATGCAAACCAATGTGCCAATATTCCTTCACAGTTCCTTGCGCCATCCTGAAAGGTAGCCGAGTCTTTGCATCGAAGCGAGATGAACGTCGAGCTTGCAATTATAGAGACCTTTTAACTCCTTGCGGGACAATTATTTACTTCGATGCAAAGGCCCAGCCACATTTCAAGATGGCGCAGGGAACTGTGAAAGGGACCATTTAATATAGACATCATTTTAAGATAATTTATTCATAATTTTTCTCTATTATTATCACTCGAAAATCTGGTATTATCCACATTATCATCTTGTTATCATCATCATCGTCAGTCATATAGTCATTATACACAATCATCATCATCATCATCATCATCATCATCGGGCAACTGGGTCATTAGTTGTTTATGCTGTAATGTACGTGATACTCTCGTAAAATAAAGTTGATTGCTTGATTGATTGTTATCATCATCATCATTTAAGGTGGATCAAAACTTTCGCAAAGCAGATTTTTTGATTTTTTAAACTCGCTCGCTTCGCAAAAGTATCGCGCCAATGTAACTGACATTTTGATATAATATAATTTGGTTATTCTACCTTTTAGCGATGTACTTTATTTGTAAATTTTCTTAGTGGTTTCTTGGAAACAGTTGATTTTCAAACGACGGGATTTTTAGTTTTTACCGATTATTTCCAAATCCAACAGTCCGATCGTTATCAAAATTTCATAATCTTATATTAAATCACTTATAAAGCTATAGTTCCTGTGAATTTGGTTGGAAAATCTGGGCTAGAAAAAAAGATATGAACATGGTTCAAAATTGAGGCCGAAATCTGAAGCATATAAAGTATTGAGCCTTAGAATAAATAAAATACATAGGATTACCTTGAACTTTCGATATATTAATGCTCAATTATTTTTAATAAACATATCAAAATTTCAGTTTCATAGCTTTGAAATTAAAGGAGTAATATTTTTTTAGCTGAAGGTAGGTAGAGACGGCAAAATGTGAACTTTCTCAATAAATCACAATTTTCCTTTTTTTCTTCAAAACGGCTCCAGAGATTTCTTTTTTCTATTTGCATATTCACCTTTGACTACTCTGTGTCGTTATGCAAATATTTCTCCGAACGCGAGGATGTGGAACAGCCGAGTTCAGTGTTGTTGCTCGTAATAGAATAAATTATCAGAAGCGATATGCGATGCTTAGATACACCTAGATTCAAAAAATGTTTTCTCCAAAGTTAGGATAGGACAAACCGAACAAATTTCACTGATATTTAGATAAAGCCTCGGACTAGCTACTGGTATGTGGAATCTAAAAGAAATCTCTGGAGCCGTTTTGAAGAAAACAGGAAAATTGTGATTTATTGAGAAAGTTCACATTTTGCCGTCTCTACCTACCTTCAGCTAAAAAAATATTACTCCTTTAATTTCAAAGCTATGAAACTGAAATTTTGATATGTTTATTAAAAATAATTGAGCATTAATATATCGAAAGTTCAAGGTAATCCTATGTATTTTATTTATTCTAAGGCTCAATACTTCATATGCTTCAGATTTCGGCCTCAATTTTGAACCATGTTCATATCTTTTTTTCTAGCCCAGATTTTCCAACCAAATTCACAGGAACTATAGCTTTATAAGTGATTATAAGATTATGAAATTTTGATAACGATCGGACTGTTGGATTTGGAAATAATCGGTAAAAACTAAAAATCCCGTCGTTTGAAAATCAACTGTTTCCAAGAAACCACTAAGAAAATTTACAAATAAAGTACATCGCTAAAAGGTAGAATAACCAAAAATGTCAGTTAAATTGGCGCGATACTTTTGCGAAGCGAGCGAGTTAAAAAAATCAAGAAATCTGCTTTGCGAAAGTTTTGATCCACCTTAAAGGCCGCTTGATCATCAATTGATTGATTGATTGATTGTTATCATCAGTATCATCATCATCATTTAAACGCCGCTTGGCCATCAATTGATTGCATGATTGATTGATTGATTGATTACTTGATTGATTTTTATCATCAGTATCATCGTCATCATCATCATCATCATCATCAGTTGATTAATCAGCTGGATCATCAGTTGATTAATTGATTGATTTTTATCATCAGTATTATCATCATCATCATAATCATCATCACTAGATCGTACTACCACCCTCATTATCATCATCATCATTATTATGTATATCTTCAACATTTAGAAATTAATTTCTCCCAGATGTACTTTAAAGCACACACAGTAATATTAACGAAGGAATAGAAAACGCGCGCGCGTGCTGTGTGCAGTTATAAAGCACGTGGGGTTGTCAGAACACGAGAGAAGTGTTAAGAGAAGCACGATGCGAAGCGGAGTGCTTCTCAACACTTCTCGAGTGTTCTGACAATCCCAAGTGCTTTATATCTGCATACAGCAAAGAAAGCAAGTTTTCTATTTCTTTTATAAAATACAAATTGCCGGATCAACATGCAAACGCGCGAGCTGTGGGCTCTCATAAAGCACGCGCCTCAACCAATCAAAATACATGATATCAAATAGTTACTTTATAACGTTTCTTTTGGCTAGATTGGTGCTTTCTTTCTGGTCAACTTGTGTCTGGTCGTTATCACCATGCAATTCCAGGAAACTAAAGCTAGGGAAATCGAACTTATCGAAGAGAACCGCCGCCGTCAAGGGTTAAACATTTCCAGTATGCAAACCTACTCGTGTTTCCAGACTATTAAACGTTACGCAAGAACGTTATGTTGCTCTAAGCAATCTGTTGAAAGACAAGACAGTAACGTGCATCATCATCATCATCATTTTCATCATCATCATCATTTCCATCATCATTTGTATGATTGCTTCGAGCCAGTTTCACCACTTGTTCTTTCTCCTGAAGTTAATTCAAAGCAAGATATAATTAAAAAGGATGGGGAACCGAGCACAGAACTCTGTATTCCTACGATTAAGATAGACAATGTGGACGATAATGAATTCACACGTGATTCTGCCACGCCCCCTTCCAAATTATTCATATTTCCACGTGAACAATATACAAGAAACGAACCTGAAACGTCAATGTTTGCCGCTAGTGCTATTTCTATTCAAGCGGAAGCTTGTTCGTCTGTTTTCACAAACGAGATCCTTGCAACTTCGAGCGTTACCCTAACAGTCCCAGGGCAACCTTCGGGCATAATTGCAGCTCATGCAACAGCCCGTGCGACAACGTCTTTACCGATTATTAGAGTATCCCAAGATGACAATATCTCTGTCGCGCGTGCATCGAGTTCGGCATCCGCTGAGGTAATAACACGGCCTCGTAGCCGAAGCGAATCAAGCACGAAACCAAGAAAAAATAGCAATGATCTAGTATTAACGCGTTCTATGTCCAACGGTCGGATTAATGGACGTCGACATAGCCAGCCTTTTGGTAAGCAAGAAATCAACCTATCATCTCAGAACTCACCCATGAATTCTAGAAAATGGCAGGACCTCCAAGAATTGGAGTTGAAAAAACTGGAAATGGAGACAATGAAACTTCAAAACGAGCCTCATAAGAGGAAATTTAGTTTGAAAAGAAAAGATGCAGTTTCCAAGGTTCCTGATGATTCGTTGATGTTGCTAGGCAAAGAGAACGACAAAGATGAGACGCACATAAAAGAAAAGAGCCACGTGATTGATGTTGGAATATCTGGTAAACACTTATATAGAGACGAAGGACAGAACCGCAAAGATACTGAGAATGGTGGCATAGGTAATAAGCTGTTATGACGTGACGTGACGTCATTACAGAGCACGTCATAAATTGTGAAACAACTACATAGTAATAGTATTTAGTTATCAACTATTTAGTTATTGACTGACTAATACTTCATATGAACCACACAATGCATTACAATGAAGGATACACTAGTCACACTCTTCTGCTCCAGTCAACATGAACAAGTTGGTACAAAATATCGCAATTAGACAATACATATATAGTTTTGTTTCACGGATATATGGCGTGCACTCTACATGACATTTTAAAATCACATCACATTGTATTGTCATTGTCAGGGCGGGAGAGGTAATATCCCAGTTTCACGTTATGTAGTACAGCTGTACTATTTGACAAAAGGCGCATTTGCAAAGGCCTCGATTTGTTGTAAAAATATTCACAGATTCCAAGCAAGCACGGGAAAATACTACCACTAAACAAAAGAAAGCATTTAAATTTACTCCGGATCGAGTTTATTCCTGTGCAAATGCGCCTTTTGTCAAATGGTACAGCGGTGCTAGATAACATGGAACTGGAGTATTGTAAGAAGTAATCTTTAATTCTGTGTTTACACTGCGAGAGGTTACCAAATATTAATATCATATCGCCTTCAATACATCGCCAATTAGGCCTAGTTCAAACGTCGCATCTCACATGTGCCGAATACAAATAAGCAAAACCGATTGTTTGAATTCATTTGCATTAGATTCGGTACATGTGAGATGCGACGTTTAAACTAGGCCTAAAAATACATCCCCAGATCAAATCTTCAGACAAATGCTTGGCTTTGAATCCAAGTCTCTCATAATTTGACTCTTTTCCACAGGCAATGAAAACAAAGTTCATTTGCATTAGATTCGACACATGTGAGATACGACGTTTGAACTAGATCCCCAGATCAGATTATCAGTGCTTGCTTTGAATCCAAGTCTCTAATAATTTGACTCTTTTCCACAGGCGATGAAAACAAAGCATATGAATCAAGTATCGATGAGCCACGTGCTCGTCGCTCTAGAAAGGACGAAGATATGTTTGACAGTATTTTTGACCTGCGGCAATGTGACTCGTATGACGTAGTACAGAAACGTGGTCCGTTTCGTCGCTTACGTAACATCTGCCGTTGGATCGCTGAGAGCAAACATTTTATACATTTTATTATGCTATCTATACTGGTTAATATGATTTGCATGGGACTAGAGCATTATAACCAGGTATGTGGGCTTCCTGTGGTCAAGCGTGTTATATATATTTCATCATTTCTGTTTTCATTTTTCATTTATTTGATTTTGTTTCGTTTATGTATGTATTTGTTTGTTTTGTTTTGATTTGGTTTGGTTTGCTTCTATTTGTTTTGTTCACTTTTTTTTGTTTCAATAGCCTGCGTAGCAAGCGTTTCTTTTTGGGGAACGGGAAAAAATTGTTTGCGCACTCCTCTAAGGTTTCCCAAAACAATCCCCCCCCCCCCCACACACACACACACACACACACACACACACTCCAAAAAAAAAAAACGCTTGCTACGCAGGCTAGTTTTTCAAGTAAAGCATTAATTTTATGGTTTTTTTTAGTTTTGTTAATTTCTTGTCAAATACACCATCAATTCACTATGTGTTTATTCTTCTATTCAATCGATCCATTCATTTGCCAAATGTATTCCCTTATCAGTTCATAAGTCTGTTCACCTCTAGTCTTGAAAATCTACTCATATGTAAAATAAACGTTTTCTATCAAAAAAAAAAGACACAACTTATATGTAAAATATTTAAAAACTATTGTTTCTTACTAGTAAATAAAAAAATAAAAATGGGCTTGTAATATATTTTAAGGTTTTCACTCTCTTTATATCTTTAGCCTGAAGAGTTAACTGTTGCCTTGGAGCAGTCCAATTTCCTCTTCGTTACCATATTTTCCTTAGAGATGATTATAAACCTGATGGCTTATGGCTTCGCTGAATACCTCAGCCAGACACAAAACGTTTTTGATTGCTTTGTGGTCGTTGTCAGGTAACAACATCATTTTAATCATCACTTAAATCATCATCATCATCACCATCGTCATCATCTAGCTAGCCTCCTCCACAGGCGTCTCTGTGATCTAATTTGGATTTGGGTTTCCTGTGATGCTGCTAGAGAGGGACTAGGCGCTAGTTAGGCCTCCCCCCGCTCGTTTTTTCTCCTCACCACAGGAAGCCCGATAAAAAGAGATATAAGAGATGCCTGCGAGGGAGGCTAGTCATCATCATTAAGTATTGCCATCATCGTCGTCATTTCAACCAGTGCTATATTGTTCCTACTTCATTCATCAAACATACATAAACGTAGGAAAAGCAGAACTATAAAGCTGTATACGTAAAATATTCATTATTTCAAATTTTATGTAAGATTCTACCGTTATTTTAATGTGTGGCGTTACGCAATGAAGAAATTCTACAAACCAAATGGATCACTAAAATGCTTTCAATCAACATTAGGAAAGATACCCTGTTATATCAATAGGAAATGCATAATGTTAAAGACTGAAAGACAAAAAAACATACTCCATCCAGCGGCATACACCCGTATAGAAGATATCTTGGAGTACCCCTCCCCCTTCCCCTGAATCAAATTTCAAATACGTACCCTCTTTTAAATTTAATATTTTTGAGACTGAGAAGACGTGTAAATTTACATTTGTGATTATGTTTATAAAAGTATATATAATACTGCTGTTCTTATTTTTAAAGTGTTGCAGAACTTCTCGTCAACCAAGACTATGCAAGACTGTCAGTATTTCGTAGTATACGACTACTTCGTATCTTCAAGCTTGTTCGTCCTGTTCGCTATCAACTTCTGATCGTCATTCGTACCATGAACAGTGTAGTGACTTTCTTTGGTCTTCTATTTCTATTCATGTTTGCTTTCTCTATTCTTGGAATGAACCTTTTTGGCGGCAAGTTTTTCTTTTATAATGCTGACAACGAAAAGGTTCTACGAAGGTCAAACTTCGATACTTTTCTATGGGCTATGGTAACAGTATTCCAGGTATGTACATTTAGATCCCCCCTAACCCTCCCCTCCCCTCACCATTCTCCTCCAACACCCCATCCCCCATTGTGCCTTCATTTAGAGAGGAATAACTTATTTTTAATTCATTAAACATGATTAGTAATTAGTAAAAATACACTCGTTGTATATGTAATTTACCTAAGAGATTACATTGTCCGGCTGCGTATCCAGCGTGGTTGGTCCTTGTGGTGTAGTGGTAACACGTCGGACTCGTGGGGTTCAATTCCCACCAAGGGCATCTTATATTTTTCTCATGTATGTGTAACCACAATACCTTAAGATCGCGCAATCGCCGTTTACCCTTAACCATTTATTGAAATAGCTGTATATTTCATATGTACGCAGATTTTGACTCAAGAGAACTGGAACCAAGTGATGTATGATGGAATGCGAGCGACGAACAACTGGGCAGCGCTGTATTTCATCTCTCTCATGATAGTTGGCTACTATGTCTTATTTAACCTGCTTGTTGCTATATTGGTCGAGGGCTTTACTAGCAATGGGGTAAATGATTATTAAATTTATAATAGTCACCTCCACAGTTCCCTGCGCCATCTTGAAAGGTAGCCGGGCCTTTGCATCGAAGCGAGGCAAATGTTGAGCTTGCAATGATAGAGACCTTTTAACACATTGCAGGACAATTATTCGCGTGTCTCTATCATTTCCAGCTCAACTCTCGTCTTGCTTCAATGCAAAGGCCTGGCTACCTTTCATGATGATGCAGGGATCTGTGAAGGGGACTATTGGAAAACGTCTGTTAAACGTGCGTAATATAAACTCTGGCGTAAACTATGTGCGTAAACTTACTTGGGAAAGGGGTGACATGTAATTTGGGCTGAAAGTTTTAAATTCACTTCGTGATTGATTTACTGTTTTATACTATAATTGCACAATGTATTAATTATTCAACCAAATGGTTCTTCGATCAAATTATATCATTATTATTACTAGATTTAAAGTAATATGCAATTTTGTCAATGTAATTCCTATTTTGAATAACTTTAAAGTAATGTGAGCGAATGCTTCTCTTTGTTTAGAATAACTTCACTACAACTCAACCAGAAGAAAACTCTAACAAAAGCATCCAAGAACAACCAAACTACTCTTCAAGAAAAGAACTAGCTGCTAAATTCAAAAAGCGCACTTCTAAATTAACACAGTCCAATATCAAGGATGGCGTCGTTTGCAATAAAGACTGTTATGAATATATGTCACGTGATTCAACGATGTCACGTGAATTAACGATGCCACGTGATCCCACGATCGAATACTGTGGACGTGCGGTGCGTAATGCATTGTGGTCAAAACCTTCATCAAGATTGCCTGATACGATGTCTAAGAGAAAGAAATCTTTAGGCAAACTAATGAGAAAGAAGCTGTTCAACACAATGGATACACTCGAAGACACTGATACTGATGTGAGAACTTTAACAATGCCAGAATTAAAACAAAAGAGACAGACATCAATTGGCTTTTTAAGAAGAACTTGCATGATGCCCGGTTGTCGGGTACCTATCCGACATCCGATAACTACCGGGGATTCTAAATTTAATCCGTCTTATGTACCAGATGATATTACCGACGATGCTGACAATGACGTCATTATCGCTGAAACAACAATTACATTGCGTGACGAACTGCGTGACGAATTGCATGACAATCGTAAATTCGAGCACAAGAAGCTTTGCTTAAAAAGGACCATAGGCACTGATCAATTGCTCTCTGACACAAATTATCCAATAGAATTGGTTGTCACTGATCAAGCAACACTAGACGTCATTTCACCCACAACACCGAAATGTCACGCGTCACGCGATGTGTGTGACATTAGAAGAATAGAAGACATAGTTCCAGTGCGTGACAATAAAGATGTCACAGATGTCACCCTACAAATAGACAGGGATCCCACTATCAACGATGATCGCGTGTTATCTGGGAGTATGAATGTTTCTAGAAAGCCACAGACTGCTTGTAAGGTAAGGAGTGTGGGATATACACCTTTTTCAATAATCGTTGTCGCAATCAAATCCAAAGTCCACACCCTAAAGCCTGCAAAGGATGTCGGTGTTTCTTTTCCTGTTGTCAATTTATGAATGGAATATTTTTTGGTTGTACGTGTTTGTGTTATATATGACTGTTACAAATTATGTTCATATTACCGACATCCTTTGCAGGCTTTAGCGTGACGACTGTGGCTTCGGCTGCGACAGTGAATTTCGAAACAGGTGTAGATATAACGATAGAAAGTATGTTGATTTAATAACAGTTATATTTTGATAGGACAATAGTAAAAAACGACTTGGATTCCTATGTAACAGAAGTGATTGGTCATTGTCTCTATTCGCACCTAATAACAGGTAAGAGAATCATCCGTCCATCCTCCCATTTGTCTATCCATCTATTCGTTAGTCCGTGCGTCTGTGCACTTCTTCATTGATTCATCTATCCATCTATTTGTCTGTCAGTGCGTATGTTCCTCCATTCATTCATTCCTCCATTCATTCATTCATTCATTCATTCATTCATTCATTCATTCATTCATTCATTCATTATTTATTCATTCACCCATTCAATAATCCATCCATCAATTCAACCATCAATTTCTTCATTCATTCATATATTTACTCATCTATCAATTCATTCAGCATTTCATCCATTCAACCATTCATTCATTTATTGATCCATACATCAAGACATACATTCATTAATTCATTTATACATTTATTTATACATTCATAAATCCATCAATCAATGTACCCATTCATTCATAATACCAATTCATTCATAAATTTATCAACCCATCCATCAATTCATCCATCCATTCATTCATTTATTCATTCATAAATCCATCAATTCATTCATGTATTCATTCATTCATCTATCTGTATATCTTCACACCAGGTTTCGCATGTTGCTGGTCACCATTTGTGGTCACAAGATCTTTGATTACGTTATTCTGGTGTTCATTTTATTGAGCTGCGCGGTTCTTGCAATGGAGGGGCCTAGAACGGACAACAACGTCACGGTGTGTATTGAAGTGGTTACTAAGATATAGATATAACTTATTTCTTTAAACCTTCTTACTGCCTATGTTAACCATACATTAATAAACATAAGAGTGGTTTTCATTAACCCGTGAAACACTATTTAGTGTATCACTCTTTAATACACTAAAAAAAATTAGCATTGCAACACAAATGTGAAATGTCAAATATATCACCTCACAATTGTTTAATGTCTTCTTTTGATAGCTATAATGAAAGGTTTTTTTCTTCATTTAGATACGAAAAATCATCGATGTCTCAATGCTTTTATTCACCATTGTGTTCACCGTCGAAATGATGATGAAGGTAGACTACATGCATATATTTCAACCTATCTCGTCCCTTCTCCTTTTTACTGAGGGTATATAAATTAGATCTCTACTGTAGTTCACCCCCTCCTTTTTTTGCTTTTATTTTTTCTCCTATTTTTTTTTCAATTTTTTACTGAGGTTCTATGATTTAGATCTCCATTGCAGTATAACTCCCCCCCCCCCCCCTCCGGTTTTATTTTTCTCTTATTGTTCTAATACATTACCTCTATCCATTTTTTACTGAGGTTCTATAATTTAGATCTACTGTAGTGTAACACCCCCCCCCCCCCCCTTTTTTTGGTTTTATTTTTCTCTTATTTTTCTACTACATTATCTCTTTCCTTTTTTTACTGAGGCTCTATAATGTAGATCTCCATTGTAGTATAAACTCCGCCCTTTTGTTTTTCTCGTATTTTTCTACTATATTGTCTCTTTCCATTTTTACTGAGGCCGGCTATAATATAGATCTCCATTGTACAGTATAACCTCCCCACCTTTTGTTTTTATTTATCTCTTATTTTTCTACTACATTACTTCTTTCGTTTTTTTTTCTGAGGTTCTATAATGTAGATCTCCATTGTAGTATAACCCCCCCCCCCCCCCCTGCCCATTGTTTTTTTCCTTTTTCTGTTTAATTTTTTTTAAGCTTTAGAGTGCTTACACTAAAAGTACCAATAGTCCCCTTCACATTACCCTGCGCCATCTTGAAAAGTAGCCTGGCCTTTGCATCGAAGCGAGACGAACGTTGAGCTTGTAATGATAGAGAAATTTTAACACCTTTCGGGACAATTTCCACATATCTCTATCTATCTAAATAGCACTAAAACATTTGAGAGAGAGAAAACTGGAACTTAATTTAAGTATGGGATCAGTTTAGTCTTCTTCTCAATGAAACTAATGATCTAAACACTTCAGTTTTCAATACTATTTTAATGTAGTGTATTGTATTTCTTGTTTAACAGGTGATTGCCATGGGGTTTATCATCGGCGCTAATGCATACCTTAAAGATGGTTGGAATATACTTGACTTTATTCTAGTTCTGATATCTTGGTTGGACGTTATCATAATATACACGCCTCAAGCATCGGCAGATATATTAGGGACATTAAAGGTTTTCCGAGCATTGCGCACACTTAGACCTCTTAGGTATGTACTACAACTGATGAAGAAATAGTAGTATTATAATGGTTATTGGTGGCATGGGTGGCCTACCATGTGAGCGGAGTTGTGTGCTTAAAAAGTTTATGTAAACGTAGTGAGTTTGGGTCTGAATCTCTCCATTTAGTAGGGCACGTGACACAGATAAATTCAAAAGTGATTTATATAGTTTTTTATATCATTCAATGATAATTTAAATAGATTAAATGTTTAGAGGAGTCATATAAAAGAAAAAATCGTCAAAATCGGTGTTATGTATGTTTCCACCCAATTCAACCTCTGGGAATAAGGACTTGTATTCCAAAAATGATTTGAATCTGGTTGAAACACATAAAGCAACGCATTAGCCGAATAAGGCAATGATATTGTAAATTGCTATTTCCAGAATGATTCGTCGAGCTCCTGGTCTTAAACTTGTAGTACAGACCTTGTTATATTCTCTTAAACCCATTGGTAATACTGTCCTTATTGCTGCAATATTCTTTGCAATGTTTGGTATCTTAGGAGTACAGGTAAGACAGCCTTTTACGTTGAGCTTAAAACACCTATTTCAAATATCCCTCCTTCCTATTTTTCATGGCATTTTCCATCCCATCTCCCTAATCATTTTACACATTTCTCCCTATCCCCCCCCCCCCCCCCAGTTGATTTCTCCCGCCTCCCAGTCTATTTCGATGATTTTTGAAACGTTTTTCTCCCTCCTCCCTGATCCTTTTCCTTCCACCAACTCTAGTGAAACTAAAGATTTTATTAAATTCAAGCAAACTACAGGAAGCCTGAGTAATCATTCTTTGTGTTTTTGTCTGATTAACAGCTGTTCAAGGGCAAGTTTTACCATTGTGAAGGAGATAGCCACGTGATTGACCGCGCCCAGTGTTTCAACAGTACACGTGGTCGGTGGGTTAATCGACGTTACAACTTCGACAACCTTCTACAGGTTAGTGGGTAGTATTTAGTATTTACGGGAGTCCACTTTTACTCGGAATGTACATCTCAAGTATCTCCTTTGAGAGTTATCGTTTTGCCAGACCATGTATATTTAGAAGTAAGCTACACCAAGTAGTAAAAAGTCCCAAATCTATTCCTATACCTATTCTATACCTCTATTCAGCCGCCAACCTCTATTAAGGGGCCACTTTGGAAAGTCCCGAGGTTGACCGCTTAATAGAGGTACCACTGTATACTTTTTCATAAGCAAAAATCAACATGGCGGACAGAAGCGAAATATGAATCTAAAAATAGCCACTTAGAAAACGTTAACTCGAGGGTACTAGTTGTACGTCCGGGTTAATGGGCTCCTAGTATTTATTGTTCTTGTCATGTTTTGTTATGGCATTGCTAAATATTTTATACTATGTGACTGCAGGCGATCATGCATGTATGATCATCTGCAATTCTGATATGCGGTCGACTGCAATTACCAGCATTTATACATGTTAACTAGTTTTTCCCGCTGTTGTGATCTTTTCCGCTCATAACATCCATTTTTCATACATTTATTTTAGCTGTACCACAGGGAGCCCGGCTTTGTGTCGCTTTTATATGAAATAAATTATACAATGAAATAAAATCTATTATAATCATGAAAGCCTTTGGGTTTCCTGTACTGTATTTAATCCTTAGAGTTTCCAGTAATCAGCCGTTGGTAACTTGAGAGCACTTTGAAATTCAAACCTAACGTATTAGTGTAACGCACACCCAATAGTGTATATTGAATGTGCGTTACTCTAATACGTTGCGCTAATGCGCTCTCAAGTTACCAACGGCACACACAGGTCAGTAACGCCAATCCATTACCGGAAACTCTAAGGATTAAATACAGCACAGAAAACCCAAAGGCTCTCATGATTATAATAGATTTCATTTCATTGTATAATTTATTTCATATAAAAGCAACACAAAGCCGGGCTCCCTGTGGCTGTACTTCGAAAATGGCTCTTATTTACCTTGCTCTATTTAATTGTTGTCCTTTGCAGGCTCTCATTTCCTTATTCGTCGTATCAACACGTGATGGATGGGTTGAAGTGATGCACCATGGGATAGATGCAGTGGATATTGATATTCAAGTAAGTATTTCAAAGACAAAAGCAGTTTTATTGATTTTCTAAATTATCTTAAACTAGACGCCATCTGGGTCTTCACTCGGGCTTCAAATGAGACATGATGTCATTGTATTTAAATTGCGACATGTCATCACGTGATCACATGTTCCTAGGAACGCCTTGGACCTGACCCTCCAATTTGAGGACCAAGACGACGACGACGACGACGAAAAAAAGAACCGTTTTCAAGCCCGAGTAATTATATTGTCTTTGATACAACGCCAATAAGCGCCCTCCTTAAGATTTTGAGTACTTCTTTTTCGAGTTCTTCAATTCAAAGCCCAGCTCACTAGAGGGATTTCATGGCAGACATGTTTGTGGTCAAAACAATGAAGCTTTTCTCTCAAGGGAACTGAAATCCTTTGTCATTCAAAAACTTTCTTTTTTACCTGTCCACACTTTGCTGCCATGAAACCCCTCTATAGTATTTGTATGGTAAGGTGCGGAATGCCCCACATATCATTATTATCTCGTTTTTCAAAACTATTCATCTTATATCTTCTAGCCAAGGGTAAACTATGCTGAATGGTGTTTAGTGTATTTCATCCCGTTCCTACTGCTGGGTGGTTTTCTGGTCCTCAACATGATCGTAGGCGTGGTCGTAGAGAACTTTCAACGATGCAGAGAACAACTTGACAAGGAAGAACAGAATTTTAAGAAAAAGGCACAAAAAATAGTCAAGAGAAAGCAACAAGGTACTTCAATTCTCGGCCATTGTGAATTAGGAAACAGAGAATTTAGGTAGATAGACGAAGAAAATGTAAAGTTTCTGTTATATTGCCAGCCGTAGCGTTGATAAAGAAAGCTATTTTGCACAGGAAACCATTGTGTATTGGTAATAGTCCACTCCACGGTTCCTGCCGCCATCTTAAAAGGTAGCCGGGTCTTTGCATCGAAGCGAGACGAACGTTGAGCCTGCAATGATGGAGACACGTGAATAATTGTCCCGCAAGGTGTTAAAAGGTCTTTATCATTGCAGGCTCAACGTTTGTCTCCCTTCGATATAAAGGCCTGGCTACCTTTCAAGATGGCGCAAGGAGGAGGACATTTTAGTTCTTAATTCTTCCATTAAAACAACAATATCCTTGGTCCAGCAACCAAACGGCTCTGTTCGGCACATAATATCAATAGATGACGTCAGCGTGAATATCCCTACTTTTGTTAACAATGATTTTTGTTTTCTAGATGGTATGACGGATTACTTCATTCATTATAACGCTGTTCGACTATACATTCATCATATCTGTATGCACCAGTACTGGGATATAGCCATCGCTATAATTATCTGCCTTAATGTTATATGCATGTCTATGGAGCACCACAACATGGCTCCGGTTGGTATACAGTAATTTGAAAATTTTTGTCAGAGCATATAAAAATTGCAGCTGGATCGAACTCTTTGAATTAACTGATAGGCCATCAATTTGAAAAACGTTGACATAGCAAATAGCAATTCCAAGTTATAAAATCGCATGGAGTTCTGGGATTGAAAAATTGTACTTTCCAACAATTTTTCTTGACTGACCAGCCTCGTTTTCACGCAATACGATGCACAACTATTAAACCAAGAACAATAAACTAGACATAATGCCTTTGGTCGTGAACTACCGTTCGATCCGTCAACCATATTTTGAAATTAGTGCATAAATTATTTCTTTCTCATGTGTGTCTCAACTATGTTTTCTTTTAGGATAAGTATTTGTTTGTAATATCTTGTTCTTTTGTCTACTAGACGTTTATAATCTTCATGGAGACTACCAATTACTTCTTCACGGCTGTTTTTGTGGTGGAAGTTGTACTTAAGGTGATAGCTCTTGGTTGGATACGATACATCCGTGATAGGTTAGTACTAAGTATATCTAAGGGGACTGGGATAATCCTAACAATATAGGATCTACCTGGCAGGCGAATCTTTGTAGTCCCATGTAAATACCCCCCTATCAAATCATTATAATTAACTATAGGAATTATAGGAAACATTATAATTAACTATAGGAATTATAGGTAACATTATAATTAACTATAGGAATTATAGGTAACATTATAATTAACTATAGGAATTATAGGTAACATTATAATTAACTATAGGAATTATAGGTAACATTATAATTAACTATAGGAATTATAGGAAACATTATAATTAACTATAGGAATTATAGGTAACATTATAATTAACTATAGGAATTATAGGTAACATTATAATTAACTATAGGAATTATAGGTAACATTATAATTAACTATAGGAATTATAGGAAACATTATAATTAACTATAGGAATTATAGGTAACATTATAATTAACTATAGGAATTATAGGAAACAATGAATGTTACCAGTAGCAGAGTCACCAGTAGACCCTGACCTGACTCGATAAAGCATTGGCTCAAACCATTAACACTCGATAAATTGTTTATTGCAGGTGGAATATTATTGATCTGTTTATCGTCATATTATCGATATCTGGTATATTGCTTAACGATCTGGTTCAAAAAGAACTGCCTATCAACCCCACAGTGATACGAACTTTAAGGGTTCTTAGAATAGTTCGAGGTATGTCTTTATACTGTTTTTATTTCTAATTTGATTCACTCTTGTCATTTGCCTCGGAACAAATGTGGTGTGGTGTGGTGTGGTGTGGTGTGGTGTGGTGTGCTGTGGTGTGCTGTGCTGTGCTGTGGTGTGGTGTGCTGTGCTGTGCTGTGCTGTGCTGTGCTGTGCTGTGCTGTGCTATGCTGTGCTGTGCTGTGCTGTGCTGTGCTGTGATGTTCTGTGGTTTACTGTGTTGTGGTTTTGTTGTGTGGTACAATAGCTTTGTTGTCGTGCAAAAGCTGTGGTGTGCTGTGGTGTGCTGTGCTGTGCTGTGCTGTGCTGTGCTGTGCTGTGCTGTGCTGTGCTGTGCTGTGCTGTGCTGTGCTGTGCTGTGCTGTGCTGTGCTGTGCTGTGCTGTGCTGTGCTGTGCTGTGCTAGTGGTTTTGTTGTGGTGTGGCAGTTGTGGTGTGACCATGATGTGATGATTTTTGTGTAGTGTGGTGTGGTGAGGTGACGCGATCGATGCATTGTGATATTAGAACTTGCTTTATTATAAATGTTTATTTTTCAGTTCTAAAGCTTGTTAAACTGGCAAAAGGAGTACGTTCTCTCCTAGATACGCTCTTTGAAGCTTTGCCACAGGTAAGATAAGTCCAGATATAACATAACTAATCATTGGCATGTCCATACTGATCAATAAACCTTTATTTCAGGTGGCTAATCTAGGGCTTCTGTTTGTATTGTTATTCTTCATCTATTCTTGTCTTGGTATTCAACTGTTTGGCTCTCTTGGTAAGTACATCATGAGATAAATCCATTTATTCATTCATTCATTCATTCATTCATTCATTCATTCATTCATTCATTCATTCATTCATTCATTCATTCATTCATTCATTCATTCATTCATCCATTCATTCATTCATCCATTCATTCATTCATTCATTCATTCATTCATTCATTCATTCATTCATTCATTCAGACAATCATCCATCCATCCATCCATCCATCCATCCATCCATCCATCCATCCATCCATCCATCCATCCATCCATCCATCCATCCATCCATCCATCCATCCATCCATCCATCCATCCATCCATCCATCCATCCATTATTTTATTCATTCATTTATTTATTCATTCATTTATTCAGACAATCACTCATTCATCCATTTATTCATATATTCAGGCATTTCTTTATGCATTCGTCCATTCATTCATTCATTCATTCATACCTTTATTTATTCATACATACATACATTCATTAATTCATTCTTTCATTCAATTATTTTTCATTCATTCATACGTTCACTCGTTCATTGATTGATTGATTGATTGATTGATTGATTGATTGATTCATGAATTCAAATATTTATCACGCGTCCATCCAGTCATTGATCAATCCATCCATCCATCCACCCATTCATTTGTTAATTGATTGAATGATTCATTCATTCACTAGTCTGTTACGTTCGACTGGTTTTGTTCTTTGAAGAATCTTGACTCATCCCCAGTCCTCACTAGTACAACTGACAAATCATTTGTTTATTGTTGTTGACAGAATGTTCCCAAGGCAACCCCTGTCAAGGACTTGGTCATCATGCCAATTTCAGCACCTTTGGTTCTGCCATGTTGACATTATTTAGAATCGCAACAGGAGACAACTGGAACGGAATACTTAAGGTGATATTATTAACTTATTACTATCATGATTATCTCATGAATTATTTAACTGTTCTCTTATCTACCTCATACAAGATAAAAACTAAAAAATCTAAAACTTTTAAAGCATTTAAAATGTTATAAAAACAAAGTTTTGTATATTTTCAAAGCTAATCAATAATACAGAATAACATCAAATGTCCTTTGAATTTTTTTTTAAAAAGAAAAAAAAAACGTTAAAAAGATAACATTTCATTCTTTTTAACAGCTTTTACCCACACAAGCAAATAATAAATGCACGCAGTCTTAATAAAACTGATAACATGCCCTACATTTTATAAATATCAATGTTCTATACGACATTCAGAGCCCAAGTTGGTCCACACTCGAGTTTTTAAACCGTTTTTGTTGATATCGAATCTATTTGATAACAGGACACCTTGAGATCACAGTGCGATGGGTCAGCGGGCTGTAGTAAAAACTGCTGCATTAGTAAATACACCGCACCGCTGTACTTCGTTACATTTGTACTGTCGGCTCAGTTCGTACTGGTAAACGTGGTTATTGCTGTCCTGATGAAACATCTTAAAGAATCTAAAGAGAAACTAGCCGCTACATTGGCAGCTAAAAACATAGAGAAAAGACTCAGATTGTTAACTTTGATCGCCAAGAATTTTATACGGTCGAAAGCTACTCGCAAACCCTCGTCCCCAATCACCAGACGGCGTTCTGTGGTCGAGCTTGGTCTTGGTGGAATAGAACTAGCGCAGTTGAAGAATCATAATAAGAAATGGCTAGATGAGGCGTTTGTTAAGGAAGTTGTAAAAGCAGATGCTATATTCCAGCAGTTTATTCAATTGAACAACAGCTTACGGAACGTTAAAATGAAGGCTTTTAGAACGACATCTAGCAGTTTAGATCAAGCATCAAGTGCTTATGGATCAGCAAGGACTCCTAAAGTACATAAAAGACGACACACGCTGGCAGGGATCTGGGACCTAAATACCCAGGACTCCTCACCCAAAATCAAACGTGTTGTATGGAAGTCTGGGTGTACTCCTTTGTAAATCAGTTTCAGTACCCCTCGTCCAAGAACAAACCATGCTTTGAATTTAATGTCCAGGTCTTAGTACTTTTCGTTTAAAACCAAACACTATTGCTTAAAGAAGACTGGGCTTACATTTGAATTTTGTGTTCATGTTACAGTACCCCTCGTCCAATTAAAAACAAACGTTGTCATATATGTGGCCTGGACACATATATTTATATTTATTTAATACATATCTATTTGATAATATTATTTGACTATTCATCTTTTGTAGAAAGGTGATTTGGTCATAAGAGCTATTTCATATAAACCAGTGCACATTAGATATATAATTAATTATCTGTAGTTTATAGATATTTTTAATAAATAATTTTATTTTGTACAGTTTTATAAAGAGTATGAGTCCGAGTGACAAATATTACAAAAATATTGTATATACTATGTTAGCATTTTTTTATAAAACATTTTTTCTCCAATGCTTATAATTTGGTAGTCTCCCTCGCAGCCGTTATTAGTGTCGGGCTTCCTGTGTCCCTCCTCACTTCTGGGGAGCGACACAGGAAGCCCGACACTAATAACGGCTGCGAGGGTGACTAATAATTTGGAGATAAATAATAATTTAAACAAATATATAATAAAGCTAGACAGTAACACCTGAAAATGTTGACACTAAAAACCAACTTCGGTACATATATCGACCATATTTAATATATAACGCAGTAATTATATAAGGTGGTCGAAATATAGAGGTTTTGCTGTGACATCTTTATTATGTAACCATGGGTATTAGAGGTTACCTCTATCATGCTTTAGCAGTAACACCTCAATATGTTGACCATCTATAAACCAACCTCGGTACATATATCGACCATATTTAATATATAACGCAGTAATTATAAAAGGTGGTCGCTATATAGAGGTTTTACTGTGAAATCTTTCTTATGTTACCATGGGTACTAGAAGTTACTTCTATCATGCTTTAACATTTGTAAACATGAGGGGTTTGAATTTTGACAGACAGAAATATAAAAACTTTAAATATAAACGCTAGCTCAATAAAAACACACTAATCAGGAATCCCTTCTAGTATTCAATATTGATATTTTTATTTATATTATTTTTGCTTTAGTTCGCAAAAATAAGAAATCTTAGATATTTTGAGGGAATAAACGTCTGGGATGAAATTGTAAATTTAGACTATTGAAGTTCATGCAAATAGGCCATATACTACCAAGACCAGAATGATTTGCATGTCTTTCTTTTGTGAAATAATTAGTGCCAATAGTTTAAATATTCATAAAGTCCCGTTTACACTAGCAATTTTGTCGCGCGACAAGAGCGGCGATTTCAATGGCGATTTTGTCGCGCGACAAAAGCGGCGATTTCAATGGCGATTCTATCGCAGCTTTGTCGCCGCAACTTCGAATACGCTCGAATTTAGTAGACAGAAAATCGCAGCAAGTTGCACTAAATTTCGAGCATGTTCAAAGTTGCGTTGACAAATCTGCGATAAAATCGCCATTGATTCGCAGCTCTTGTGGCGCGACAAAATTGCTAGTGTAAACGGGCCTTTACAGGGATTAAAAATCTGAATAACAAAGGAAAATATTAAATCATTCTGGTACTAGTAATAAAATGACTCTATAGTGCAAATGGTCTATTGAAGTAAAATGTCACTTGCAAATAGATGTTATATACAACATTATAAATGAAAAGAACTGATGATATTTAAAATAAATATTTGACTTCTTTTGATAAATTAAATTGGTTGTCATGATGACGCTTCTTATATATTAATATTTGCTCTAAATATCAAACATTTGTGCATTATTATAATAATAATAATAATAATGATGATGATGATGATGATGATGATGATGATAATGATAATAATTTATTAACTTATTAACTTATAAAGTGCCATATACATTTACATCGTCTCTCGATATAAATTGAAAATACATGCTACATTATAACTTACAAAACAAAACAACTTCAACAGAGTGCACCGACCAAAAACAAAAACAAATGAATAAAGAAATTCATAACAAAATATTTAATGTACTGAAAAGTCATTACTCTGAGTAATCTAAAACACAAAAATAATGTCAAAGTCGTCCTTCAGTAGCACTGTGTGTAATTATAAAAGTTGATTTGTGGCCACTCTTCTGATGATGTCGGTGCCCGACGAAAGCTTAAGATTTAAATAAAAAAAACAGTAGTATATGGCCTTAAATCAACTCTTATAACAAAAATAATATTTTTCATATCCTGTATATGTTAAAATACTAATGTGTATTTCAATCAACTTTTAAAATCATCCAATCTAATCTAACCTATCAATATTATGGTCACTAAAGTCATCGATTATACAATTTTAGCATTTTGTTCTACTTCCTTCCTTTTCATAAGTAATACCTTTTGTTACTGAAAATATAACATTATTCACTTGAAACCATAATGCTAATTGTGAGCATAAATATAACTCTAAGTGTGAAATATATTTGTTTTCGGTCGTTTCTATGGCAACTCCTCTAGTCACGTGACACGGACAGGTGCTGTGAATTTTGTTTTCATGTATTTATTTAAAGTTTAGAAATCTTGCTGGTATTCAATATTTATCTTTTATTCATTTGTGAGCACAAAGCGATGCTGCATACAGAGGATGTCAGCCATTATGGTTTTTGTTATGTGAAAGTATAAACCGCGGTGTGTGTGTGATATCTCAAGGCGATGAAACAGTCTAACCACAAAAACACCGCCTTGAGTGGGTCATTAAGCTGTGTTCTCAACCACTCGCACTGTGTTAGCTCCTCAAGATCTGAGTTGGTTCTTCGAGGAGTTGCGTTAAACTCTCCAAGAAGAATTAATATTCCAAGTTCTATACATCACGAAACACTAGAGAAAACTTACACTGATCAAAAGCGAAGTTTACCGTCTGACGCTGACATTAGGGGAGGTATAGCAGCAGGTAACCTTGACAACCAAGGACTTAGCGGCTTAGAGAGCCAAAGTGAATCACAAAGTTTAGAAATTAGAATGCAAACATCGATCTTCCCCGCTGTTTTTCACAATAGACTGCTATCAAAATGCAAGGAAGAGACGAATTCCTCAAAAGTGTGTCAAATATACTCTAACGAGGAGATATTTAAACGTCATTTAAAAATGGCTACCTTGAGACGACAAGAACGGGGAAAAACCGATGAAACACGGGGAAGAAATGATTTGAGTTTATTGAATGCAGAAAATACGAACAACAAGGATTACAGGGGTAAAGAAATGACGGCGGAATCTTCATCGTTACATCAATCTAAACGAAAAGTTACTTCTGCCTCTGCAAAGAAAAGAAAAGAAGATACAAAAACAGGAACCTCGACTAGAGATGGGAATAGAGCATTGAAATGCGCCTTGAGTAGAAATAAGACAAATGATACTACCATGAATGAGGATCTGGATTATCAATATTACGACCTGAAAAACTTAGATGAATACGATTACAACATTGGTGATAACTATGACAGCGTTATTGATGTCGTTGCGCGGGAAAACAATGACGCGTGTGGTCCTATTTTCCCGCCAATTTCCTCAAACAAATGTAACATAAAGAATCGTTATGTTAGTGAATTTAGTGGGACGCCGTCGACTCCTTTCTGGAGAGAATACACTAGGATTTCTAATTCTAGATTTGCAGAATACTGAATATTTCCTTTACTAGCTTGACTCAAAAAAATACAAGGACAAACTTTGTTGGCATTTTTACTATGTGATGCAACAATTCTTTTTCAATGCTGCTTCGTAGAGTGTTATAAATGAATGTTCAATGAGTGTAAACGACCATGATTTTCAAAAAAAAGAAATACAATTTAACAAGTGTTCTTTGCAAATTTGTATTTGAAAACGTTTGTTTAATTATCTGAAATGGTATACATGTACTGTGGCTGTTTCCATTCTTTTAACTTTCATATATTTGTGCATGCATTAGAACATCTATTAATTATTTAATTCATTCATAAATTCACTAACTTTTTCATGTATTCATTCATTTATTCATTCATTCATCTATACATTCACTCACCTATTCATCCATTTACTCATTCATTCATGCTTTAATCAATCCATCCATCCATTTACTCAGTCTGCCACTCATTCTGTTACGTTTTACTGTTTTTTTGTGACATTCTTATAATTACGTTTTATCAGAAAATATTTCAGTAGTTATTTTTGTTAGTTCAATAAAATAAATTATAAGTAATAAATATAAATTCTTCTATTTCCATCAATTGGCATTACGTCCATCCTCGACTCCTTTTCCTCCTGTGGGCTTCCTTTGTTTCCCCTGCACCCCTCCCCTCTCGTGTTCGTTTTTTGTATCTTCGTTCCCAGACCCCTACAGAGAGATAATTACAATAGCGCAGCGCAATAATGACGTCACAAAAAAACCATTTTATTTAACTTTCAGCAGACTATTTTCAATGCCGATCGAAGCAAATCTTTGTTTAATCACGGTGTTATTCTAATTTCAGCAGGAAATGATAAGATCGGTTCATATATTTCTCAACACGGTAAATCTGAACACAATGTTTGTCCAAGTCTTGGAACTATTCTTAGCATTACTGCGCTGCGCTATTCCTTCAAGTTTTCGGGCGAGTCTTCACCAACTCGAAACATCGTTTAGGATTGGTTTGAAAAACAATAGAGTCTTTCCAAACAATTGCCCTAAACCTAACCAAACAATAGCGGTGCTGTCTAACTGGGGCCAATAAAAACGCAGCTTTCTACTGGTGACCAACCCAAGTTTTCGGGCTTCTATAATTGCAATTCCTTTAAGTTTTCAGGCTTCTATAATTGCAATTCCTTTGATTTTTCAGGCTTCTATAATTTCAATTCCTTCAATTCTTCAGGCTTCTATAATTGCAATTCCTTTGATTCTTCAGGCTTCTATAATTGCAATTCCTTTGATTCTTCAGGCTTCTATAATTGCAATTCCTTTGATTCTTCAGGCTTCTATAATTGCAATTCCTTTAATTTTTCAGGCGTCTATAATTGCAATTCCTTTGATTCTTCAGGCTTCTATAATTGCAATTCCTTTAATTCTTCAGGCTTCTATAATTGCAATTCCTTTAAGTTTTCAGGCTTCTATAATTGCAATTCCTTTGATTCTTCAGGCTTCTATAATTGCAATTCCTTTGATTCTTCAGGCTTCTATAATTGCAATTCCTTTGATTCTTCAGGCTTCTATAATTGCAATTCCTTTAATTTTTCAGGCTTCTATAATTGCAATTGCTTTGATTCTTCAGGCTTCTATAATTGCAATTCCTTTAATTCTTCAGGCTTCTATAATTGCAATTCCTTTAATTCTTCAGGCTTCTATAATTGCAATTCCTTTAAGTTTTCAGGCTTCTATAATTGCAATTCCTTTGATTCTTCAGGCTTCTATAATTGCAATTCCTTTAATTTTTCAGGCTTCTATAATTGCAATTCCTTTGATTCTTCAGGCTTCTATAATTGCAATTCCTTTAATTCTTCAGGCTTCTATAATTGCAATTCCTTTAAGTTTTCAGGCTTCTATAATTGCAATTCCTTTAATTTTTCAGGCTTCTATAATTGCAATTCCTTTAATTCTTCAGGCTTCTATAATTGCAATTCCTTTGATTCTTCAGGCTTCTATAATTGCAATTCCTTTGATTCTTCAGGCTTCTATAATTGCAATTCCTTTGATTCTTCAGGCTTCTATAATTGCAATTCCTTTAATTTTTCGGGCTTCTATAATTGCAATTCCTTTGATTCTTCAGGCTTCTATAATTGCAATTCCTTTGATTCTTCAGGCTTCTATAATTGCAATTCCTTTGATTCTTCAGGCTTCTATAATTGCAATTCCTTTAATTTTTCAGGCTTCTATAATTGCAATTCCTTTAATTCTTCAGGCTTCTATAATTGCAATTCCTTTGATTCTTCAGGCTTCTATAATTGCAATTCCTTTGATTCTTCAGGCTTCTATAATTGCAATTCCTTTAATTTTTCAGGCTTCTATAATTGCAATTCCTTTGATTCTTCAGGCTTCTATAATTGCAATTCCTTTAATTTTTCAGGCTTCTATAATTGCAATTCCTTTGATTTTCCAGGCTTCTATAATTGCAATTCCTTTGATTCTTCAGGCTTCTATAATTGCAATTCCTTTAAGTTTTCAGGCTTCTATAATTGCAATTCCTTTAATTCTTCAGGCTTCTATAATTGCAATTCCTTTAAGTTTTCAGGCTTCTATAATTGCAATTCCTTTGATTCTTCAGGCTTCTATAATTGCAATTCCTTTAAGTTTTCAGGCTTCTATAATTGCAATTCCTTTGATTCTTCAGGCTTCTATAATTGCAATTCCTTTGATTCTTCAGGCTTCTATAATTGCAATTCCTTTAATTTTTCGGGCTTCTATAATTGCAATTCCTTTGATTCTTCAGGCTTCTATAATTGCAATTCCTTTGATTCTTCAGGCTTCTATAATTGCAATTCCTTTAATTTTTCGGGCTTCTATAATTGCAATTCCTTTAATTTTTCGGTCTTCTATAATTGCAATTCCTTTAATTGCTTACTATTCCACGAAGATCATCATCATACACACTTGACTATATGGTTATTATTAGCCGAATCTGTCTGTTTTCAAACTTCTAACTCCAATGTATTGATCCTTCTAAATGTTTCCTGACGCGCTAAACAACATCCTAGGCCCTCAGGTTGTTCAAATAAATGACAATCTATTTCTGGGAAATTATTTTGGTTAATTTTACCGACCACTTTCCGTAGAGTGGCAATTATACACCTAGATAATTGACTGACAATTAAAAAATATATATACAAAAAAGTATATATATAGTTTTGCGAGCGCCAATTTTAGCACATCCCGAAAATTACAGAAAATTGTACAAAAAATACACAAAATTGTGAGAATTTTCGAACAAAAATTGTAAAAATTTAGAAGAAGAAATCATTCATAAACTGATAGAAGGAGCAGACTAGTCACCTAATGTCTAGTCACTTCCCGTTGTTTTGATCAATTCAGTCAATTATAAATAGCCTGTTTAAAGCATTGTGGAATTGCAGAAAATTGTACAAATTTCACAAAATCTTGACATTTTTAAAACAACAATTGGTAAACATTTCAAAATTTTGAAGAAGAAATTATACTGATAAAACATCGAAGTAGCAGACTAGTCACCTAATGTTTTCTTAATTCACTTCCCGTTATTTTGATCAATTCAGTCAATCATAAAAAAACCTTGTTATATCTTTTCTATTTTAGTACTGACAACATCCTTGGTTCTTAGCCAGTTAATAATGATGTCGTTATCATCGACCCTTCAATAACGGATACTAGGAGATTGTTTATGATAGATATACGCTTGAAGTGGACGTCGTGTTTACAACATTTTAATCGAAATAACGAGATAATCAAGATCGCAGTAAGAGAACTTTGACAATTGCTTCAACGTGACCTAAACGTGATATTCAACGTGAAATACGAGATCTAAACGTGATATAAGATAATTATGTATTATATCACAATACGCATATACGCATAATCTCCGTGATCATCATCATCGTCATGATAGTCATTGCATCATCACCATCACCACTTAACTATTATCAAAATCATTATAACCATTATCATCATCATCATCATCATTATTATTATTATCATCATTCCCATCATCATCATATCATTATCATCATGACCATCAGTATCATCATCATCAGCATCATCATCATCACTTTACCATTACTATCATCATCATCACCATCATCATCACATCATTATCATCATGACCATCAGTATCATCAACATCATAATCATCACTTTACAATTACTATCATCATCATCACCATCATCATCACATCATTATCATCATGACCATCAGTATCATCAACATCATTATCATCACTTTACAATTACTATCATCATCATCACCATCATCATCACATCATTATCATCATGACCATCAGTATCATCAACATCAGCATCATAATCATCACTTTACAATTACTATCATCATCATCATTACCATCATCGTCATGACCATCAATAAACATCGTCATCGTCATTTAAATTATAACTTAACACTGTCACAATCATAAACATCATCAGCAGCAGCAACATCTTTTTCAGCACTATCTGAACCATCTATCTTACAAACTATTACTATCATCATCATCATTACCATCACCGCAAGCATCATCACAAGCATCATAATTATAATCATGATCATTTAATATCAATAAACTGTAGCTATATAATTCTATATAGCGCGGTTACGTAATGTAGAAACATACCATCTTGATCACTAGAACCTTTCAGTCAACATTAGGAGAGAGCAATTAATTTAATTATTTTTTCATCTTCATTGCAGACACCTATATATACAGGATCTATTCTCGCATGTTTTTGCATATTTTACGGAAATAATAATAATCAGACCTCTTTCACTGCATATTGAAACCCTAGCAGCTTTTTACTATGAGTTATAATGCGTTATAAGTTTATCTAACCCCTGGCGTTCAACATCGTTCAACTGACAACTATTCAGGCTACAGCGTTCAACAAAATCGACCCGATGTTGAAGCAAATGTTGAAGCCGTTTACCCGGGCCTTAATGAAACAAACTGAGATTTTGATCTTTAGCATTAGAAGGTTTTGTTAAAGAAAATATTTATTTTATTTATTTTATAAAATATTCACACAATATTGTGTATAATCATACACACAAAATATTCATAGTTTGAAACATGCGTGCAGAAGCCTAAACAGGTCAATCAATGATGAAATACTAATATAAAACATCTCATATAAAGAAATAATAAATAGAAGATGAATATACCGTGTATACAGATAAATAAACAACTAGATTGATACAGTTATAGCCCACGTATAACAACCTGGGTTTTAAGAACCTGTTAGGCTAAAGCCCCCTCCACATAAGAACCTATTTAAAAGGTTTAAGTACCATTTATATAAGAACCTTATAAGAACCTATTTAGGCTAAATTGAAAAATTCAGGTTCTTATATGTGGGTTATAACTGTATTTGATTAAATTGAAAAGATGATAAATAAATTGATAAAAAGATAAATATTAAATGGAGGTATGAATCAATGCAGCGATTAACAAAGCAAAGCTTTAAAATTCAAAGTATAAATTAATGGTTGTTGACCACACCAAATTGCTTTCCTTTCCTATTATGAATACACTTTTAAAAATACGATCAAAATAGGATAGCACCAATACCTAGGACTTTGTTTGTTTTCTTTGGAGACAATTTACTAGCTTTTCTCTGTAAAAAGCACTTTCCTGGCTTAAAATACAGACGTTTGATGGCTTTCTTGGAAAAAACCTTTTTCCTTTCCGTGCAAAAGCGCATTGCTTGCTTCTTGAAAAGTATCCCTTTTGTTGGTTCTTTCCTCGTAGAAACACTCTAGCTGCCCTTTCCTGTAAAAACGATTTGCTTGTTGTTGTTTTTCAACAGACGTTTGGTGGCTTTCAGTGTTGGTAAAAAAAATTGTTCCTTTCCGTGTAAAAGTGCATTACTTGCATGCTTCTTGAAAAGTATCCCTTTTGTTGGGTATTTCCTCGTCGAAGCACTTTAGCTATCTCTTCCTGTAAAAACGCTTTTTTTACTTTTAAAAAATGCACTTAAAGGATTTCCTTGCAAAAAGCATTTTGTTGGTATTTCAAAGTAGATTTTTTTGTACTTTTCTGAAAACCGCTCTTTGTTGACCTTCAGTATTTTGATGGTTTCCAGTAAAACAACCATCCCTCAAAACAACAATTGGTTTTCAGTACTGAAAACAATCATATACAAACAAACCGACCTTTTCCAGTACTTCATGATGATGACATTTTTAAAACTGGTTTTCAAAGTGAGTCTAGAATGGCTCTCTCTTTCAAATAAACTACAAAATCAGGTTTTAATTATGGAGCAATTGAAACAAATATTTGTTCATCTTTTTTTCCTTACTCAATCACTTTACAGCAGTTCTCAGTCACACGTGCACCGCACGCATAAAAGGCACCGCTATAAAACGTGAAGTTGGTGGACGTCAATCAAACTTACGATTTCATTTTCGTTTTGGAATATCTGTGTTTCATCGTAATTTGGAATTTGGACTTACGATTTCATTTTCGTTTTGGAATATCTGTGTTTCATCGTAATTTGGAAGCTGAATTCCCACAACGACCTCTTCGTCGGATTCAGACAGATGTTTCACAGCCCGACTGAAGTAAAAACACCATGCGTCTTGTAAATACAATTTGATTGACGTCCACCAACTTCACGTTTTATAGCGGTGCTTTTTATTTGTGCGGTGCACGTGTGACTGAGAACTGCTGTAATGGTTTCCAGTAAAAACAATCAAACAAACGTTTTTAGATCATGACAATTTAACTGGTTATCAAACTGCCGTCTTGAATGGCTTTCTCTTTCGAATAAACTACAAAATCAGGTTTCATAATAATGGAGCATATTTTCGTCTTTTTCCCTCTCTCAATCACTTCAGTGGTTTCCATGCATGCGGTTAAACAAACAAACAAACAAACAAACCAACCAACGAACTTTTTTGCATCATGACATTTAGCTGGTTTTCAAACTTCCGTAGGCTTGAATAACTTTGTCTTTCATATAAAATATAAACAGGTTTTTAATTATTTTATATTGAGAGTATTGAAAAAAAATAATTAACCGGCGCTTTCATTATTGAAGATTTTTTTCAATGACAATCAGTTTTTAATTATTTTAGAAAGATATTTGAAAACTGTATATTTACTCTTCCGTATCCATTTCTCAATATTTTCATTCACAACGAGTTGAGTTAATATATTGACTTTTAACATTTTTCATATGTTCGGTAATATCATTTTCTCACTTACTCGTAGACAAAGATCTATCACGACTATCCGTCTTAAACACATTTGTATTCTTGTAATTATTTGTTTGTCAATATTTATCAAACGATGGCGATTTTTTTTCACTTTCAAAGATATTAAAGTTATATCATATGGCGATGTTTGCCGTTTTAAATTGTTCTAGCTTTGTTGTAGTGGAGTAAATTCTAGACTAAATTTCTTCCTGAATTGAAAAATAATTGAAGTTAATATAAAAGCCGTTTGAAAAATTTATATGCTGATTTGAGTTGGTTCGAGTTGGGTTTTATTAAGATAAGCAGCCATAGGGATCTACAATTAAAAGATTGTTAGCAAATATGAAAGACGACAAAAAGAAACCATTTTTAAACTAGTTGGATTTTCTTTCCACTTGGAAATATCAACTTGATTCTGATGTATCAAGGAATATGTTGCTGGATCGTTCTGCCTTGAATTATTAACAAAACCCCCAAGATATCCGGAAGTCCGTTTAAAAGGGCGTGGTACGAACGATTCTTATATAATCACGAAGAGATACTACAGAAAAAAAAAAACGAAGAAAACGCGGCACGAAAAACGATGGGCTGTATCTTTTAATTTGCGATACCGCTAAAGATACCAAAAAGTGTCGAAATTATAAATTTTTGCAATTTCAAAATAGCCTAAAAGATATCAAATCGCTGATTTTTATCCCTTATACAATAAGCATACCCGATACTTTACTCCGTAGCCACAAACCCGGCCGGTTATATTAAATAAGAGAAATTACTGCAAGGAACTGATAACATGCGAAACAAATTTTCAATTTCAAAAGCCTAAAACTGAGATACCTAATGGCTGTTTTTTATCCCTAATAGATAAGACAAGCATACACGATAATTTAACCCGTAGCCCCCAACCCCCAAGCCCCCAACCCGGGCTACTGTATATAAAATAAGAGAAACTAATTACTGCAAGATCATACACGATACTTTACCCCGTAGCCCCAACCCCGGGGTTATATAAAATAAGATACGAGAAATTGTTGCAAGGGAAATAACATGCGAAACAATTTCGGAAAAAAAGAAGATTAGATTAAAATTGCAATTCATATATGTCACATAAGTGCTATATTTGGAACTGACTTATATTGCTTTCTAGTGTCAATATTTGAAAGTCACTGAGTCGCTCCTATAAATTTAATGAAATTGATGTTTTGGGCAGCACATGACAAGCGATGTTAGGAATCAGAGATGTGATATATAACGTGATGGTAAATGAATGCCTTTTAAATATATATGTAGTGACACATCCTATATATTGCTTTTCCAATATAGGAACTAATATTTGAAAGCCATATCCTAAACCCGCCCTTAATAGTTATTACAAATATTGGTGATAGACGTCTAAATGATTCGAAAGGCTTCCTTAAACGTGCATCGATAGAAATATAAAAAAAGTGCAACCTAAATATGCATGAGCGTTTCGAAATCCCTCATTCAAAAACGTTAAATAGCAGTATTGGATATATATATATTACAAATATTGGATTTAATATAGTGATAGACGTGCTTTGCTGTCGTTATCCTAAATCTAAATGATTCGAAAGGCTTCCTCAAACGTGCATCTATAAAACGTGCAACCTAAATATGCATGAGCGTTTCGAAATCCCTCATTCAAAAACGTTAAATAGCAGTATTGGATATATATATTACAAATATTGGATTTAATATCGTGATAGACGTGCTTTGCTGTCGTTATTCTAAATCTAAATGATTCGAAAGGTTTCCTCAAACGTGCATCTATAAAACGTGCAACCTAAATATGCATGAGCGTTTCGAAATCCCTCATTCAAAAACGTTAAATAGCAGTATTGGATATATATATATTACAAATATTGGATTTAATATCGTGATAGACGTGCTTTGCTGTCGTTATTCTAAATCTAAATGATTCGAAAGGCTTCCTCAAACGTGCATCTATAAAACGTGCAACCTAAATATGCGTGCGCGTTTCGAAATCAATAATTTCAAAAACATTATATGTATTGGTTAGGTTTTACCTACAGACAGGTCAAGGGAAATGTCATTCCTAGAAATGTCATAGCAGGCCTTAATATTAATTGATTTGAACCGACATTTTCCAAGAACAACCCCTTTATATTCGATATTGACCAGGGCCTTAAAATAGAAACAAGTGGCGCTAAAAACGTGGGTATTTCCTTTGTCCAAGTGGAAAGGGGCGGTTGGTGTTCCATTTAGGGTTGAAATGATTTCCTGTGTGTGAACCTCTTTGGGTTCTAGCTCAAAAATCGATTATGCAACGTGCCTCCGAACCTATTGTAATTTTAATTCGCTTTGTTACTAAAAATAAACTTAGCTGTCAAGAATATCGCACGAAGGGATGATCGGTGTTCCATTTAGGGTTGAAATGATTTCCTGTGTGTGCCTCTAAGGTTTCTAGCTTAAAAGTCAATCATGCAACGTACCTCCGTAACTTCAATTGTAATTTTTACTTCGCTTTGTTACTAAAATAAGCTTAGCTGCCAAGAATATCGCACAGTGGAAGAGGTGGTCAGTGCAACATTCAGGGTTGAAATGATTTCTTGTGTATGCCTCTAAGGTTTCTAGATTAAAAGTCAATCATGCAACGTACCTCCGAACCTATTGTAATTTTTACTTCTCTTTGTTACTAAAAATAAACTTAGCTGTCAAGAATATCGCACGAAGGGATGATCGGTGTTCCATTTAGGGTTGAAATGATTTCCTGTGTGTACCTCTAAGGTTTCTAGCTTAAAAGTCAATCATGCAACGTACCTCCGTAACTTCAATTGTAATTTTTACTTCGCTTTGTTACTAAAACTTAGCTTAGCTGCCAAGAACACCACACAGTGTGCCTTTAGGGGCTGAAATGAGTGAAACTCCAACAGTTCTTTTAGTTTATGCCGCCGACCATCCCATACCACTTTCACAAGGGCGTACCCCCACCCCCTAGGGAGTATTTTTAATTTATGCGTAATATACCTTTTATTGGTCAATTGCAAAATCGACCGCCGACCACCCCCTACCACTTTGACAAGGGGCGTACCCCCACCCCCTAGGGAGTACTGGTTTATAAGAATCAATAGAGCAGATTTTGAATTACTGTAAAAAGTTCAGTGCCGTGTGCGTGCACGTGCCTTGCCACGACCGCGACGTTTCTAGAATTTTGATTATGCCTTGCCGTGCCTTGAACGTGTTCGTGCCGTGAGCTTTTCATAGTCACACGAAATCTGCTGTAACGTAACTCTACATAATATTGAAAGCCATATTGCAAGTGAACTCCTTGTCATAAACTACGAATATTGGCCAGGATATTAACATGGAGACAGATAGACTTTGTTGAAAGAGCTTAGGCATGTTCGGCTGACTTTCTTTAAAGATGATTATTTTTATCAGTTAATTGAGTTGAGAAATTTTAATCTTTTTTGTTGCTCTAATCCATCGTTTAACTGACTTGTGGATTAAAGACTACACTCATATAGGAGCGATAAGACACTTTATGTAAAACTTTAAAACGACATACTGAGAGCAATAGCTGTTATTACAGTTATATGCAAATGATTTTGAACAATGGGTTGAAGTCGATGCTTTCGGGCGAAAACAATAGGTTTGCTCGAAAGCCTCGATTTTAATCCATTGTTTGAAATCATTTGCATATAACTGTAATAACAGCTATTAAATCATGCATGCATCCAGAATGATGTAAAAATCATGTGCAAATGTAAAAATCATCATCATCATCATTATCATATAACACCAATAGCAATAACATTCACAGGAACGCATGCACATCAACAAATGACACATTAACAATAAACATATTAACAACAACAACAATAATTATAACATAATAACAATAAACATAACAATAAACACATAAGCAATAAACACATCAACAATAAACACATTAACAATAAACATATTAACAACAACAATAATTATAACATAATAGCAATAACAATAAACATAACAATACACACATAAGCAATAAACACATCAACTATAAACACATTAAAAATGAACAAATTAACAACAACAACAACAATAATTATAACATAATAACAATAAACATAACAATAAACACATAAGCAATAAACACATCAACAATAAACACATCAACAATAAACACATTAAAAATGAACAAATTAACAACAACAACAATTATAACATAATAACAATAAACATAACAATAAACACATTAAAAATGAATACATCATCAATAAACACATTAAAAATGAATACATTAACAACAACAACAACAACAATAAACAACAACAGAATCACTAAAAATAAACACATTGAAAATAAACATATCAACAATAAACACATGAAACCTCCCTATCTTGCAATACTGTACATGTTACATCATATATTGTACATCTATAATTATCACACTACAAATGAGTTTTGATGTTCATTTGTACAATAATTACTACCCCATACCGAGAACGATATAGTAAGAACATCCATTAAATTCATAAAAGCAATCATATTGTAATTCTCTTTTATTCCGACGGAGGGCTAAAACTCGAAACGTCAGTAAAATTTAGTCAACATTTTTTTACGCTGATACAAATTTCATTATATTCCCTATCGTTTATATCAAACACCAACGCAGCCTATACTAGTTT
This sequence comes from Metridium senile, assembly GCA_949775045.1. NCBI lineage: Eukaryota > Metazoa > Cnidaria > Anthozoa > Actiniaria > Metridiidae > Metridium > Metridium senile. The sequence continues at coordinate 2,186,545 of OX459099.1, read as the reverse complement.
ATTCGCTAGTTTCCATTTATATTGCAATTCACGTTTATATCTCCAAGAAACTAAATACCGCCCTTTCCCAAGTCAATAACGATGCGCCATAAAACTTGACAAAATCTATAAGAACATAAATAACTACCATACAAAGCAATGCGAATTGAATTAACGCTCCGGAGAATACAAAAGCCAACTAACAAGCCGTATTAAAGTTAAAAATACTGATATTTCGTGATTGGACATAATTTGCACCCTTTCCCCACAAAACGATATGCCACAAAAACAAGGTTGAACTAGTGACTTGCAATTGATATAATCGATCACGAGATATTCAAGCGATATTCATAAAAATACTGATATTTCGTGTTCGGACTTAAGTCATTTGCACTCCTCCCCCCACAAAACAATATGCCACAAAAACAAGGTTGAACTATTGACTTGCAATTGATATAATCGTTCGCGAGATATTTAAGCGGTTTCTACTGATGATAGTAATTATACTATCGAACTCCATCACAAACTATGTGAAAACAACTGTGATTTGATTTGTACAAGCCCTATGAAATTGACTTAAAGGAAGGAAAATATTTCCAGCTAAGGATCATGCTGACAGGTTTCGATTACCACCCCTCCCCTAACAAAACAGTAAAAAAAAAACACCTTCAAAAAATACATAAAAAACAATGTTATTAGTATAAGCTCCATGAAGGCGCGAAATACTCAAAGTACATTTCCTTAGCCTCATGCTGACCGTTTAGCCAGTAACACCCCTCCCCTAACAAAACATGTAAAAACACCTTAAAAAAACATAAAACAATATTAATATAATTAGTATAAGCTCCATGAAGGGTCTACAAGGAAGCGAAATACTCAAAGTACATTTCCTTAGCCTCATGCTGACCGTTTAGCCAGTAACACCCCTCCCCTAACAAAACATGTAAAAACACCTTAAAAAAAACATAAAACAATATTAATATAATTAGTATAAGCTCCATGAAGGGTCTACAAGGAAGCGAAATATTCAAAGTACATTTCCTTAGCCTCATGCTGACCGTTTAGATTACCACCCCTCCCCTAACAAAACATGAAAAACTTAAAAATACGCACACAAAAAAACAATGTTAATATAATTAGTATAAGCTCCATGAAGGGTCTACAAGGAAGCGAAATATTCAAAGTACATTTCCTTAGCTTCATGCTGACCGATTCGATTTCACTGAGCTTTTCCGCCGGATCCACGTCGTATTACCATGACAACCAGCTAGTGTTTGGCAGGTGAGAATGGGCTGTCGATGTTTTATAACAATGAAATATCAGCGTAAGAACTCATTTATTGAAAAAAAGGAACTACTTTGTTTATGCGTCAAGAGACACCGTACGGACAACAAATCGTCTGAGCGATGGACGCGAAGGGTTCGTCCTCGTTGAGCTGGTCACATCTAAATTACGGAGAAGATGATTTCCTATCTCGCCGCGTAAACCTTGGCTGGGACGGAGACTCGGAATGGAATTACACGGACGAGTCTACGGATATTTTGAGTTTCAAGTGCGATGTTGTTAACCAAACTGCGTTTAGTCGAGAACCTTCTAAAGAAGAACTAGTACTCCATGGCCTAGATAGTTCGCGTAAATCTAGCCTTGAGAAACCTGTAGGTCAAATCATGCTGCTAAAACCAAAACCGTTTATGAATGAGTCTATCAGGTCCTCGTTTTGGGGAAAGTTTTTATCAAAGGAAAACAGTAGGGATCTTTCAAATGAAGACGATGAGAGCGTTTCGATTGCTGCCTCGGAACAACCGCGGATAAGTAAGAATGCAACTAATGAATTCAAAACTGTGGAACAAAACCAAAACAATGCGGCATCTATTAAATCAAGTTTAGCAAAAAGATCTAAAAGCGTGGATGTTGTGTGTAAGAGTACAAGCTGTGCAAAAGAAAGCGTAAGACAACCAAAGGATGTCTCGATTTTAAAACAAACTTCTAAAGATAGTAACAAATCTTCCCAAAATAGACGAAATGCAAAGACCAAACAGCACTTCTCAGTTTACAGTAAAAACTTCCATCTAAATTCAAGATTTTTGTCAAAGTCCTATTACCCTATGAGCTATTGGAGACCAAATATAAGTTTTCCATTGCTGAAGGAGCGCGCCTACAGCCCAAATGAATCGGAGTTTCAATTTAAAACGGACAAAACATTAACTTTCGCAGCAGAAAACCGCGACGTTGAAATTGAGAGAATCAGGCATAATTTCGACACCGAGAAGCAGTTTCGCTCATGGATTTGGGAGCCTGAGGCGAAACACGTCCAACAAACAGCATTGATTAACAAGAAACAAAAATGCAATAATAATAAGAACGAAAAACAAAAGCAATCTCTTACTAAAACACCGAAAAATGTGGATAAAACTGCTTCCAAGGAGAAAAGTACGAAAGCTATGTCAAATCGACAGCATCAGAACTCCCTAAGCTGCAGCAGTATTTCACTTCCAGCTATTTTTACTCAGAGTGTTATGGTCCATGACAAACGACCTACTTATAATATTCCTAGCCTATCGTGCGATGATCTGTTAAGGCAATATCAAAAACAACATGTTGACTTAATCAAAGTTAGTCCGAGGAGAAAAAATGACCGAAATTCTAAGCAGAAATCCACAAAGAAAACATAGCAACATCATCTGAAAAATGTTGGAAAGTTTTAAGAAATAAAATGGACAACATATTGAATTAATGAAAGATAATTTATAAAGAAAAAAGACCGAAAATGCACTCTAAATTGCACCCAAAAAAGCTAAAAGACTATACTGGAAATATTTGAGAGTTTCGTAAGAAAAGGTGACAAAAATGCGCACAAAAAGGAGTTAATTTGCACGTCGACAGCCAAAGAAGAAGAAGACGATTTGTTTTTTGAAATATGAAATATGAGTACAAATGGTTGAATACTCCAAGAAAAAATTCAAAATACACCAAGAAAGAGCTATATAAGCTGGTTATCTATTTACCACTCCAGTATCTCATTCATTTTTCATGCAACTAGCATCAAATAATTTACAATTTTATGATTTATTCCAACGATTTTCAGCGTATTTTTTTTCTTTTGCGATTTATAATGTTTTAGTATTTCAATGCTACTGAAAGTGTGGAAAGCAATATTATACTGGCACACAGAACACGCGCAGGAAGGTTACATAATATGACATTACCATAATAATATTTTGCTCTTTCCGTTTGAAGTCTAGTTAAAATTCATGCTCATTTCAAAGAATAAAGGGACAAAAATTAAGTTGACAAAAAGACACTGCGCATGCAAAACATAAATAGAAAAAGCCAATAAAATCTTCGTAATTTTTATCGTTGATGAAGGCGGTGATACCGACCATTTTGATGTTCGATGTTGTTGCTTTATTCGACTTAAATTTTTCAATTTTTCTCTCTCTTAGTTTGCTATTATTAATTCACTTTACCGTGTAAATAGCCATGTAAAATAACCAATTCTTTACTAAATTAAACTTGTTAATAAAATATGAAGTTTGTGTATTTAATTGCAGTGATAATTCTACCCAACAAACAACTTACAATTCAAATAAAAACAATAAATATCTTTAAAGACATACAAAATGGAAGAAATATCAAAAAATTAATATATAAACTGATTAAATATTTTGAAATATAAAAAGTAAATTTATTCCTAAATTAAAAAGGAGGGAAAAAATAATTATATATAACAAATATCTTCAAAGACATACACAAAATTGAAGAAATATCAAAAAATATAAACATATTAAACATATTGAAATAAAGAGTAAATCAAAAACCTAAATTAAATAGGAGGAAAAACTTGAATTATAAAATATATAAAAGTGATCGCATCCACTTCATTAAAACCTTCAAACGTCTACTTCCATCAATCAACTAATTGATCCACGATTTTATCTTAAATTACACGTGTAAATTGCTGTTTTTAATATATTTCTACAATTAGAAGATGTTGATGATCTTAATTTTCTTATAATATTTTAATCTAGATAGGCTCTTTTTATATTTGTATGATTCTATATTAATTGAAACTAGCGAGTAAACTAGTATAGGCTGTGTCGGTGTTTGTTATAAACGATTATGAGAGTAAGGGCTAAGGTTCGAAACGTCAGTAAAGTTAAGTCAACATTATTTACGGTGTTACAAATTTTATTATATTACCTATCGTTTATATTATATTATTTTCTTCAATTCTTTCTTTTACAAGCGCATTTGAAAATTCAACAAGTGATATTTGCGCTTAACAAGTGAATAAATTTATTATATACAACGGATCAACGTTCGCAATGTCAGTAAGTCTAACATGTTGATTGGCCCTTAGAGCCAGTTTTCATGATATATTAAAGTTGCATTGTTTTTTGCCATATTTCTTCCCTTGGAATTACCGACACAATTCTGCTACTGATTTTTATTATTATTAATATTTCACACTTCCATGTTTATTGTATCATAATTTCGCATCATAATTATAGAGATAATTATAGAGAACAAAAATTAAATATTTTGGAAACATATACTTTCATTTTGCACTTTTTCATATTTTAATGATTTATTTCATATTACCTTTTTTACCCTTTACTGAATTTGCTTTTATACATAAATACTTTCTTTCTTTCTAACGAATCACAATTTGACTCACTTTCATTTTCAATTTGTGTATATTAAGTATTTTCTTGAGATGTACATTTGTATATTATCTTGAACATTGCCAAATGCAATTTAACTTTAATGTGCTCTTATTACTCAATTTTTCTATGATTTTTTTCGCGAACAGTTGTTGTATAAATAAGGGCAATATCCTTTTTTCTTCGAACATGGTTTTTAACTTACTCCGATTTTATTTTCAGACGACACCTTAATATAATACTTGGCAATTACAACGAATCCTTAATCCTTTCTTTGTTTCCAGTAAGTTTGTGTTCATTTAATATTCAAGCTGTCGATTCATACTGCCTTTATTTCTCGAGTTTGCAATTTCAATTTTGGGAATTGTACGCCCCAAAACATTGTTGTAATTTAAAGATGCAGGATATACATTAGACGTCGCAATAAAAAGCTGAAATTTCATTATCTAAACTTCTAATCGGAACAGAATGATTATAGATAATCCGTTCTTTTATTGTTTATACAGACATTCTTAGTTTTTTTTAAGTGATCACAACAAGTTATTATACAGACATTCTTAGTTTTGTATTAAGTGATCACAACAAGTTATTATACAGACATTCTTAGTTTTTTATTAAGCGATCACAACAAGTTATTATACAGACATTCTTAGTTTTTTATTAAGTGATCACAACAAGTTATTGTACAGACATTCTTAGTTTTGTATTAAGTGATCACAACTATAGAGCTCGTTGCTTATGAGAGGAGGAAGAGGGAAGTCGTAGGAAAAAGAAATTACCGTTTCAACATCGTGTCGTAAAGGCCTGCCTCGAGTCCTATAGCCTGAGAAAACAGACGTTCTTTCGCCCCTCTTCCCCCCGCGAAACTTTGAGAAAACAGACGTTCTTACGCTCCTCTTCCCCCCGCGAAACTTAGCCGTTTCGCGGGGGGAAAGAGGAGCGAAAGAACGTCTGTTTTCTCAGGCTACGAGTCCTAAAACCGTCCAAAATCGTTTCAACTTAGGGTAAAAAGTACACCATGATTTTACTTAAATCATCTAAAGTTTCCTAATGCAATGTAGTTACAATATATACTTATTGGATTCATCCGAGCCAATTATGAGATGGAGACTCTGCCATAATGGTCGAGCATGATGAATCCTATCGGTGTTTTATTATATTGAACAAATAACATATTCAAAATATCTCGACTAAACAATGAAAATGTTGCAATCCAATGGGGTGAGTGAAAATAGGGTCGTAGAAATATGAAATAGCGTTCGTATCGTAGTTAACGAGTAAGGAAATATATGGACGCAGAATTAAAATACAGGTTTTCAAATAATGGTCGTTTACGACTATGAAAAACTAAATTGGTTGTAGGAAGTAATACCGACCCTTGTATTAGATTGTTTCCTTGGAAACGAGGACGCAGTTCATCTTCCGCTTGTTATCGTCTTCAAGTTGTAAATATTATTCAAACATCGTTTATTTTGCTCTTAAAAGGCCGTCTACTATGATAAGATAGATTGTTGTCTTGTGTTCAGTTTATTGGCCATTCGTGACTCCAGCCTTTACAATCTTTTATTTGATAATCTGTGTTTTTCTTCTCAATATATGAACCTTTTGATTTTATCTTAGCATTAATTAAACAGTAAATTAATAATTAATTAAACTATTACTGAGGACGTCGTCGTAAGTTGGGAACAATCTTTAGATAAATATCAATAGTATGAAAATGACATGGTCTTTTAAGGGTCTTTTAAAATGTTATAGGAAATTTTACACTCAAGTGATCATATCGCCATTAACATTACTATTGTCATCATCATCATTGGTATTTTATTCATCTGTCAACATTTCAACCCTATCTTAATTGTCCTCATCATCATCATCATGATCATCACCGTTATCACCATCATCATTATTTCAATCGCTACTATTGTCGTCAGTTTCATCATCGTCATCATTATCAACATCATCAATATTATTATTATACCACCAACATCAGCGCCATCATTTTCATAGTCATCATTACCATCGGCAGCATCGTCATCATCAACATCATCATCATCATCATTTGATCATCATTTTTATTAACACCACCAACATCAGCGCCATCATTTACGTAATCATCATCATCATCAGCATCGTTATATACTCATTAGCAACATGCAGCATCGACATCATCAACATTATCATCATCATCATTATTGCTATTACACCGCCAACATCAGCGCCATCATTTACGTAATCATCATCACCATCAGCATCGTCATCAGCATCATAATGATTGCCATTCATCTCCAGGCCAAGAAATCGATATTTTTACTTTGTTTCACACTAAAAACACAAATTGAAAAATATATTAGAACTGACTGATGTGTCAAACCTCTTTGCGACCAGTGATAACAGAACCTATAAACTTTCTCCCTGGGAGATCACTGACTAATGGCCTTTGTGGATATCGACTGGTTTAAGCCACTATTAGCCTTTTAGGTGGAATTCACTTATCTGAGTGGCCAATGCTACTTAGTTTAATGGTTATGATGATACTAGAGGCGAAAATTAATAACAAACAGCTCATAATTGACCGGTTCGACTGGCTAGTTTCCATGCAAATTCTATATTCACAAATTCTTGAAATTAATCCACTCGCATCTTTTCGCTATTTGGAAGGGTTAGAAGAATTAAAGTGTCAGCTCTATAGTCCTGTTTTTCTTGTCAGTTTTCCTAGCATAATCTACGAAGTTGTTTTTCAATTTTTGATTTTCCAAAACTTATCGGTTCAATATATCTTGTTTTTACATGTTTTTTTCAATCTTTGGTATATATTGCAGGTGTTTTCCGCCCACATTCGGAATTTCTTCATATCTGTTAATTTAGGAGCGGACCATTATATATCTGAGGAGGGGGTAGAGGAGGATTTTTTTTGTGCAGGAGTTGTTTTGCATGCTCTCGAGCCGGGCTGTGCACGATATTTTTACCAGTTCAAAATACGTACAAAATAACTAACTTTTTTAACGTCTCAATGTTCTAGCTGGACACAGTGCGCCCTACTAATTGGGGAGACTCACTCATATTCACTACCTCTACGTTTTAATATTTTGCACATAATTACACGGCTCATATCGCTCATATGTTCATTTTTGCTGAGGGAAGAAAGCCGGATAACCCGCGGACAAAAACCCTCGTGCCCTAGGAGAGAAGAACACATCAAAACAAACTCAACTCACATATAATCCATGCCCGAGCCGGGACTCGAACCTGGACCACCCATGCCACCCACTGCTAACCTTTATCCCTCAAATATTTAATGGTCTGCCCCTTCTAGTAGGGTGATTCCAAATAAATGCAACTTCACACCATACACACCTTTTTTTTATCTTGGAAGGATGTGACCCAGTCTCACTCACAGCTAGACGTCCTCAATTTTGACCCCATTCCCCAACGGTACGCAAATCCCTTCTATTTATGAACCATAGGAGAATTGGACCAAATTTGAAGTTTTTTTTAACAAAATCCAACCTCTGAAAATCTAATGTACGCCGCTAAAACAGAAAGAGTTGTTAATACTAATATTTTGAGTATTTGCATGGGTACTACTTCCTTTCTATGAGTTAAAGATTTATATGATGTTTTCGGCTTCATGCAGCCTTTATTTATTTATTTATTTGTTTATTTATTTATTTGTTTTTTGTTTGTTTGTTTGTTTGTTTATTTATTTGTTTATGTTTATTCATTCATTCATTCATTCATCCATCCATTCATTCATTCATTCATTCATTCATTTATTTATTTATTTATTTATTTATTTATTTATTTATTTATTTATTTATTTATTTATTTATTTATTTATTTATTTATTTATTTATTTATTTATTTATTTATTTATTTATTTATTTACTTATTTATTTATTTATTTAATCGTTAAAACTGGGGGAATATAAAACCGAGGCGTTGCTTAACAACCGAGGCCTGACGAATAGCACAACAGGATCTTTAACGTCCACCTTATAGAGGGTGGCCAAGGGGTAACGCGTAATTCAGGCTAAAATAAGTGCGTGATTCGTGAAAATAATAAACGATTTAGTTGTTATACGTGGATACTATAGAAAAATTCATTGGATGACTCGGGAATTCCACGTTGAATTTCACGAGAAAAACGATGTCGCACGAATCGCGGAGTACTTGCTTTTCGCTGATCAATTCAAGTCTGTTAGGGAGCACATATATACAAATCTAAACAGAGTTCGTTACTAAAGCTATTAATGAAGAAGTAAGGACTTTACACGTGAAATTCGGCAATGGATCGTCTGACTCAATGGATTCAGCTACAACTGCAACGACGAAGGAAAATACAAACTGAAGAATGATGTTGTTTTATGAAAGTTTAACCGCCAGAAAATCCTCTCAAAGGCCGACTGATGGCTACAAATCATGGTTAGGTATGTTTTTTTCTTTTAAACGATGTCACTTAAAACGATGTCAGTTAAGTTTTTAAGAAACGGCTAAAATAATACAAAGCTATTTTTAATTAGTAAAGTTTTCGCTTAATTTCATCAGAAAGATCAATGAGTAAAAATCTCAAACTTTTAACTTCTACTTTTTAAAGGAAGAAGACATACACTGAAACTAGTACTGTAATGAACATGTTCAAAGCTGCGAGTTTTTGAATCACGAACCATTAGCTCCCGGGGGGGGTTCTCCCTTTATCCAAGTGGTAGGGGTGATCGGCGTACCTTTTAGGGTTAAAATATTTCCAGTGTGTACCTTTTAGGGTTCATTTAGAGTTTTGGCTCAAAAATCAGTTGTAAGGGTCGTTTTTTACACTGCTTTATTTGTATCTGTGCGTACCTTTTAGGGGTCATTTTCAAAATCTCCGCCGATCACCCCTACCACTTGGACAAAGGGAGTACCCCCCCCCCCCCCCCCGGGCATTAGCTATTAGTTTTTTTTCTGGTTTAAGTTATGTTTCTATTTCAATTTAGTGTAAACTTTAGGGTTGAAGTTTGCAAACTACCCGTGAAATTGAAAATAAAGCTCATTGATATCTGTTTTGAAATTGTCTGGCTGTTTATTTTATGTTCCACGACTCAAAAAAAGTGATTTGATAATTAAAAATGTTGTCTTTGATTGAAAAAGTGCCGTTGAAGTCGTGAAAACAGCGACTGAAAGCGAAAGAAAATGATGACTTTTTCGAGTCGCAGGATAAGAATTGCTCTTTTTTAAAGCAAAACTCGTCTATTAGCAAGTTAATCATTGGCCTCTATAGTCTTTGAAGTTAATATTACTTGTTTGGTCGATTTATCTTTTTCAGTAATGTACGGAAAATAATGTGAAAACCTACATTTGTCAAAAATTATTAACTTACCTTGTTGATCAGTGCTAAAGTTAGACTAGTGTTTTTTCTTGCGTTTTCAAATCTTTCAAAAAGTCGAATTGAAAGTTTGGTAATTCATAATATTCGTCCGTTTGTTTAGGGAAATTGTAATTCATTGAGGAAAACAGCTTTTGAAATAAAAATGTTGTCAAAAACAGTAACCAAAAAGCAAGGGAAAGCAAAACAAAGCGCGGGCTTCCTGGTTTTTTATTGAATTCAGCTTTTCAGACTGCGGTCATATTTAAAGTAAAACTCGTGCATTTATAGTCTTAATGACATTATCTTCTTTTTTGTTTGTTTTGCAGTATCATATGCTAAGAAAATCAAGCGAAAATAAGAAAAAACAAAATTTATTTGTGCGGGATACCTGATTTTTCATTGAATTCAGCTTTGATAGCGTTGAATTCCACGCTGAATCCTTCGCTATCTACGTCACAGATTCGTCAACTCGAACCAATTAGCGCGCGAGTTTGTTATGTGATATGGGATGTTGAATTTGACTTAAATTTGTACGTGATGCGTGAATATCATAAATATCGATTCGTGAAACGTGATGACGAGCCCTTCTTGGCCACCCTCCTTATATAGGTTTAGAGTGGAGGCAGACGGGACCTCCGGCTTTACGTCCTTATTCGAGTAGACGATGCACATAGAGAATAAAGTGTCTTGCCAGCAAGGGCACACCCGCAATCACCCGGGCTGGGCCTTTGATAATCAATTAGTACGAGCTGTGCTTGTGTGATTAAGTTGAAGTATTTTTACTTTTGTTCATCGTTTCCTGTTTATGTGGAGTATTTGTTTGTTGTTCTCTTTTCAATACCATTGAATTACGCTGTCAATGGAGATGAAAGGCTTGAATGCATATCAAACATCGTAACCAAACTAATTTGTAAGCATATTTAACAGTTAATGTACAGTTACGTTAATAACTAGAAACGTAAACGGTTCACGTACATAACTGCGTACATCTACTGCGTACTAGTTACTTCCATTTAAGAGTCTTACGTTTAACGTTGCATTATTTTGCATTTTTGAACAAAAGCGTAAATTGTGCATTGCATAACTGAAAATCATCGGATCCGCACACGCGAGGCGTTGCGTTTTCAACGCTTTTTTCACTGGTTGAATTAATGAATTTCCGAATAAAATCACAACGTTTTACAACACGTACGTGTAACAATTATGAACACCTTGCAGTTTTATGTGACGTCAGTATTATTTTAACTTCTGCCAACTGAACCATCAACCCTACGTACGTAACCACCAACACGTACTCTTTACGTACCATTGCAAAAGGATTGGGTTTTATGCAACGTTTGTAACGTAATTTCTACAAACTGAACAATCAACCTTACGTAACACGTGCACTGCGTAGCATCCAACACGTATGTCTTTACGTACTGTTGTTAAAAGCTTGCGGTTTTACGCTACGTTAAGCACGCTATTAAAACATTAATTGACGAAACCAATCAACAAATCCTTCATCAGAAAGGGCAAATCCGGCATACTTTGCAAAGCCTTATACAACTTTTAAATATTCATTAACCATTGAATAAGCCTGATAAAACAGACGTTCTTTCGCTCCTCTTCCCCCCCGCGAAACTAAAAACCAAATTGGTAAGAAGATTTTTTCAAAAAGATTTTACATCGAAGGCCGAATATATGTTTCTTTTTCGTGTAATTTTAATTGTTCCATATCTCTTTATGCATTGCAATTTGAGGAATGTTTTCTTCATGAACAAAAACGATGCTCTCATTAATCCCAACCAAGATCTTCCAGAAATTGTACATATTTCTCATATCTCGCCGTCTGTAAATAGTTAGTCAATGCAATTTAAAAGCAGAACGGCGGAGGCAAAACGCTAATTGATTTGAACTAATAACTTTTGTGAATAATCTTGTTGATAACTTTGGTTAATGGTTTTTGTCAAGATTCCTTTTGTGTCGTTATTGCTTCTGACGAGGGCGGCTTCTCTCGAAAAGAAAAGTTCTTTGTTTTCGTTTGTGTGTATAAAATAATCTTCATATTCAAATCGAGTTTGTCTTGGGTCAATAAGGATTAACAAACGTACAGTTCCCACGGTTAGGGATTAAACTTGTAACTACTAGAAGAGAGTGAGCACGCGTGTATTGCATGTGCATTGCTAATCTTCGCTCGTGGCTTCTACTACAACCAGCTATAAAAACATGAGTGAAACGACACAAAACGATCGGACAAAAGCCAAGAAGGTAAATAACACTTATACATATTCAGTTTAGTTCTGAGGCAAGTGATTGAAGACAGCGTGGCTATTTACATTGCATAAGCATTTTTCGCGCAACTTATAATCATCTCTTCATCGGTATATTTCGAAACGAGGTTGAAAACGGAGAACGTAGCTGTTTATTTCGATGATTTTTTAGTTTATTAAAGTCGAAAGCACTTTTTTTCAATATTACACTTTGATTGGTTTCCGCGTATGTAGTTCAGTTTAGTCGTGTGTTTTCATTTTTCTCGTAAAGCTTTTGAAATTCGTCGAATGTTCCTTAACAATATATCGCTTCTTGAGTGAATCTGATCATACATATACTTGTACTAGCTACTTCGTGAACTTTTGTCGTACGAAAACTTTGATAATCAAAAAAAAAAAAAACGGGTTTAGTTCAAGTACAACAATTGCCCCTTGTACAGCATTCCGATACACAAATATTTCATTGTGCTTTTTTATGTTAACACTCAGTTGTAAACATTTTCAGAACAAAAGTTGCTCGTAAAAATGAACTTATGTGAGTTGGTCTATGAGCTTCTATCAACTGTGCCGGTTCTACATATCAATGCACTACCAACTAACCATGCTAACTATTTCTATAATGTGTGTGCACTTTAATGTCAAATTCGTTTACTTAAACATACGGAAAACTTGTCCTTAAACCCCCTTTTAAGCTCATCTAGCCTTGCTTAATCTAGACATTGATGCATAACCATTTTTGTTCATAATTCTTTATTATGTAAAGCTATCCAAGATGAAAAAAGAAAAGAAGCGACGAGACAGAATAAACGTCAGCCTGAGAGAGCTGGGTGATATACTAAAAGATGCCAATAGTTTGAATGTAAGTATCAACCTAATTTTGATACCTGTTAGAGATGTGATTTACAAGGTCAGCTTTGTACACTAGGCCGACGTTGCCTGACATTTACCTATCTGGGAGTTGTCATATAGAGAGAAAGTATTAGAAAACAAGACAAAGCGTACTACTATCTTGAACAAATAATGTCAGTATTCAGCCTATGGGTTACTCTGATAGCAGGGAACCAATGTTAAATATTTTAATATAAGAACGTGCCGCGTCCGTCCTGTACGATGTCATCAATGGTTTACCGTTAAGACAGATTTTCGTATGAGACGGCTAGACACAGAAAGCCTAACGGCGACCGCAATTTTGAAGTTTTTATCTGTTTTTGTGCTGGGAAAGTACGACACTTGAACGCGGTCACCAACCATCACGCAACTGGTACTGTAAGTTTAAAACAGGCACGATCACAGCACTGTAAGTTTCCGCATTTCCGCTATTGAATAATATAAGGCTCCACTGCATATAATTGCACGTGGCGCCGTATAGAGGGCGTCGTATAATTTCGATTTCGCAGACGCGCAAAAACAGCTTCAATAACTGCAAATTTACAATCCTTTATATTGTATTTGCGAAATAAGATATCTATCGTGGGGGACCTTCATTTTCAGTATTTCTGATGTAGTTTATCGTGGGGGGACCTTCATTTTCAGTATTTCTAATGTAGTATTTTATTGCAGGAGTTTCAGTGTGCACGCATGGAAAAAGCTGAAATCCTCGAAGCAGCTGTGGAATATATGAAAGAAAAACGTAAAACAATCAACCAAGTTGGACAAATCAAAGGCTTAGGCTACAACGCATGCGCTAATGAAATTCTCCGCTACCTAGCAACAAACTCAAGAGTCGACGACACAACTTGCACCGGATTACGTCATTTTCTAAAAGACCGCTGTCCAATGGAATTGCCTGCTCAAGATTTACCGAGAGTCAGTTTTCATCCACCGGAAGTGACGAACGCCTCAGAGGTTTTTTTGACAAAGCCAACTGCTTCGACGTCACAGGTTAATGAATTAACAATGAGAAATCCGTATGGTTTTCCTGTGGTTCCTATCAATAGGAATGGTCTAATTCCGTACATGCCTTATAATGTTATGGTACCGTTCCCAACCATGGTTGACTCAGTTTGGAAACCTGTTTAACCTAATTAACATCCCGACATGATAGCTACAATCTTTGTAAAAAGTAGTTGGCAAGATTTTAGTATTTTATTTCACCACTACTTTATTTTTTAATTTACCCCCTTCCCCACATCAATGTTGGTGTGAAATGATAGCACATTGATAGGCCAACCACATAAGTACCAAACAATGACTCCCTCCTCAACATTGCAAAGGGGGAGTAGTAGAATTTCAACAGTGCTAAAATGACTTAATCACATTCATGCCACCACTTTTGTCAAAGATTGTAGATGATGAAACAATAGAGTACATGGCTATAGACCGAATGTTATTAGTTAATCAGTTAGCTGGTATAAGTTGTCATTGTCTATTAGCATTACAAGGTTTCATTAGAAAGTCATGGGTATTGAAAGCAATGGTCCTTTTCACGGGTTCCGCTCATTGACCACAAATGATAGTTCCAAGTCGAGGTTCTAGTTGATGCGCATAGCAAAACTATAATTTATCATGCCCAGCAACGCGGACCTTGACTTGGAACTATTATTTGTGGTCACTGAACTGTGACAAGGACTATTCTCCAATCACATTAATTGCTCGGCAATGATATTTGCTCCCACACTTCTACTAGTACTGGTCAGTCGATTGGCGAAAATATTCAAACCATCGACCAATCTGCCATGCTCCCTTGTTGTGTTATCCTCTTTTGCTCAAATCATGAACACATCATGACTATAAATCATACTATCAAAATCACTCGAGTAGTAAAATGCTTGTTTGAAATCCTGTTTTGTTTTTGTACAATGTGATCTCTTCTGGCCAATCATTTTGCTTATAAATAGTCATGTGGTACAAAAAATAAACAGTCATCTTTAAGGTTAATTTTTAAATGGTTTAACCATGATCTCTAGTGATTTTCATAGTGACACAAAGACTGTTATTGTTGTCATGAATTGGATATAGCTGTTTCTTGAGAGGGTCCAGATACTGATTGATCAACAAGGACAAGTTCAGGTTTTTTCAAAGGTCCCTCATTTTCAACATGTACAAATTTCCTTTCATGAATTGGTCCCTTTCGTCCAAGCCCCCATGGATAAGGCTCCAAAAGTTCCCTTTTATATCTAACAACACCTTCACATAGAGCATATAATGTGTGATCTCTACCAACTCCAACCTAATAAAAGAATGAGAGAGGATGAATAAAATAAATTGGATTTTTTACATTGTGGTAAGACATTACATCAAAAGCATGCTCTAGTTGTGTTTCTGCTATATGACATTTGACCTTATAGTAATAATAGCACACTTTGGATTTTGGTGATCATACACAATATAAACCAAAACGAGACTCTGGGGAGACAAAAAGTAATGCTCATTGTTTCCCCAGAGCCTCTTTTGGATTCATTTGTGTATAATCATTCAACCAAAATATCGAAAGTGGGCTATGAAAGTAAGAGTGTGACATGATCATAGGTTTAGTATATTGATTTATAAAACCACAGATGTAAATGACGCGAATCCACATCACTGCAAACTTTTACACCCCATCCTTGATCAGTGCCTGATTTTGTCTGGTAATCATTAGCATTGTTTAAGTCATTGTTTGTCACAAGATACTTACACTCATACCAGGATGGAATTTGTATCCTCTTTGTCTAACAAGTATTGTACCAGGAATGACTTTCTCACCTAAAAACAGATGCAAGACAAGGCTTGGGATTTATATATGCTGATCGATCTGTTAGTTCTGCAGTATGCATCATAATTATTAAAAAACACTGTTATTAGTATCTAGAGGGATATTATTAAGGATTATTATCAACACAATTCCATCACAGAATAGATTGTCACTATAAAGGTAAACTCTATTTAGACAAGGTAGTCTCCCTTGCAGCCGTTCTTAGTGCCATCACGCAATGTTCCCTCCCCATTAACGGCTGCTTCGATTTGAACAGCATTCCTTTCACATTGTAATATTTTTGAGCCAATCAGCACACAGAAAATTGTAAAGATCAAAGTTGGAGGCGTCTCATTGTCAATGGAGGAAATGTGAGAACCACCAAACAAAGTAATAGAAAGTGATTCCTGTATATCAAATGTCAGATGCAAGAATGCCACAAACAACTAGTCAAGTTCAAGAAAGCCTCTAAAAGTATTTTAAGGATCAGCGAAGTAAACTCAACTTCATCGAATGGTTGGAAAGTCTATCCAATGTTTATTCTCCTCTGCTTCCCCGCAGTGTAATACCCAAGTGCAAAATTTCTGAATTGATCTGTCATAGCTAGAAACGATAATACACTCGCTGTGATTGGTTAGAATTTAGGCGCGAACTGCTCTCGGAATATATGAGCGGAATGCTGATTGGCTAAACCGAGGGAAAGGAATGTTGTTCGAATCGAAGCAGCCGTTAGTGGGGAGGGACAGGAAGCCAGACACTAAGAATGGCTGCGAGGGAGACTAGGCAGGGTGGCCCATTCAGCAACTAGGCTGGTATCTAGAGGGGCCCTGCTATCATTCACATGTTTCTAAAAAAAAAAAACATCACGACTTACCTTCTCTTCTCTTTACTCCTAAATGTTTTCCTTTCTTATTCTTCCCTTGATTTTTCGTACTTCCAGCAGCCTTCTTGCTTGCATTCCTTACAGAACATGCGAGAGGCAACACTATAAAGTGCAAAGAGAAACATCTCCATTTTAGAACAAAAAACTTATTGATTATGAATTAAATTGTTCGACGTCAACAAAAAAGGATGCTGTAATATATTGGGAGTATTTTTGTTCGTTTTTAAGTAACTTACGGCGTTGTACGAGGTTTATTTTTTCTGTATATCTTTGAAACAACGTGATGCACGCCGCCATCTTGGACTTCACAGTGAGAGAGGTCTGGACACTAGAGTGAATCCGCGATACTTCAGGTCAGCCATCACACTTAATTTTAATTTATTTTTTAAAATTTGTCATAAGTATAAAAGTTATTTTAAAATTAGATAAATAATATTCAATGCTTGTCTTACAACTGTGATTGTATAATTTCAAACCTAATTAATTTTGAATGTGAACTTTTTAAATCGCCAAAATTCTAATCTGAAGTAGCTCCCGCAAGGAACGCCTATCTATTTCTGTTTTTGTCTTTGGCAGATGTTCATCCATTAATAATGCTATTTTACATCGAAAGCCGTCTCCAAGTGCTCATTTTGTTGTTAGTTATTGTGGAAAGATGACCAAATATTTTATTCTAGCTCAATTTGTGTGTGTTTTTGCCATTTCGCTTGGGTATTTGGACCAGAATGAAGAAAAACTTCCCTCAAAATGTCACGGTAAGTATATATTTATAATGCTATAGCTTTTATAATATAAGTTACCTAAAGTTTTCTTTTTTCAAATTGATAATAGAAATTACAGTTCCGTTCGTGACATTTCTGTATAAGCAATAGGATTTATCGAGTTATTTGCTGCCATGCAATGTTTTACTCGGATTTCCAAAGACTTAAGAGAGAATAATAACTTTAAAGCTTAATATTGAAGTTTCCAAAATTGTGTGTACACTGCATACACTAAACTTTTTTATTATAAGATAAATTCAATTTATATTGCCTCAAAAGGTAACACTTTTACGAATTGTTTTTCTTAAATAATGACTGTACTTCTCATTTATGTACAATTGTTTTGTTCTAAATTCAAGCTGAAAACTCTCAAAGAAATTTACATTGGCTTGATTTACTTCATGAAGTCCGTCATATTTACATGGATTAAATTAAGTTTTGTTTTCTTGTGTTTTGACAACTCCAGATGGTGTTCTTTTGTAAAGTATGGTATTGTAGATGAGATCCCTGTTGAGTTTGATGCCAATATTATAAATTGACATGACTAAATTATTTTTTTTTCTATTATCATCTTCTTCTTTTTCTTCTTCTTCTTTCGTCTCGTAAATTTCAAGTTTTAAATTTTTAGTTTTTGTTATAATAGAATCAATTTAATGCAACATTCTCAAAGAGCACCACTACATTTATTTAATTTCTAATATATAGTTTCCAGGTGCTCCCAATTTACATTGAAAACTGCTACTTGTTAGCTCTTTCAATAGCAAGAAAGCTTCTCAAGATCTTGGTACTTGAGAAAGAGTGACTGATAAAGAATGAGTTTCTGGAGCCAATATCATTTGCACTCTACGGTAGTTTCCATATAATTTTTATTTTGTCTTGTTTGTTTCAGTGTGTAAGCATATGACAAGAGAGTTGGCAGAAGAACTTGGGCGGTCAGACAAGTCACGTGATGTTCTCTACATGGGACAATTATTTCAAAAAGAGCCAAAAAAGGTTCCTTATAAACAGTCGTAAGTAATTCATCTGTATAATAGGTCTTAAATTATAATTATATAGGTTTTTAGATGATAAATCGGGATTGTATGAGTCTCTATAACAGGTTCCCATTTAAATCTGTACTTTCCCATTTAAATCTGTACTTATGCAAATTTTGTTGTGTGCTAAACACACAGATCAACCAATCAGAGTATATTATTTCTGAAGTGAACTTCTCTGATTGGTTGATCTGTGTGTTTAGCACACATCAACACAATTTGCATAAGTACAGATTTAAATGGAAAAGTACAGATTTAAATGGGAGCCTGTTCTATATATCCTGTCAGTAAAGTGCTTGATACATTAACATGTAGTCTATAAGTTATAATTAACGACAGATAGATTAAAAAAAGATTATATATATTACGTAATATAATTATTAGATGATTATCGTAGGTGTGGATTTCTTTATCTTCCTTTTTTAGAGATTTATTTATTAGGTTTATCTATCTTTATTATCTCAAGTTTTCAATTCTTCTTATGCACTTGTAATACTTTTTTAATATTGTAGCTACTAGTAAAACTTGGAAGAGCTTGTTAATACATGTAAGAATCTATGTTATAAATTCAATTCTTCTTATGCACTTGTAATACTTTTTTAATATTGTAGCTACTAGTAAAGCTTGGAAGAGCTTGTTAATACATGTAAGAATCTATGTTATAAATTCAATTGTTTCTAGAAAAATATTTGTTGTCATGTTTGGTTTTCTCAAAAT
Source organism: Metridium senile (assembly GCA_949775045.1). Classification (NCBI taxonomy): domain Eukaryota; kingdom Metazoa; phylum Cnidaria; class Anthozoa; order Actiniaria; family Metridiidae; genus Metridium; species Metridium senile. The sequence goes on along the minus strand of OX459099.1, from coordinate 2,167,241 downwards.
TGATTTTTTTTTTCATTTTCAGAGAATTAAGATTAACAGAGGCACTTGAAAATGCTTGTTCTAATGTATTGGAGTACAAAGTACATAAAGACAAACCTTTAGCTTTTAGATATGAAAAAGGTATGATAATTATATAGTTCACAAGTTAGACTAAATATTCAAGTTAAACATAATATCACTCAACCCCTCCTTCCTGGTTGGCAAAAATATCATAACCCCCTTATATTTTGACATTGTTTATCTTAACCCCTATAAAACAGCATACAATTTGTAACAACCCCTTATATAGCTTCCAAAATAATGTGACCCCCCTCGATATTGCCGACCACCCCCATACTGTCATAAATGAAAGCCCCCTAATCTATAGCCTTAGTAAAACAGTGTGTTTTTCTATCACAAAATAATATTTTTAGCAAATATATTGTTCTGTAAATTTGTAATATTTATAACTGATTATATCCCATCCTCAGGAACCCAGGGGTAGTCTTCTGTTGCTCGTTTCTCGCTCCTGAATAAATACCCCTTGGAACGTAGTCTGTTGGAGCTTGTTCCGGAAGTCAAAATTCAGCTCTTTCCTGATTGAAATGAAATGAAAATGATAGATAACCATTCAAAGGAATTCGTTATGATTAGCTATCATATTTCTGCTGATCTGTGATTGGTCAGAGTTTTTAAGGATTGCCATTTTGAATTTTGACTTCCGGAACAAGCTCCAACAGACTACGTTCCCAGGGGTATTCTTTCTGGAAGCAAGTGACAGAAGATTACCCCTAGGTTCCTGAGGATGATTATATCCTTTTTTTCTCAGTTGAGAGTACAACCTTTAAGACTCTAAAAGGGCTCAAAAATAGAGGTGTTAAGGTAGATCTTGGTTTCCCTGACCAAATGTGGGACACACCAGATGCTGAAGTCACAAGATTAAAATCCAAGGTACTTCATTAATTATTAACACACTGTGTAGTATTTAATTAATGCTAGAAAAAATAATTTGCTGCCAGTTTTTAACTGAAATTGAAAGTGTAAATTTGAATAATGCTATATCGATCCTTTTAGTAGTAGAATTACTCTCAGAAAAGTCAGTGCATAACTTTGTTTCTAAACATATTGTAGATTATAAAACAGCAAATTATTATTATGCATTGTTAAAGCAGTGTTTCATTTTGAAAAATGCGAAATACTTTGTGGAAGTAGAATTACTATTAAAAAAAATTCAGTCAGTAATTATAACACTCCAGCATTTTAAAGTAAAGTGTACATGAATTCTGTAGAAAAAAAATCTGAATTGGATATCAGTTAACCATTAGCAGTATGATTTGAGTATAAAAATGCGAAATTCGAAAACATCGTTTCTTCCTGATGTTTTGAGCATGTTCAATCCCTATGGCTGGAGAATTTTTACAGTCAATGTACTAAAATACTGACAGGACATATTCATTTTCGCTCTCATTTCCTTCTAGTGTGAGCAGATGGTTGAGAGGTATGAAGATGAGATAACTCACTGGTACTACCAGCTAATTGATACCAACTTGACACGGTGGCTTTGTGTTGGTAAAGTCTTACAACCTAGTGAACATGGTAGGTTTGCGTTTTTATGAATAAAGAAAATTACAAATTAACATATTTGTACAATATTTGGCAGATAGCCCATTTTTTAATTTGTCATTGCTTTTTATTGTTAGTAATAATTAATGATGAATTTTAGAATTCTTATGAAACACTTTTTCAAAAGATGAATGTAAGCAGCAGGCAGCTCAGTCATGTTTTTTTTAAATAATAGAAATTTTGTTCAAAAATATTTATGACATTGATATTGAATGCAACTTTTGTTTGATACTGATCAATCATAGCAATATCTGCCTGTGTTAATACCTCATTGTGCAGCTGTGTGACTTTCTATTCTGTTTGATGTTTCAGATTGTTTGAACGAAACTGCGACGAAAGATGAGAATGAACAAGAAAAAGGTACGAAAAATGTCAACAAAAAAGACTTTCAAGCAGATAAACAAAGTGAGAAAGTCACTAAGAAAATGAGCGAAAATAAATCTATAAAAGAGAAAGAAATGGACAGTCGAATGAATGAACAAAGAGACAAAGAAAAGATTGAACGACTAATCCGACAACAAGCCGACGAACAATTACGACCTCGATTTTCATCCGACCGTTTCCGACGCAGTGACGAATGGCGACAAACGGGTGGAATGAGCCAATCAAAACGTAGCGCACTTCGGGATCGCCTTCGTTCTATAAATGACCCTGATCGGCTTCGTCGAGAAATTCGTAAAATTCGCAACAGTGAATTAAAAAAAATAGGATCGTCTGATGGTGATATTCCAGAGGACACACGAAGGGGCAAACGAGAGTACGATCGATTTGATGACGTCGTTGATTTTCGGCGGGAAATTGAGACGCGCGTCGTGGATTTAGAACGTAAGAATGACGTCATGGAAAGTGCTGCATTCCAAAAGATGTTGCGTCTTTACCAGAAGGACGCCAAGGAAATAAGAGATAAGAATGAACTGCTAAAGCGATTGCAAGATTTAGATGCTTTGTCAGATATTATAGGCGATGTGGAAATGCATGATGAACTTTGATGAGGACGGGGTCTGTTCGTTCACATTCAAAAATCGCTCGAATGTTTGTTTTTTGTTTTGCAAATGATCCGTATTGTTTGCTTAATACACGTAAATATTTTATCTCAAAGATGAAAACTTTACCTTCAGTGCAATACGAAAATAATATAAGGTATTAGCTTGTATAATAGGTTTTATAATTAAATGCATGATACTGCATAGTTTATTCAGAGTGATAGGTATTAAATGCATGATGATACTACATAGTTTATTTCATTTTTTATTTTCATTTTTGCTCTTTTTAACTTATATATATAAATTAACAAAATATCTGTAATAGAACTGAAATCTTTTCTTTCAAATTGTACAAATCTCGGCTTTATATTTACATTATAATAATCATCATTGTAAATGAAAGTCTTCCCGCAGCCGTTTTCAGTGACGTCACACACTGATACTTCTCTCTCGCAATGCTTCTTTGTAGTGACAGAAGCGTTGCGTGATGACACTAAAAACGGCTGCGGGGGAGACCATGTAAATGATAGCCTTATTGTTGTCTAAATATAATAAATGAATTACTTTTTATCAATTCTGAGATTATTTTCTTGAATCGCATTCGTTCATTCATATGTTCACTCATTCATCCATTCATTCTTCCATCCATTCCTTCATTCATCCATCCATCTATTCATCCATTCCTTCATTCATCCATCCATTCATTCATCCATCCATCTATTCATCTATTCCTTCATTCATCCATCCATCTATTCATCCATTCCTTCATTCATCCATCCATTCATTCATCCATCCATTCCTTCATTCATCCATCCATTCCTTCCTTCCTTTATCCATTCCCCCATCCATTCGTTCATCCATCCATTCATTCATTTATTTATCCATTCGTACCTTATCCATATCAACTTTATTTCAATTAATTAACCCATCCCAGGCGTTCACTTCTCATTTCCTTTTTCAAACTCTTAGTCATGACGTACAAATGACCAAGAGCCAAATATTTTCCCGTATAACCTAACTCAGTCAATAAGTTTTTTATCATATGACCCACTCTTTTTAATTTAAAGGCCATTTTTGTTGTGATCTTTCGAGTAGCTGGTCCGTACGTGTTTGTACGGACCAGGTGAAAAAAGCCGTATGGACCCCATCACGTGACTTTTTACAAAGGTTTTCTTAAGAGAGCGCGCCGGGCAAAATACGGGTCATATGATAATAAATTATATTAGCCAGCGTCACAAATTTAAAAGTTAGGTGCCATAAAAAGCCAGGATGTGACGCAGGATATATTAAATGTGTATGTACATAAAGATGGTAGCGTTCCTTATTCATTCATTCTGGGACGAGGCTGCATTCATATCTCTATCCTAGAGGTGAAGCACTCGCATATTCAGAGTCGTCATAATTATACGGTTGTCCAGGTTGTCCTGTATCATTCACATAGCTGTGACAATTCGGTGCACCAGAAGCTGTTGTGTTTTGATAGATAACTTCATCTGTTACCTCTTGGTTATTCCACTCTAAGCCTTGCTGCCTGAGAGTGTGATGGGTGCCATTTTGATAGAAGGGATCTGCTTTTGCTGATATTTTTCTCTGATTTTGATATATAACCTCTTCCTGCTTAGAGTTGTTATTACTTTTGATGGACACGCTAGCGTTCTCTACGTCTTCATAATGTGACGAAGCATTGCTTGAACGACTCGAAATCCTGTCTCTTTTGTCGTCCTTTTTGAATGATTGCATCATTTTGGACTTGAGACTGGGCTTTTCGGTTAAAGTTCTACACTGTTTCACTTCAGCAGTTAGCAAAACATCAGCTGATTGGCTGCCCATGAACGTGTTATCTGTCGGTTTACTGATGTCAATACTCGGTTCTTCTACTGTTGCTTTCTTTGAAATTCGCCGCTTTCGCAGTCTGTATATTGTTAGAATGAGTAAGGCCAAGAAAAGTATCCCACAACCTACCAAAGCAGCTATTTTCCAGATAAGACCATGTGAGAACCAGTTGGATATTTTCTGGCCGATTGGAATGGTTGGTTCCTGGAAGGAAATGAATGATCATAAATGAAATGAAACTGTAGATTTGAGGTTGATCCCGCCTCTCACACTGTGCACGAGTACTTTAGTGCCTCTTCAGAAATGACTTTGAGTGAATAAGTACAATATATATAATACCGGACCGTAAAAAATGTTGACTTTGAATTACTGACGTTTCGATCCGAGCTTTAGCCCTTCGTCGGAGTAAAAAAATCCGACAATGGGCTAAAGCTCTAAGCGTCAGTAAATTTAAGTCAACATTTTCAAATTTCATTATATTACCTATCGTTTATATCAAACACACGCTTGTTTCCATATACAATATATATACTTCAGTTAAGACAACAATTTAAAATAATCAATACGTTATATTGATCGACCAAGCCAAATTCCTTGATCAGAACAAATTGATCAGCCTCTTTCGATGCTTTTCGTCATAATAGATGAACATGAGATCAGTAGAGAAAAGGAAAATATCTGTTACATTGCTAAGTCTGGTTCTCACTTAAAACAAATTGTGATAAGTGGATAGTTTATATGACAGGATCAATGTTTATTTGTAAATCGTGCCAGTTGCATGTTATAGAGGGATTTTATGGCAGCTTTTTGAAATCGTTTGTCATTCAAAAACCTTCTTTTGTACTGCCATGAAATCCCACTATAGGGTCTGGAGTTATAAACACATTACGAAATGACTCGAACTGAGAGGAACGCGTTTTCTAGATACAATGCATCCAAGAAAACATCAGTACATCAACTTTGTATTGTATTAGTCTTAACTGATATCGTAAATCATTCACTTAACGGAATAACTTACCGTCGTTGACTTTTCGTTCGGCAGGACAGTCCTTGCTGTCGAGTTGTGGCTTGTTGCAAGAGCAAATACACATAGTAGTGACATAACACAACAAAACAAAGGTACTTGCATTGAAAACATCTCTGAAAACTGATCAGTATTTGTAATTGAAACCAATTTTGAACGCGCACTAAAAGATGATAATCGCTTTGACCAAAGGGGAACTCCTCAAACCTTATCTAATAAAGTCTTACAATAAAGTGTCATGTTTTATAAACATTGTTTTGTCAATAAGAAACTTTCACTTTTTCTAACCACAACAAAAGACTTCAGCGTTCATTTTCATTTTGTCAGATATTTTCAGTTTCAAGTGTGCCTGTAAATGGAGTGCTTATATCTCCAGATAAATGACTCCGTTATAGCTGGCGTTTCCTGTTTTTATTAAATAAATGTATGTGCATCACAAGACTATAAAAACCCCTAAAAATGCTTAGACGAACATAACCACAACCCTTTCCTGTACATGGAAGTCAAATAAGACCTTCCGCCATGTTAGCGAAGCTTTTCCGTTCACGGACAACTCGTGGATTGTACGAGTCGCCTTATTTGCCCCTGCTTTCACGTCAAATGTAATCAATCTATTGTTTGAATAATAATAATAATAATAATGATGATGATGATGATGCAACAAAGCGAAGTATACAAGAAACAACAACAAGAATGTAATATGTGGCTGAAGTAATTAGACCCAAGAAAGACTGCGGCAATAAACAAGAGCGTGGAAAGTATCAAGAGGTATAGGAGGTACAGATCCCATGTGTCGTTTGTGCAAAGAACATAAAGAAACAATTGAACACTTGCTTGTGGGTTGTAGCTACTTGGCCGCTAATGAATATCTAAGTAGGCATAATAGAGCACTGATGGTACTAGCAGTGAAGTGGGGAAAATAATTCAATTTAATTGATTCAAGTTCCAAATCGGGTATCAAGAAAGATGGGAAAGAGGGCATGTGCTAGAGAATGATAAAATTGAGAAAAACAACTACGTCAAGGCGGTCGGACCTGATTCTGGAAAATAAAGAAATTAAGACGATATGGGTTTGTGATGTGGCATGTCCAATGGAAGCCAATGTAGAAAGGAAAGCCAAAGAAAAGAGAACAAAATAAGGGAGAGAAGACCGGGATATAAAGTGATCTGTGTTTTTTCTGCCAAGTAATTTGAATATCATGTCTAGCCAATTCATTGTAAAGCAGTTCAAAAGTATAATACTGTGGCTTGTACCGCCGCGAAAATGATCCCCGCCGCAATAATGATTCCCGCCGCAATAATGACTCCCAAGTCGCCGCAAAAATGATCCCCAAGGAATTATGAACTTGGACAACTCGTGATCGATGGAGCATGGACTATTTCTATATTTTTCCATGCATTTATCCACATATATGTGAATCCCTTTTTGTGTTTTCGTTTAATATTCGTTTCTCTTTTCTTTTTGTTTGCTTTTGTTTTTGTGTCATGAGTGTTAAATATAACGCATTTTAGCTATCATTTCAAAAGTTATTTTATATATTGAAACTCATTATCTAATCATCTCATTATCTCATTATCTATTATTAACTGCCTTTCATCTTCGTTATCTATGTAGTGCTGTATTTTATCTTTTTTGTACTATTTTTGAAGTCTCAATAATTTCTGTGTAGCTCATGTAATCAACTACAAAGTTGGAGTTTCAATTCAAATGATATCAGGGTTATCTGTTAAGGTCAAGCTAGTAAAAGAGTTAACTGAACGAGATTAACTTCGCTTCAACAATATGTGAGATCAAATTCAAGTTTGACGGAGTTAGATTTTTAAAGCGGTCTCGTCATAGAAATATTAAATTAAAATTAATTATTTGTAGTAAAGCCAATTTTTATCAAGCAATCCCTATTGTCGCACAGTAGTTAGAAGTGATGATATAATAGGAGATTTGTGGAATTTTATGACAACCTCAACAACTATGATTCTTCTATAACCATATCCTGGTCATCTTTGTCCAAAGTACTTTGCTCATTTAACTCCCAGTGAGCGAACAGCAGAAGAATGGAAATGTAATATAGTTTAAAGCAGTCCATACTACAAGGCCTCCTACAACGATGTCCAGAAAGGAATCCACGAGGTAGAGAATGAAATTTGATATGTTTGTTTTAAATGTGACATGCTCCATCGATCCCGAGTTGTCCAGGTTTATCATTTCCATGGGGATCATTGCGGCGGCTTGGGAATCATTATTGCGGTGACTTGGGAATCATAATTGTGGCGGGATCAATATTGCGGCGGGGATCACTTTCGCGGCGGTACATGGCTTCTTTTTGGAGTCTTGCCATCGGGGATTTATAAAAAACGCGTGTAAATATATATGTATATATTTTTTATATCTGTAACATTTTCTAAACAGCATGTTTTTTCTGTAAACAGTATGTTTATTTTGTAAACAGTGTTTATCTTGTAAAAAGAAAAATTGTAACCTCCCCCCGATGGTTTATTCAAATAAAGAAGAAGAAGAAGATGATAGTAGTTCCTTTAGTTATTGGATGTTTAGGCGGGGGGGGGGGGGGGGGGGGGGGGGGGGGGGGGGTATTGATTATTAAATTGATAATTATTTTTGAAATGTCTCTTGAAATAATCATTACTGTTGAATTTCTTTAAATGTTTCGGTAGCGATTATAAAGATCATGATCACAGGAAGACGATAAAGCAGTGATAACAAAACAATAACAGTAATACTATTTTTGTCCCCAAGTGGCAAGCCTTGACGACGTCATACTGACGGAAATAGGGCAATTTGTTCAAAGGGCTTGTCAAACTTCCCATCTCACAGGATTGGACTGTTGGCTTTTATTCTTATTCAGTCCTATTATGAAACTTCTTGTTTACTATCATTTATCTAAGTATCATCACAATACAATCATTTTCCCTGAAAAAGGCGCATTATACTTCTAACTTTAAAATGGGCTCTGAAGCCTTAGAAAAAGACGCATGTGTACTAGTTTGTGTTCTCGTACTCTCTGTAACGTATATACCCTCACCACAGGCAACCCAATAGTTATCATAATGTTCTTGCAGTTTGACGAGTACCCTTGTTACCAGCACAGGGACCCCTAATCAATCAAAAATTATTGGTAAAATAGATGAAAAACGCGCGCGCATGCAATTGTTCATCGCTTGGGCTTCCTGTGTCGACTACTGCTCGTTATATCTGTTGGGCTTCCTGTGGCAGCCGTTGCTTGGTAACTTGTCCACCCCTTGTGATAATATATATGTGACAAGGGAGTCGACAAGGGATGAAACTCCCATTACGAATTTCTATAAAAACGCTTATTTCAAGTGGAAAAATTGCTTCTAGTGGATATAAAACGACACATACATGTTGAAAGAGGGAAAAACATACCATTTATTAACTTTTTATAAAATACATTTCATGAAAACAATTTTTTTTTTCGAAATATCAATTTTACGAACTGCAGTGCAACGTGGAGGTACCGGAAGTCAGGTTTTAGATAGTGAAACATTATCAAATGTCTTCACAACTATTTCGGAAAGGTGACTTTGCTCCAGCGGTGTGTCGGATTTAGCAAGACTTACCGTTTGATGTCTTCAAAGTTGTTTATATTGTCCATCGGACATCATCTTGTTCACATTTGGCAGAAAAAAATAATCACTTCCGGTACCTCCACGTTGCACTGCACATATTTTGAGTATTTGATAGTTTCATCCCTTGTCACATATTACTAAACTAGAGAGATTTGCGGAGAAAAGCTACTTGAGAAAAGTTTTTGAATTTTGCCATTCGTCACCAAGCAACGGCGGCCACAGGAAGCCCACCAGATATCACGAGCAGTAGTCGACACAGGAAGCCCAAGCGAAGAACAATTGCATGCGCGCGCGTTTTTCGTCTATTTTATTAATAATTATTGATTGATTAGGGGTCCCTGTGTTACCAGAGGCTTGAAACCCTGTTTTTTTAACTCCTGGTTTTTTTTAACTCTTTTTTTGAGCAAATGAGCAGCTCAAAATACGTGGCAGGGATAGAGTTTAATAATCAAGCCTCTGCTGATCACGAGTCGATACCAACTCTACATTATTAAAATGACTTTAGAACCTTGCAAATCGTACACTTGACATTTATAATCCCTGGCTTCATAAGCATTTAGTCATGATCTTTCGATACATGTGGTGGCTCCTAAAAGAGCCGTTGTTTTGTGTTTAGCAGTACACTGTTTACTTGCTGCTGGTGTACTTGGTGACAGCCTTGGTGCCTTCACTGACAGCGTGCTTGGCCAATTCACCGGGGAGAAGAAGACGAACAGCAGTCTGGATCTCGCGAGATGTGATGGTTGACTTCTTGTTGTAGTGAGCAAGACGGGAAGCTTCACCGGCAATTCGCTCAAAAACATCTTGAACGAAGGAGTTCATGATCAACATGGCTTTGCTGGAGATACCAGTGTCTGGATGGACTTGTTTCATGACCTTGTAGATATAGATGGAGTAGGATTCCTTTCTTTTCCTGTTCCTCTTCTTCTTGTCACCAATCGCGGCCTTCTTGCCGGCTTTCTTTTCACCCTTTCCTGCTACTTTGGCGGGCATTTTCTTCGATGCTTGATAACAAATCAAATGATACAGACACTCAGGGGAAACCTATATTTATATCAAAATCTGATTGGATTAATTAGTATGCGGATCACAGATGCACACACCTGATTGGTGGAAATAATATGAAAATTACTTAGGTATTGAACTCTTGACCTTCAGCGCTATTTTGATTGGTGGATTTCAATCCTTTTCTCCTCAAGCTTTTAGTATAAAATCTTTGACATGTTGTTACAAAATCATGTTCTATCGTAGAATCTAAATCTAGTATCTCTCGAAACAAAATGTCTGGCCGTGGTAAAGGTAAAGCTAATAAGGGCACCAAGTCCAAGACTCGATCATCCCGTGCAGGGCTTCAATTCCCCGTTGGTCGTATCCATCGTCATCTTCGCAAAGGCAACTATGCTAAACGTGTTGGTGCCGGTGCTCCAGTCTACTTGGCTGCTGTACTCGAGTATCTGAGCGCTGAAATCCTAGAGTTGGCAGGCAACGCTGCCCGAGACAACAAGAAGTCCAGAATCATCCCCCGTCACTTGCAATTGGCTGTTAGAAACGACGAGGAGTTAAACAAACTTCTTGGTGGAGTCACCATTGCTCAAGGTGGTGTTCTTCCCAACATCCAAGCCGTCCTTCTGCCCAAGAAGGCCGAGAAGAAAAGCTCTTAAGCAGTTTTACTGTTTAACACAAAACAAAGGCTCCTTTCGGAGCCACCACATGAATCGAAAGATCATGACCAATATGCTAGTCTCCTTCGCAGCCGTTTTTAGAGTCGTCAACCCTGTAACAACATAGACTTTCAACGTCTTTCATGAATTTCGCGCCAAAAGTTGTTCTTAATCACTCAACTACTTGGTTAATTTTATTTGATCTTTATCTATATATACTATGAAATTTACAAACGAAACACTGAGGAAGGGGGTTATATTATCACCAAATAAAATAATAACCAAAACGTACAGTCAATTTTCAAGAAATTTCGGCTATCAACTTCATACAAATTAAAATCTTCAGTCTTTAATATACCTATTATCTTAAAAATAAAATGTCATTATTAACCTATTTGCATTTTTGTTATTATCATGGCCATGTTTTTCATTTCACTTCACTATATTACTATATTTTATCTTAAAAATAATTGTTAATATTATGTTAAGCATCTGGCGATTGACTTTACAGTCGTTTGTTGGCTCCTAAAGGAGCCGTTGTTTGTTTTGGAGATGATCAAATCATCTAACCACCAAATCCGTACAGAGTACGTCCTTGGCGTTTCAAAGCGTAGACGACGTCCATGGCAGTGACGGTCTTTCTCTTGGCGTGCTCAGTGTAGGTGACAGCATCGCGGATCACGTTCTCAAGGAAGACTTTGAGAACACCACGGGTCTCTTCGTAGATCAAGCCAGAAATACGCTTGACTCCACCACGACGAGCAAGACGACGGATGGCGGGCTTGGTGATACCTTGAATGTTATCCCGAAGGATCTTGCGATGACGCTTGGCGCCTCCTTTTCCTAGACCTTTTCCTCCTTTACCTCTTCCAGACATATTTGCAAATTCAAATAACAGAAAATGAATAACTATTTCTGATATCTCATGTTTATAAGGCGCTGAGTCTTACCTCTGAGAAAGCAAAGTCGGTAAGATCTCATTGGTTGATTATATATTTCAATTGAAATATGACTCAACCTATTGATCCTGTTTCGATGCCAGTATGTTTAGACACGCAAACAAAATCCTCTTTTTCTCAAACTCTTTCACACTGATTAAGCTGATATTCCCGCAAACTCATAATCCTACAAAGTTCTTTAAGTCTATTGTTATAAAATTTAGAAAATAATCAAAAGTAAGCACGAAATTTTAAGTTGTAAATATTAGACACTCAAAAGATTCATATTTTTAACTTTCAGCCGGATTGAAATGTAGCCAATCAGGATGAAGACAGCGCAGAAGACCAATCAATTTGCGAGTATTTTTGGCCAATCAAAACTAAGCGCGCCAAAATGAAACTTACATAATAAAATGAAATGTATCAACCTCACATCAACAGTTTTAGATTTAGTTCGTAAACGCAACTGATAAACATGGCTCGTACAAAGCAAACGGCACGTAAATCTACCGGTGGAAAAGCTCCCCGAAAACAACTCGCCACCAAGGCAGCACGTAAAAGTGCCCCAGCAACTGGTGGAGTCAAGAAACCTCATCGTTACAGGCCCGGTACAGTCGCTCTTCGTGAGATCCGTCGTTACCCATCCTCGGGAACCCAGGGGTATTCTTCTGTCGCTCGTTTCTCGCTTCCACAACATATACCCCTGGGAACGTAGTCTGTTGGAGCTTGTTCCGGAAGTCAAAATTCAAACTTATTTAACGACTTTCTTTGAAAGGTTATCTTGATTTTCATTGGTCGACCTGATATGGTCGACCAATCAGGAAAGAGCTGAATTTTGACTTCCGGAACAAGCTCCAACAGACTACGTTCCCAGGGGTATATGTTGTGGAAGCGAGAAACGAGCGACAGAAAAATACCCCTGGGTTCCCGAGGATGGTCGTTACCAGAAATCAACCGAGTTGTTGATCCGCAAGCTGCCATTCCAGCGTCTTGTCCGTGAAATCGCTCAGGATTTCAAGACAGATCTTCGATTCCAGAGCTCAGCTGTGATGGCCCTCCAGGAAGCTAGCGAAGCTTACTTGGTTGGTCTGTTCGAAGACACCAACTTGTGCGCCATTCACGCCAAGAGAGTTACCATCATGCCCAAGGACATTCAGCTTGCCCGCCGAATCCGTGGAGAGAGAGCTTAAACTAGTTCTCAAAACACAACAACGGCTCTTTTAGGAGCCACCACATACTTAACAGTGAATGCCATATGCTTTTTCCTTACCCTCTAAAACAATTAATTGAAATACCAATAAATATCAAACTGTTCGTCACTGATATATGTCTATAAATATATCAATTATGAATTCTCTTATTTCCTGACTATTGTTTTCCAAATATATATAAAGCATTCTAATTTAATGTATGATTAAATCGTCTATCACAACACTTCGAATTTATGTGCTGCAATTTGTTTGTCTATAAATTAAAATATAAGTCATTTTTGAATGTTCGTTGAACAGTGACAACTTTCAAACTTTTTAATAGTAAAATTGTTACACTAAGGCATTTGTCAGTTACAGATTCATTTTAATCCGAGTTGAAGTAGGACTTCTAACATATGATAAACTTTCTATAGAATACATTATAGTTATGCCTTGAAGTGGAAAATACCATAAAAAGCTCTCATAATACTATGATTACTAGGTACAATATGCGGACAATTGATTTAGTTGTTGTTGGATCAGTTGGATAGTGAATCAAAACAATTACAAACTCGTGTCAACTGTTCTACCAGTAATAAAGACTTTGATAAAAATATTTCTCTAGTACAAGAAGAATGTAGTTAAGACACAAGCAGTTTTTTTTTTCGAAATTAGCGGCAAGTATTTGATCGCGATATCGGCATCTTTTTGGCGGCAAAAATCCTGCTGCGTCTGACACCGGCATGTGAGACTCTTCGAGAGTTGTGTTTGTGACATGTAGAAAAATTAAAAATACTCCAAAACAAAAATAATTTTCTATCAAAATAACATTACATATTGATAACTAGATAACTACGCATGTGTTCTAACTAAAAATTAGAGTGTTTGATATGTTGATCAGAGAGTAAATTGAAGAAATATGATGGAAACATGACCAAGTTACACCGAAAGATGACTACAAAATCTTCTATAACTTCACGTAGAATACAAATCCTTTTCTCAAAATCTGTCGATTACATGTTCTTGAATTTATTTACATTTTAAGTAAAACAGATCGAAGATAGAATAAGATTTAGAGTTGATATTTTTGTTTAAAATTTCACAACAAACACATTTCCTGTTCGGCGCCATTTTACGAGACACCGTGACTGTTTTCTCAGTGGTCCGTCGCTCCTAAGTATATAGCAGAGCGCGCGAAGTCTCAACAGTATACATCAAACTTTGATTGCGATTAGTCGTTTTGTGAAAGTTCTATAAAATACTACAAAATGTCTGATGCTCCAGTGAAGAAGGCCAAGAAGCCAAGCAAGCCCGCTGAACACCCCAAGTACAGCGACATGATCGTTGCTGCCCTGAAAGCTTTGAAGGATCGTAAAGGATCCTCTCGTCAAGCCATCGCAAAGTACATCAAGGCAAACTACAAAGTTGGAGACAACTGTGATTCTCGTATCAGACTCGCTCTCCAGCGTATGGATGTTAAAATCATTGTCCACGTCAAGGGTACAGGAGCTTCGGGTTCCTTCAAGTTAAACAAGGAAGTTGCCGAGAAGAAACCAAAGAAGAAGCCAGTCGTTAAGAAGCCCGCCGCAAAGAAGGTCGCGAAGAAGCCTGCAGCAAAGAAACCCGCCGCCAAGAAGGCCAGTAAATCACCAAAGAAAGCACCCAAGTCCCCCAAGAAAACAAAGAAAGCCGCTGAAAAGCCCAAGAAAGTAACCAAGAAACCAGCAAAGAAACCCGTTGCAAAAAAGGCCGCAAAGAAAACCCCCGCGAAGAAGGCAGCCAAGAAACCAGCAGCCAAAAAGACAGCAAAGTCGCCCAAGAAATAAACTGGCTTCGTAAATAACAAAATAAACAAACGGCTCTTTTAGGAGCCACCACATTGATAAAATCAATGACCAACATATGCTTGTAAAATGTCAAAATTTTTAGTTCCCTGTTATATGTAACTTTTATAATAAGTTCACTTCAAAACAATTTTTATGCATTCACATTTTTTGTAGCCTGCGTTACAGACCCTTGTAAGCGCTCGGAACGTCTCCCGCCAACAAGCGTCTGCGCGCCGAGAGCAAAAATTCCATACTGATGACGTTGGAATGCAGTCACGCAATACACGAGTTAGCAGCAGTAACGGCGATAAACATGATAAACTAGGAATGGCGATGCCGTTTGTGAAGTACGTTTCTTCTATATTCTGGATTAATTCACTCACTGAAAGCCAGTTAAATGCTTTATATATTTAGCTTTCCTAATGGAAAAGATGCATTCGTTAGCCTTGCACAGACAATTCAATTATTTTTGGGGTTGTTCCTTCTCATCGAAATAGATGGCTTCGAACTTCTCGAGCAATTTGTGGAAGGAAAATGCGATTACTATCGTCGTTTCTCCGCTGCCATCATGAAAGACCAAATGAATTATCTTCAGAGCATATATCGGAGACGAATACAAGCACATTAGTCTGTGATAAAAGCAAAACTATGACAACAGTGACTTATCGAACCGCCAGCGAAAGTTCACACGCCGTGTGAATATCTTAATTTAATGCATCGGATGCATGAGTCCTTCTCAAATCTCGCCATTAGATTGTAATAATTCGCTTTAATGTCTGATTAATGTCACAAATGTGCTCCATGAAATCATTATTTTTGAATGAATATAACTGTAGAAGTGTTGTTTGAGTTTAATGAAGATTTTATTACCAATATTATTACAAGAACTCTTGTGTATTAAGTCGGCAAAAGTTCACGGCGTTGAAATCCTTCTCAAATCTCGGCATGAGATTTTGATGATTCGCTGCAATGTATCATTCATTCTTGCTCTATGAAACCATTATTTTGAATAAATATAACTGTAGAAGTGTTGTTTGATCAAAGAAGCGAAACCACTCTTGATTTGCATATGAGGTGTCAATTAAACAAAATTGTCCAATCAAAGCTTTTGACCCGATCTGGGTCAAAGAACGTCATCAGTATGGAATTTTTGCTCTCGGCGCGCAGACGCTTGTTGGCGGGAGACGTTTCGAGCGCTTACAAGGGTCTGTAACGCAGGCTACATTTTTTGGTTCATTCGTATATAAAATCAAGTTTTTTTTATCAATGATGAAAGCAATAGACCTTTCAAAAAGTATTTGTAAGAGATATAAATACAAAGATTTGCGTAGCCTGTGTAGCGGTTCTCTAGGTATAAGGAAGTCGCATTTAAAACATTTAAATCCGGGCTTCCTGTGTCAGGCTCTAAGGAAAGATGGCGGAAGCAGGTCAGTTATCAAGGCTGCTGTTTCGCTATGTTTTTTGCATGGTCCACCTGATTGGCATCAGTTATCATTGCTTAGAAATGGACCTAGAAGCGTACAAAGTCTTTGGGGGAAGATTCAAGTTTCTAACATTTCTCAATATGATATTGCAGTGGATTTACTTCACTTCCGCCGCCGTTACTGACTTTCATATTTTGGTCAAGAAACGAGAAAGCGAAGTTTCTGCGTTTTTATGTGACCTTCTCTTCGCAATTTGGGTGTTCCCTATTGGAATGACAGTCAGTATTTTATTCTGGGCTCTCTACTTAGCAGATCCTCATTCCTGCCAGAATGAAAACGAAGCGAAACTAATCCCAACTTGGCTAAACCAGTATATGCACACACTCACTGGCGTTGCTGTTTTACTGGAAGTGTTACTTTTCAAACACGAATATCCAAGCAAGCTGGCTGGAATAAGAGGTGTTTTAGCATTTGGTGTGCTCTATACGACCTGGGTTTTTCTGATTGCCTATTATGCAGAGTTTTGGGTTTATCCATTTTTGGAGAAAATGAGTTTGCCTTCGATAGTCTGTTTTTTCGGAGCTGCCTATGTTTTGCTTGTGTTGCTGTATCTGCTTGGTGATTGGTTGGCTAATAGGTCACCTGTTGAACAAACACAACAACTACAACATGACAAGAAAGAGGACTAATCATAACATTAGGAAAAAGAACCATTTATTTTCTTATCTTAGCATAATAACAGTACCAAAAAAAAACTTTACTGCTGCATGGGAGAATTAACTAACATAAATAATTATAAGCTTAAAGATATTATCAGAATTACATTTATATCCAAATATATAATTATATTTTTATTTTCGTAACTCATAACTCAAATTCATACATTTTGTTATATTGAAGTGTTTGCATGGCATTCTGATTGTTAATATTATATTGACTGAAATTATATATGTTGTATAATAATCTAGAAAACTATATAAGAATATAAAGCTTATTAAACTGATTGAATTCTATTTTTCAACTTCAATTTTTCTCCTTTTTATTGACTAGAAAATAAACATCTTAATGTATAACAGTGCATTTTTGAAATGCTTAACACTTCATTTATATTATGGTGTTTTCTGCAATCCCTGTTAACTGGAAGGTTTCACAGTTTAGCAAACTTATTTGGAAACAGACATTCCTTGTAAGTAGTCTTTTTCACAAATTATGTTAACTAATATGAATTTAATCACAGGTAATTTAGACATAAATGTCATTATTGGATCAGTGAATTGTTGTGCTTTCATTTACTGCGGTTTTCGACTTCTGCGAATTCAGACATTCCAATGGTTAGTTGTGAAATACGTTTTTGGCTGCCGTCAATCAAAGACATAAAAGGTGCCGAGTAATTAGCAGTAGCCAAAAACGTATTTCACACGCAACTAGATGTTAGAATGTCTGAGTTCGCAGAAAGACGAAAACCGCAGTAAATGAATAATACAATTATATTCTGTCAGTAATTTTTAGTTAGCTTTAATTTATCACTGTTAATATACACACTGGTCAGTATGTCATGTAAGACCACATTAAGTGTATTCAGGATTATTCCATAGCATCTTTAAGTTTCAAATGTGTAGAGTTTAATGTGAGGACACTTCATGGAGTCTTACATGATATTCTAACCCACACAACAATGATGACTCGAAGAACATTTGATCAGACTAATCACCACTGAATCAATGCTCATGATAGTTTTTGCAACTATACGAGATGGGGTGGTGGAGATTGCCGTCTTGGTCGAGAAGGTCTGATCCCACTTTCAATTTCGTCTTCTGTGAAATCAAACATATCATCTGGCATTGTTTGTGATGGTTGCCTGGCAACCTTAGATTGTTGATTGCTTGTATGTTCATTTGAGATCCATGCATCACTTTTTACTTTATGTTCAAAAGTTTCTGATTTTTTGTTGTTTTCAGAAGCTGCAAGTTCATGAGTTTGTGGTTTATCACTTATCATCGATATGACAGATTTAGCATCAGAATTGTCTTCTGTCTCAGTATTTCTCAGTTCATTGAAACTATTTTTCTTGTTTTTTGAAGACTTTGACTTGAGATATTTGTTGTGTTCAGATCTGTAGACAGGAACTGAAGCTTTCCTCCACACAAAACATCCATGTCTTCTTCCTCGTATTGGATGACTTGGATCTAGTCTGGAATTGAACTGGTGTTCGTAGGAAATCTTCTCCAACACATTTGGAATGGCTTGTGCAGAGCTACATCCTGGCAAAATCCTTATATTGCCTTCAGGCTTGGGAGCTTTCTGAGTCAAAACTTCATGTCTTGAGTAAGAAGCACAACATGGGCTATCCAGACTAAAGTTCCTGTAATCAGCTCTTGAGGTTGAATGAAAAGTATACTGTGGCTTTATAACAGGTTGCTCTTTGATCTCATTAGGCCACCAGGAGCTGATTGCTTCGTCTTCAGGAACTAATGTATCCACATGACATATGGGTTCACAAACAAACCTGGGGTTCTGCCTTAGAAATGTCACAGCAGTTGATTGGGGTTTGTTTTTACGAGTGGGTGAAAGTGCTCTCTGTGGTGCTGGAGGTATATTATGACGGACAAAATTTGATCCATAGCTTGTTGGTTCTCGCTGGTAATTGTCTTCGAAGTCTGAAAATACTCTATTGGAGTCTTGTCTGAAAACAAAAACAAGATAATTATTTATTTAGGGAATTTTAAATATGATATAGAGTGTAAAATACTTCCAACAGTAAATCTATCAACAGACATAATTATCAATTGAAACATATGCATTTGTAACTGAAACCCTTGAATTCTACAGTTAACTAATGACACCTGTGATTTATGTTAATATCAATTTAAAAGGGAGTATTTTACAATGTTTTATTTGATACATTTAGTCATTAAACTGTTTTGTTTTATTTTGGAAAGCCAAATTTGCTTAATATTTTAGAATTTGAAAAAGATTGCATTGAATGATCTGTATTTGCACACAAATCATATCAAATCCTTTAAGTCATACCTAAAATTCCTATGTTTACACAAGGTCTAACTAAGTGTCAATGAGGGTTTGTGTATAGCATAGGTAAAGTGCCGTATCTAACAGAGCCATCCTCACAAACAGGGTTTAACTTTTCAAAATAATCGTACAATTGCACTGACAGTTAATAAAAGACCTGTGCAAAACATGTATACGAGAAAATTAATCTAATTCAAACCTTTGTTTAGGTGCGAGAAGCCAATAAAGTGCAAAGCAAACAGAAACACCATTTGAGTGTTATTGCTCAACTTTTCGATCGGATCTTGTACTGAACGATAAAAATGCGAAATCACGCATATCACCAGCAAATCTAGAGGATAACCCTCTAGCTATCGAATTAAACAGTGACTTTGATTTCTCACCTTGGCCATCCATCGACTTTCTTCTTTCGAGCAATAGGAGGTAAATAGATACTAGCCATTAGAACATCGGTAATTCTTTTCGAATTGATTACGCTACCGATGAGTTCTAATTCCAGTTCTGCATAAAACAAACCTCTCTATGCAGAGGATATTTAGTGATCTTTAAGTTTGCATCAAATTGAATTCTTTCATTTCTGCCATCAAAAGCCAAGTATTGATTACTTGAATCATTTCCGTTGCCATGGCGAGAGACCGCTGATTACAACTCACTCAAAATTTACAGGAGCCATAAGCATCGCGGGCGCGGGTTAAACATTGCCTCCATTGCTTCATGATAATTGTGTAGACTTTTCCAGCTTTTTTCGTCGAAATTATATTTAAGTATGGTTGTTTTACGAGCGAAACTTATAATTGCAGGTATGTTGAATATTAAGTAACGGTTAAAATGAGGTTTTGTTGTCTTTTTTGCGAAGTTTTTGGCTCTAAACGCGTTATTTTCCTTGACAACTCGATTGATCATGAACTTCAAAGTGTATTTACCTCATAAAATGTGGTTTATATCTAATGTACTTCTTTGTATGTTCGTTAAGGAGATTCTGGTTCAGGCAAAACAGCAATAACACAAGTTTTCCACAGTGATGGTACACACTATCCTAAGAATTATTCCATGGTGAGAGTAAAATATAACACAAATTACTAGAAATATGAATATGAAATATGAGTATTAGCATCTCTTCACATAGTTTATCTTCCAATCTATCCTTTGACACAGATAAGCTGATGGCATTAGCTTCATGCATAATCATGTCAAAAATCACATAGTTTTGTAAAAAAAAATATGTATAATTATATTTTTCATGTTTATTTATTAGACAATTGGTGCAGAAGTTTCAGTCAAGACAATACACATACCAGAAACATCAGATAGTGTAGTAAGTATTGTTGAAAACTCTGAGGGCAGCAACCTTCAGTTCCTGTTGTGGTTGTGCTGACATGATAAAAGTTATCATGATAGTGATGATGATGATTGTGATTGTGACAATGGTAAGCCAAGTGGTGGTGAAGGCAAAGACAAGGATAATGGTGGTGATGATGTTGTTGTTGGTGATGATGATGATGGCAACATTGATGACGATAATAATATGATAATATGCCTTGTACAGCACTTATAGAAGTCTGTTCTAAGTGCTTAAGATAAAAAAATGGATATGATTACAATGAAAAAGCTAATTTAAATTCATTAATAATTATAGTTAGTAGTAGAGATTAATGATGATGATGATTAATATGTGACGATCATGGAAAAAATATTGATAATTGGTGGTATTTGTGCTAGTCCGCTATAGCTAGCTGAATGAAACTATGTTGTCCAATTTTAATAACTATTGTTCTGGCTAGCCTCATGTTCAAGATGAAACACAAATAGAGTTTTCACATGTATGCAAAGCTAGCCAGTCGAGAACAATATTTATTAAAATTGGACGCCATATTTATAATAAATCAATAAAAACAATTTAACGTCTCAATCTTCTAGCTGGACACGTGTGCCCTACTAATGGAGGAGACTCAGACACACACTCACTACCTCTACGTTAATTATTTTTGCACACAACTCAGCTCACATGTATATTTTTGCGGAGGGAGGAAAACCGGAGAACCCGGAGAAAAACCCTCGTGGCATAGGAGTGAAGAACACATCAAACAAACTCAACTCACATATAATCCATGCCCGAGCCAGGACTCAAACCTGGACCACAGCAGTGGAAGGCCAGCACTCACTCCGCTAGGCCATCCATGCCACACATATATTGATTCAGTGTATTGTGTTTCTTTTTTCTTGCCTATGAGTTGTTGTTATTTCTTTTGTTAGTGATGGCAATCATTTATATCTAAGTATCTATTTCTATCATTGCTGTACTACACTTCAATTATCATTTTGTTTTCTTTTAAGGAGTTGTATTTGATTGATTCAGCTGGAAAAGAAGTGTTTGTGGAGACAGTACAGCAATATGTAAGTTATTTGTTATCTTTTCTATCCACCACAGTACTTTGTGCTTTGATTTGATGTGCTGTGCTTTGATGTGATGTGCTTTGATGTGATGTGATGTTTTGTGATGTGATGTTTTGTGATGTGATGTTTTGTGATGTGATCTACTTTGATATGATGTTTTGTGATGCGATGTGATGTGATGTGCTTTAATGTGATGTGATGTGATGTAATGTGATGTGAAGTTTTGTGATGTGATATTTTGTGATGTTTTGTGATGTGGAGCACCTCATACACGGCTCAATGCCAGAGCCCCATTCAAACCAGCTTTGCTGAACTGGGCACCTCTGTATAAATATTGTCAATAAATAAATAAATAAATAAAATGCCACACATCATGTGTACACACTGCTACCAACCCACAATCATGATGATGATGATGATGAAGATAATTGAATACTTGTTTTGATAATGACTTGAATTTGCTAAAACTGCAATTATAGTTATGTGAGTACTTGTATTTATTAGTTTTCTTTGTTGGTTGAATTGTCTTTCTTTTCAGTGGGAGAACCCAGATCTCATCATTATTGTTTATGATGTTTCTAATGAGCATTCATTCAACGCTTGCAATAAATGGCTGGAAAGATGCCGTGCTATGTCAAACTACCCTAATACTCCAAGTATGTAATGTCATCATTCTAGTTCATATCATTTGTATTTGTGCAAATATAGAAGGGACATGGGGTGTAATGTGGTGTTGATGAATATTTTTATGTGGTTAAAAATTCTCAAAGTGCGTTGTTGAGGTGATCTAAATGCCTTCGTTGTGGTATTTGCTTTTACAAAGCTGCGATGTACGGTGAATTTTAAAGCTGGTGGTGTTTGGTAGGAGATATTGTGATGCAGTGTTAGCTAGCGGTGAGAGTGCTGGTCTTTCATTACTGAGTGATATGATTTGGATTCTCGGGTTGTTCAACAAGTGAACAGAGTTTGTTTGAGTTTTTTGTTCTTTCTCTTGCTATGAGGGTTTTCCTCCATAGTGTATTTGTGTTTGATTGTAGTGTAGAGTGTCTGTGAGAGACAGCAGGCCCCCATCAACTACAAGCTGCAAAACATAGCCTGTTTGAACAATTAAAAGATGTATATATACTAGTTATACATATATTGTATATATATATATATATACAATGGTTTCCAACTCAATCTATTCCATTCCATTTTATTTGCTTCCTTTCCTTCTATTTCCCTTTCATCTCTCATGAAATTCTTGTTGTTCAGGTGCTCTTATTGCAACAAAAATTGATCTGAAGCAAAGACGAGCAATTTCAGGCAAAGAAGGAAGAGAATTTGCCAGCACAAAGAATCTGGAATACTTTGAATGTTCAGCTGTAAGTATCGATTTTCAACTCTTCTTTTATATAGAAGACAAAAATCACTTCAAGCCATGAGGCTTCTTTCTGTGCTTTTTGCATGAGCTTACCCTGCGAGCAGAGGTTCCTTACTCTTACCTAGATTGGGCTATAGTCGATCAAAAAAAGTCATTTTTGCGCATTTTGCCTGGGCTATAGCCTGATTTTCAGAGTGGGCCTGGGTCCTACGCTATCTTGGGGAGAAAGAAAATCAGGCTACCTGGGCTATAGTCAATCAAAAATTGTTATTTCTGTTCATTTAGCATGAGCTATAGTCCATGGAAAATCATCATAATATAAGAAAAATTGTAAGAGGAAGAAAACAATGATTTTCATTATCTAAGAAATGTATAAAAAATATGAATATTACAAAACGTGATAGTGTTAATTAAAGTACAAGGCCTGTAGGAAGGAAGGAAGGAACAAATGAATTTTAGAGGAAATGAGAAACTTCAAATCATTACATTTGGAGCTTGGAAGAATAAAAGTGATAGGAAAAGTTCTGAAATTTTTAGCTGATAATTTTTTTTTTTAATTCAAACAGAAAGAGCACCAGAATGTGGAAGCACCCTTTTACTTTCTCGCTCAAGAATTCCACAAGTTATACTACGAAAAGTTGGATTCAATGAAGTCTTTAACCTGAAGCAACACAGAAAAAAAGATAATTGTACATATAGGCTATTGTTGATATCAGATATATTATTGTAAAGTTTTACTTCCAGTTTGTATTTATTCGGTGAAAAATGACTTTCAATCAAACCTTTTTTTCGTGTAAACTGGTGTACATAATCAAGTGTTAAACTTATTAACAAGTAAAACATATAAAACGTTATTCTTTTTCTTGTACATCAGTCATTATTCTTGCTGTTTTATGCATATGCATACTTCTGTCTGTCTGTCTGTCTGTCTGTCTGTTTGTCTGTCTGTCTGTTTGTTTGTCTGTCTCTGTCTGTCTGTCTGTCTGTCTCTGTCTGTCTGTTTGTTTGTTTGTCTGTCTCTGTCTGTCTGTCTGTCTCTGTCTGTCCGTCTGTCTGTCTGTCTGTCTGTCTGCCAATGCCTCAGTTTTTCTCAGGTGTATTACAGCGCAACGCGTAAAAGTATGGTCACTGATAATGTATTCGCATACTTCTGTCTCGCCATCGATCCAATAAGCGTTTTGATCCGAGACAAGGTAACACAATCCTACAACGCTGATTGGATCGATTGCGAGACAGAAGTATGCGAATACATTATCAGTGGCCATACTTTTACGCGTTGCGCTGTAAAGTATAAACAAGATGGAATAGAACATTTGAAATTGAAAGAGTATATCCGTCGGAGTAATTCAACATTTTCCTAAAGACTGAGAAGGACACATTTCAGTTAAAACATCATTTTTACTGCGGGATTGTCGTAGTTTATTTGTCTTTTCGTTCGTTTGTTTGTTTCTTATCTCTATGGATAGTTCAACTCTCTTTTAAACGCATTAAAACAATTATAATCAGCTTATTGTCAAGTCGTGTACTAAATTTGAAAGCACTTTACACTCATGAAACAATAAAGGTCTTATGTACATATTACGCTATGCTACTAAGCAGTAAACCAATACCCAAAATATGTACAATATAAACCAAACTTTTTCTGTAAAATAATTATTCTGATAACTTGTTTTTATATTTTGGAAAACTGTGGGGAAAGTGTGACAGTTCCGAATGTCAACGTTTCAAATGGATGCGCGCAACACCAAACTGTATAAATATTAGTTTCGGTTGAATGGAAAAAATATACTTAATTGCTTATAAGTTATTTTGAAGTATTATTGATGAAAATAATTAATGGACCGTGCATGACCAAGAGCCAATTTTTCAGTGTTCTATTTTGCAAACGAACTGCAGTGTTTACTGGTAAAAACAAAATGAATGTTAATCCAACACCCCGTCCAAAACAAATCTCTATATCTGCAGATTTAAATACCGTACGTTCCCTGACTCGAAAAAGAGGCTACTAGAAATATCATTGAACTAAATGGAATACACATTTCCTTTGTCAAAGAAGATGGAGTTTTTGAATAATCAACAATGCTATTGGACGAATCAAACAAGGTGTTAATCTGACCGAAACAACGAACAAACCGGGGGTCTTTTGTTTGAAAGGATTGTTGTTCTTAGCAACGCAAGCTTAGTATTCTCGTGGCTAGCGCTAGAAACGAATAAGGTCTATATTATTTGAGCCTGTTAAAGCGAGCATTGAAGTTTTGAGCCATGGGCTGTGGATCTTCTAAAGATGTCGTTGACAATCGTGATAGTTCAAAGACTAAAACAGAGAACAATAATAACATTGTGATAAAAATCGAGCCTCCGAAAGAACCGAAGCAACATAAAACTGGTGATCGAGTACATGTTCGCGGCTATGTAGGAACGATTAAATTCATTGGAAAAACACAACTTGGTGAAGGAGAGTGGATTGGAATCGAACTAGATAAACCCCATCCACAAGGCAACAATGGTGCATTTGAAGATGAAGTTTACTTCACATGTAAACCAAAACATGGTTTGATGGTCAGACCAGAAGCTGTGTGCGCTCACGAGGAAGAACTAGGCCAAGAATTAATGAACATTGCGCCAACTACAATCGTCTTTATTCAAACTAAGATGAGAAGAACATTAGCAAAGATAAGACTACGAAAATTACAAGAAAGATCAGGAAATGAGAAGGTTATTGACAACCATGTTATGGGTACACCAGAAGTCGAAGAGGAGAGTCCTAACCGGTTAGGTGTTTATCTAACCGAGCCGTTCACGCGTAGCAAAGACAAAGCTTATGCTATCTACAGATGGCTGACTTTAAACGTTGCTTACGATGTTGAAGGATTTTTTGGAAAAGATTCAAAGAAAAGCTGTGAAGCTGAAGATGTTCTAAAAAACAAGTTATCAGTCTGCGCGGGCTATGCAAACCTTTTTGAAGCTATGGGTAAAGCCGCTGGTCTTGAGATCCACGTTGTCTGTGGTTACGCAAAGGGTTATGGGTACCAACCTGGACAGAAGATCCAAGGTTCGAACCATGCGTGGAATGCACTGCGCATTGATGATCAGTGGTATTTGTCAGATGCGACCTGGGGTGCTGGTAATGTTGGTAATGATATGATGTTCCACCGAGAACCAAACTCCTTTCGATTCCTCATGGACCCCGAGTATGCCATTTTGGACCATCTTCCAGAAGAAGAAAAATGGCAGTGCCTGGAAGAGCCCGTCTCCAAGGAAACCTTTGAGAAAACCGCAGTTATATCAGGCGCTATGAATGAAATGGGCATAGAATTATTATCTCACAAAGAGCTATTATATAACATTGATAGTGACTGTATAGAAATGACTTTCTACTGTCCAGGAAAAAAGATGATACTAATGGGGAAGATAAAGGACAATTCTGGACAAGTATTACCAGGAAAAGAGCGGGTGCAGATCAGGCCTTGCGATATCAACCAAGTTAAAATGTGCGCTCAGTTTCCTGCCCCGGGTTCTTACACTGTTGATATTTACGTCAATGTTGAAGGATCCTGGACACATGGTGTGTCATACGTTGTCAAGCCAACAAAGGGTTGTGGAGAGGACAAGGGGGGATTCCCCCAGATAGCTGGAACATTCTATGAAAATGGCTTTGATCTCGTGAGTCCCTTGGAGAACATTGAGACTAACAATGGAAAAGCTGAGGTCAAACTAGAATGCTACAGCAGGCGATTTCTGTCTATCTTCGGTAACGTTCTTGGGGTGAACGAGGCTGAGAGAAACATGGTGAAAAACCAAAGTCTTTGTTTCTCAGAGGTCATCAACAGTGGATTCCTGCTTAAAGTTGACACTCCAGGCCCTGGAAACTACATGCTGAATATATTCGCTAAAGAAGATAACGGCGAGAAAGTATTCTTGTGTAAGTACTACATCACTAACACCGAAAAGAAGAAACGAGAGGTTGTTGGTTTTCCACAGATATCGGATGACTTTGATTCATTTGAACTAAAACTACTTGAACCACTAGAAAACATCGTGTCATCTGATGGACGCGCAACCATTAAGTTGAAAAGCACAGCCGATATCTCCAGGATAACATTCACCAGCCAACTTCGGCCTGACAGTAGCATAAGCCTTCAGCTTCAACCATATCAAAAACTTTCCTTCTGCGAGAAATCCGACGATATCATCACAGTTATAGTCGATGCTCCAAAACCTGGGTTATACTCACTTTTCCTCTTCGGAGATCGCAATACGGGGGAAAGGATCCCAGCAGCCTGGTTGTGTACGTATAAAATCTACAGTCAAGTCACTAAAGAACGACCAGTTTTCGGATTCCCATGGCTTTCGCACGAGTTCATTGC
Source organism: Metridium senile (assembly GCA_949775045.1). Taxonomy (NCBI): domain Eukaryota; kingdom Metazoa; phylum Cnidaria; class Anthozoa; order Actiniaria; family Metridiidae; genus Metridium; species Metridium senile. Next base: position 2,140,006 of record OX459099.1, on the reverse strand, counting down.
CTGGGAAATGGAATGGGGACTTCAGCTGGAAGGACCGAAGGAGAACATCCATTCACACGATGGAAACGCTCAGATTGTCTTGAAATGCGCTGAAAATATTTCTAGTTTGATTTGTAATCTTTTAAAAGATAAACAAACAATTAACGACTGCTACACAGTAAACGATGATGAGGATAAAAATACAAACATTATTTCCATTAAACTTCCAAGTGAAGGATTGTTTAATTTGAATGTTTTTGGTAAACGAAAAAACCAGGACAAAAATGTTCATCTTGTCAGCTATGTTATTTACTCTGATAAAAGTTCGTCGGACTGAACGGGACAGAAATTGAGTGAGTGAATTTTTCACATTTTAATAATATGATGAGATTTCAATATCTTGATCTACCAACAGTATTATTTAAATAGAGCGTTTTGTACGCATGTATATTTTGAACGATAACCATAACGATAATTTACAATTATAAAAAAATATTGTTTTTAATCATTTTAGTTATTTGATTAAACAATGCTCATATACTTATTATTTCAGTCTAACTCTTTTACTCCGGACGAAGGGCTGAAGCTCGAAACGTCAGTAAAGTTAAGTCAACATTTTTTACGGTGTTACAAATTTCATTATATTATCTATTATTTATTTATAAATGCTTTATAGTATGTGATATCAACTTTTATTGATAATTATGTAATTATTTATTACTCGTATAGTGTGAATTGTTTTGTGAATAAAAAGTATTTATTTTTGACTTAATTAGTAGATTACTTGTAAACATTATGCAACTGCCTGCAGCTGAAGACCCAATGAACGTGTTACTTTATATGGTACAGAAATGAGATGAATTAAAGAAGAAAGTTATTATTCGAGTTCTGAGTTCTGACGTTTTATGACGTTTTATGAAAATAAGCAGTGTATGGCTTGAATTCAATTAATTTTATAATATACTGTACAAAATGACTCGGTTCTGATTGGACGAGAGGAGTACAATTTTAAATCGTTAATTGTTTAGGTGAGCGTAGTGTCAACAAGTGGCTGGTATATTGTGATGCTAATTGGCCAACCATTTTAACAATATATTTGTTAATGTTTTTTGTTGTTACCAATAAAGCAACAAAACAGAGTAAAAATGACTCTTACAGGTACGAAATCATGTTACGTAACTGATTTTTGAGCCAGAACTCTAAAAGGACCCTAAAAGGTACGCACAGGAAATTTTTTACCCCGCCGATCACCCCTGACCACTTGGACAAAGGGAGTACCCCTCCCGGGGCAAAACCATAACAAAATACGTCATTATATAGGTCCAACTATATTCTGCAGAGTACCAATTACGCTTTTCAGTATTCAGTATAATATAAACTACAAATCGCAAGATTTCCGCGTTAAGGCGTAATCAATTGATACTCGTGATGTTTTGAAAGTTATCAAATAGGATTCGCCTAAAGTCTCGTCCAGTTTCAAAACATCACTCGTACCTATTTAATACAAGATCGTTCGATTTCCTATGCTAATTTGTTGGTTTCTTTCCTTCGTCTATGGCTCTATCTATTCATTCTTTTTTTGGTCATGCATTTTTTCCATCCAAAATATTTGTCCTAGATGTTGTAGAAGTATAAGAAAGTGACATCATCATCTTCGTCAATGACTCATTTCACAGCTATGCATCGCTTAAAACATTAATCATAAAAATCTACCCAAACAGAGTCCAAAACAATGCAAACATATATAACACAAATTAAGAAATAGAAAAAGATTGTTATGAGAATAAACAAATTGTTTGATTTGCATTGATGATTATTGGCGGGTACTATTTAGATCTAGAAGTATAAATACCGAATACCCAGTCTCTCAAGATTTGCGCAGTCGCACTACAACAACAGAAGAAAATGAAATGAAAACAAAGTTATCATTTTGTGTTGGATGTGACATTGAAGTCGATTTTAGACCTTTTTTCCTCCACTAATTGTCATGTACCGTAGACAAAAACATGACGAATTTGACATACTAGGTACATGGGAGGTAAGATACAAAATCGTTGCTTTTTTACAAGGAAATAATCGTCAATTTATGTTTTAAATTTGAAATGTTGGTGTTTTTGTCGAAACAGATTGAGAGCTGTGAAGCGAACGATGAGCATCATGACAACTTGAAAGGGTAAATAAATATTCATGATATTTTCTAGTAGAATAACAGATGTTAAGGTATATTTTCATGCGTTTTTCGTGTGTTTTCTTAGTGTTAGGTTCACGTTGGATGAAGGTGATGATGTTACATGGGAGCTGACTGCTCAAGCTGAGCAAGAAACTCTTCCACTTTTTTCGTGCAGAACGTTTGAAGTAAGCTTTAAATTCGTACCATTTATGCCCTAAAACCACGCTCATCAATCCATTTACTCGCTGTGGTGTGTAATTAATTGAGGCAACGCACCATTTTGTGAAATTAAAACAAAAAAGGCATTCAGCAAGATGATTTATATTTAACTTGAAACTGATTTAAGCTACAAATTCATTCTTTCGAGCTCTTTATTTTCCTTATGTAAACACTCTTTATTTAAACTTCATTCAGTAAGTCTTTAATTCATTAAGTCAGCACATAATTTTGGGAAATTATTCTTTGAATATATAATCAATAATAATAAATGAACATAATGAATAAAAAACCTTCATTTTTTCTAATGTACAATCAAGACTTAAATATAACTTATATAGTTTTTGTACTCTGGAATTCGTGCTATATATATCCCTTTCCTAAGATGATATATCTTTAATTCTTTAGTCAATGTTGTATGTAATGTATTGCATCAGCACACAATTTTGTGAAATAATTATACATTTGTAAAAATATATAATACTATAAATTATACATAGTGTACAATCTTTTATATAGATTTATCAATTCATCTTCGATTTATAATGCAAAACAAACATGCTGGCATTTGTGTTTACATTTTCTGAAATCATATGACAGCTAGACTATTAGATTCAGTCATTACTATTGAAACATCAAGTCGTTAAAATTGTTGAATGGAGATGAAAATTTTTATACTGACAACTGTATAAATTTCTTTTTTAGATTTCAAGGTTCTTCAAGAACCAATTTTTTTTTCAATTGACCTTTCTCACATATAGTGCTTCTCCTTTTTTCTTAAAATTCCCAAGTGTTGCCTATAGCTCATTATAAAATATTTGATATAAATTGCGCCTTCTGATTTGTTCAACAGAGCACGGAACGTCGATTCGTTTGATTTTAAATACTGAATATTTTATAAAAGAAATCAATATATAGAGCACTATGTCAGAGTTTTCTATTTCTTTAGTAAAATGTTCAGTACTAGCTTGCTAAAATCTAATGAGTTGATGTTCCATGCTCTGTTGAGTTATAGAGAACACTTCTCAGCAAATCAAAGCACTTGATATAAAAATATTTAATAAAACCTGATAGAGCACTGCTGCCAATTTTTCCATCTCTTTTATGAAATATCCAGCAGATAAAATCAAATTATAACTCCATCTCTTTACTCCATACTCTGTCGAGTAGAGAATGCTTCTCAGCCAATCAAAGCACTTGATATAAAAATATTTAATCAAACCTGATAGAGCACTGCTGCCAATTTTTCCATCTCTTTTATGAAATATCCAGCAGATAAAATAAAATCATAACTCCATCTCTTTACTCCATACCCTGTCGAGTTTTAGAGAATGCTTTTCAGCCAATCAGAGCGTGCGATTTATATATCGTGCAGTTATCTTATAAAATAACATATATTCAAATATACATGTGCGGTTGCCATACTTTATTTTCAGTTGTGCATTTATTGTGTAATATATATAACATGTTCCCATTTAAATCTGTACTTTCCCATTTAAATCTGTACTTATGCAAATTTTTTTGATGTGTGCTAAACACACAGATCAACCAATCAGAGAAGTTCACTTCAGAAATAATATTCTCTGATTGGTTGATCTGTGTGTTTAGCACACATCAACACAATTTGCATAAGTACAGATTTAAATGGGAAGGTACAGATTTAAATGGGAACCTGTTATATTTAAATTATCATGTAATTAATTATTATGTCATTATCAGCTGGATGACTGGTCTGAGAGAAGAGTTCTCTATTTTTACATGACAAATGCTAGGGACTGGATTGAATTCAAGGTAGATGTTATTAAATGTATTTTCTATGTAACAGGTTCCCATTTAAATCTGTACAAGTTTTCCCATTTAAATCTGTACTTATGCAAATTGTGTTGATGTGTGCTAAACACACAAATATCAACCAATCAGAGTATATTATTTCTAATAATATATTACATAATACGAATCTGTGTGTTTAGCACACATCAACACAATTTGCATAAGTACAGATTTAAATGGGAAAGTACAGATTTAAATGGGAATAATATTGTTGTTAATATTGTTATGGGTACTGTTGATGTTATTGATGACAATCATCTTGCTGTAACTTACAATGTTTCATAAAGTTGCTGCTGCTACCCATGTATTTGTTGATATATTTCTTTGCGATAATTTAATATTGCTCGATCAGTCTATAAATATTATTATTGTTGTAGCTGATGTTGTTATAGTTAATGATGTTGCTGTGTTTGTTGTTCATTACCATCTTAATAACCTATTGCTGTGGTAATTTATAATAGTGTTTCATTAACCATTCAACTGATGTCCATTCTTTTATTTTTAATATGTAAATTAATGCTATTAAATTAATGTAGTACCAAAATGACCAATGCATAGCTGAAATGAATGGTTTTCCCTACATGTACAATTACAACTGTTTATAAAGTCTTTAATGAACCTTTAAAGGTATTAAACATTTTGTAAAATGTGTTCAGCTTGATCCTAACCCAAATTCAAAAGGATAATACATTCAATCATTGCTCAATCAACAATTGTTTTTAAATAAGTCTATTGGGAGTCAAAGTGAGATAAGGAAGGAAGCAAACACATCAAAAGGACAGGTGCATGCAAACGACAAAAATATAACTATTTTATAGGTTTAACTACCATAATTTACACTTATTCAACTGACAGGACTTTTTGCATCTAGTAATTTTATTATGTAAATAAGTCAGTGGTTTACCTGGGATTTCTGCCACAGAAATATCATATGTTTTGAACACGTACACTGTAAAAAATAGATAATTTCACATGTGAAAATATCATTTTTATCATTTTTGCATTAATGTTAAATAGAATAAAACATGGATGCTTGGAGATATGGAATTTATCTTTGCATGTTTAAATTCAATATTGCACTCGTTCACTGCACTCACTCTTGAGACTAATATCAAATTCAAAAACTCAAAGATAAAATCCATATCTCTGCGTGCCCATGTCTATGTATTTAATGCATGTTGAGTTGTAAATTTTATGTGAATTTGAACATATTGTTGTAATTTGTATAAATATACTTTTTATTATGTATTGTATTATTATGTATTATTATGATTGTACCTTATAGTTAAACTGTTTTATATTTGAAGGTTTCAACACCAAAAGAAAATAAAGACCAGATAATTTTAAAGAGTGGGAAAAATCTCAAATTGACCTGCAATAGAGTAAGTAAACTGCTTTAATTGTAGATATTTGAACATTGGCTGTTTTAAGTCACTAGAGTTTCTGTATTGTATTGTGTTACAATTTAATGTCAATATATATAGAACCGAGCTGAGCACCCAATCAACTACTAGAATACATATAGGTTTATTATATCATTGGCTTGATTTCAAATTTTCCAATAATTAATTTTATTCAATGTATACTTGCTTTTCTATATTCAATGGAAAATCATTTTTATTTCATAATTCTATTTATTTGATTGCTTTAATTTACTCTTTAATCTTGCTCTTTTTCTGTAGATTATTGAGGAACAAATGATAACAGTGCCACATTTCTGTCTTCTTGGAGCTCTCAAGGAAGGGTATTTTTCTGATTTAAAGATAACAGCAAGCAGTGGAGAAGAGGTGTGTTTTACTTGGTTGATGTTGCTAGAAATTTCCTATAAACAACATTTACCTGTACAAAGATGCACTTTTTTGTCTTTCATGTCATGTTTTTTTTTCATGTTATTTTATCAATGGGTGGCATAGGTGGCCTAGCGGTGAGAGCATTAACCTTTCACTACTGTAACCTGGGTTCGATTCCTGGCTCAAGCGACAAGTGTTTGATGTGTTGTTCTCTCTCATGCCACAAAGGGTTTTCTCAGGGTTACCCGGTTTTCCTCCCTCTGCAAAAATCAACATGTGAGCAGAGTTGTGTGTTGTGAATATGAAATGTGGCATGGTAGTGAGTGTGAGTGAACCTCATTGAAGAGCCCCAACAGGGAGTGATGGTTGTAAGATAAAAAATAATATCACTCTTTACCAACAGTCTGGCACTACACTAAGTGTTCTTTTACATCACACAATATTGCAACTTAAGAAAACAAAATTGTCCAAGTAGTAGAGTGGCATCCTTATTATTTCAATGAATTTGACAAATTAATTTAGTTAATGCTCTTACACTGTTTGCGTAGCTGGAACTCAGTCGGGGGAATAATAGAGGGGAGGTAAGACAAAAGGAGAGGGGAAGGAGAGGGGAGCGAAGAAAAAACCTTTGCCATAAAGAATTCTGAAAACATCTTGCTAATAAATTGACTTTTGTAGTTTGCAGTACACAAGACTATACTGTCCTGTCTATGTCCCAATGAAGACTGGAACACTATACCACATTACATGAGGAACCTTCCTCCTGATGTCCTTAGGCTCCTTCTCCATTATCTATACACTGGCTGTCTACCAGAGGGACCCACAGAGAGTACAGTAAAAGGTACCCTCAAGGCTACTGAAAATGTCCCTTGCTTTAAAGACCTTGTAAAGCTGTGTACTGACTATCTGGAAGCTACTGCAGTTATCACAAGTAAGATTTCATGAGATTTTGGATAAAATCATATCATATACATAATAGACCAATTTTGTGTTATTTAGCACCGGCGCTGTACTATTTAGTAAAAGTCACATTTGCAAAGGGAAATCCTCAATTCAGAGTAAATCAATTGTGTTTTCTATTGTTAAGTGATAACATTATTTCGTGCTAATTGCTTGAATTGTGAATATTTTGACAACACATCAAGATTTATATAGGCTGTGCAAATATGCTCTTTGTCAAATAGTACAGCGGTGCTAGATAATGAGAAACTGGAGTATTGAACGATTTACAATTGTAAATGCATAAAAATATAAATTATAAATTCTGATAATATTTACAAACAGTTAAAAGAATAATGTGGCAAACAAAACAAAAATAACAAGAACAAAGAAGAAAATGAAAGTTAATGTTATGTTATATTATTATATTACTAGTAAAAATTTATAAAAAGAAAAGAAAATGACATAAATTATGCTCTATGTTTTGACAAGACAACAAACCTAAGTTAATATTACTATTAGGTGTCAACATAGAGGTGGATGTAGATTGATGTAGTTTGTTGTGGTTTTGCCAACCAACTATTGTTATTATAAAAACAAAGAAAATTATAAAATCTATTGTTAAAATGGTTGGCAAATTAGCATCACAATACCAAAACTTGTAAAACTATGCTCACCTATTCTTTGCATTGTTTCAGAGATAACAGGTCTACTAAATGACATTGAGCAGTCAATGGAATATGTATTGGGTACATTTAAGAATATATGCAGTCAAAATCCTGGTGGAATGACACGACTGAGTTTGTCTACAGAACCAAGTCAAATCTTTGATGTTTGCAAGATAGTGGTACAACAAGTGGCTGTAGGTAAGAATCTACATACGTAAGGCGATTGGATGTTATTTTACCAAATATCCACCCAATGTATTAACCCCTTGTGATTCAGTAAGCTGCATATTGCTGCAATGTATAGGTAAGAATCTACATGCGTAAGGCGAAGGAATGCTGTACCCACCCTATGTTCTAATCCCTTGTGATTCTGTAAGCTGCATTGCTGCAATGTGTCCAAGGTTGTGCATCATGTTATATTTAAGATATTGTAAGATCTAATAAGATCATCTAAGAACTTACTAGAGAACTTAAGCAAGTAAATTTCGTGGTAGGATCTTGGGAAGATCTTCATTAAGTCTTGGCATAAACTTGATTCAAGCTCTTGCAGATTGAGTGTAACATGCCAAGATCTTGTAAGATTATGCCAGGGTCTTGCATGATCTTATATGGATCTTCGTAAGATGTTCAACCTGGGGTGTCTTTAAAAACATTTGGTTTATTACACTGTGAGGATCTAAGTTAGACAAAATTAATCATTATTTAAGGTAGCAGTTCTTACTTTTCCCTTCAGGTGATAAGGAAACAATCATTTAATAAGGAAGACCTGTTGCATCTGAAAGAATCTGCTCACAGTATTGAAGGCTCTAGTTGGACATCCCAGGGCTAGTAAATTAATGCACAATGTGTTTTTCTTACAGTTTGTTTCAAGTTTATTCTGCTGTGTGACATCTTTTCCAAGAGGAAACATGAATTAACAAGACAAGAAAGACACACACTGATCAAGAGTATCAGAGATAGGTATATCATGATTACCATGACTGACTGAACGACTGAACGACTGAACGACTGAACGACTGAACGACTGACCGACTGACCGACTGACCGACTGACCGAACGACCGAACGACCGAACGACCGACCGAACGACCGAACGACCGAACGACCGAACGACCGAACGACCGAACGACCGAACGACCGAACGACCGAACGACCGAACGACCGAACGACCGAACGACCGACTGACTGACTGACTGACTGACTGACTGACTGACTGACTGACTGACTGACTGACTAACTGACTGACTGACAGACTGACTGACTGACTGACTATAGCTAACTGCCTAGCTGACTGTCTAACTGACAAGTGTACATATATCATTCTAGAATCCCTGTGTTTGCCAACAAGCTGCACGCCCTACTAGTCCTATGCCAGGACTGCCTTGTACAGATGAGCACAGCACAAAGAAAAGACATTGTCACATACTTTGTACCAAAGATAGAGGCATTCCTAAAGACAGTATCAGAGATAGGGCTAATAGAGACTCTGGATGAGATAGTAGAACAAGAGGAAAACGAACAGAGGAAATCGCGTCATTCAAGTTTCAGTGGAAAATTGAGTAGAACTCTTAAAAAAGTAAGCTTGAAATGATTTTGGTTTTGCATCATGGATATGAGATTAGACAAGGTTTATTGTTTACCACATGAATGTCGTACATTTGGACTGTGGCGTTTGAGGGTCAAAGGGTTGCGACAACTGATCTATGTGACCTACGCTATTCTGGCTACTTTATGTAATAGATCAAGCACGAGAAAGAGTGTGGCGGTAAAGAACATTACACGTGCGCATCAAATTTTGCACAAAAATTGTTTTCACGCCAAAATATTGAACAAAATTTTTGAAGGGAGATATCTCATTTACAAAATGGCTGAGGTACCAATGAAAAATCGAGCCGCAGCCAAGTTTTTTTAACCAAATTCAAAGTGTTTGGATAGAGGAAGAAACACTCTTTCAAGTGATTGATCTGGCTTCTCCGACCATGAATAATTCTTGGAGAAACTCAAAGCAAAAGCTTGCCAGATTTTGTGCTAATTAAGATCACATAACCAAACCTCCTTGTCATTTCTTTTGTTTAGTCATCATGAATTATTCGTGAGTTTGAGAACTCTCGATGAAGACTATCGGTAGCATTCGAAACAACAGGTCCAAACAAAAAACCTTAATACAACGTTGCAACGATTTTGTAAAAAAAAAAAACTTCAATTGATCAATAGAGCTATAGACACTCTTGTATTATGAACACCTTGATTACTTAGGAGAAATTACTAACTTAAATATTAATTAAATAAAATGTCTTTCTATGTTTTTTGCAGGCTGTTCACATTCGCGAAATCAAAGTGTTGAGAATGATACAAAAAGAAGCAGCAGCATTTTTGTCGTTTTTATTTCAAAGACGGTAAATATTGTTCTAGTTTAAACCTTCATTTATTCCTTCTCCTTCACAAGTTTTTTCATTTTATTTTTTGCTCAAATATCTCCTGCTGTGCTTACTCGTTACTCCATGTTTGTGGCTTGTCTTCTTCCCTCTTTTTCTTATCGCCATTGTTCATCTCCCTTCACTTCTTTTTACTTATTTTTCTTCTTCTCTGGATTTGTGTTGTCCTTTTTTGCTTTATCTGTTTTATTCATCGTTATATAACTGAGCAATAGTCTTCCTCACAGTTCCCTGCGCCATCGTGAAAGGTTGCCGGCCCTTTGCCCTAGAGCGAGACGAACGTTGAGCTTGCAATGATAGAGAATAATTGTCCCACAAGGTGTTAAAAGGTCTCTATCATTGCAAGCTCGACGTTCGTCTCGTTTCGATGCAAAGGCCCGGTTACTTTTCAAGATGGCGCTGGGTACTGTGTGGACTGTTTATGAATTCCAAACAACAAATAAATTAATGCTGTTTGTTGTCAATAGGGAGGATTTTTGTGATTTATCAACTGATGAAAAAGTACGTTCAATGGTGAAAGGAATGAACAAAATGATGGAACGAGAGGTAAAACAAAATATAAATCTTCAACAGGGAACAAACTGAGAATAATAATTGTTTTTAGCATAAATACTGAAGTGACTATTTCAAAAAGTTAAAATTAACAGCTTTTGTTAAAGAAAATCTGTTCATTTCTTATCTGAAATGACTTTTTTTAAGGATAGAATATTTCTTTTTTTTTCAGCTCCCTGATATGATAGACAACGTAGAGAAAGTCCCACATACTTACACCAAACTGAAGTTTAAAGAATGGAAAAGCCTGGTTAAAGTTGGAACCGCGCAAATTGTAAGTCACCCTTTGCACTAGAGCGAGACGAACGTTGAGCTTGCAATGATAGAGAATAATTGTCCCGCAATTGCAATTGTCCCGTAGTTTTGGAGTTTCACATAGGGACCAATTTGAGTAAATATTGTTCTTGACTAGCTACAATCATGTGCAAAATACCTTGGGACATTATCTGTTTTTTGTTTTTTTTACATGAAAAATATTTCAACATTGGCATTTTTCCGTTTTCCCCTCTCTCCGTATCAATGTTGAGTTTTGGGAATGTGAAACGGTTGTCATTTGAAAGACCAATCAACATTGCTCAGCGGGGAAGGGGGTTTGCAAATCAAATTGATACATTTTGTATATTTTTTAAAACTCAAACAAAAACGCTCATAAAGATGTGACAATGTCCCAACAATTTTGCACATGATTATAGCCTCTCATACATGTGAAAAATTCATTATGTTCCAACATGTGCACGAGGCTAGCCGGTCTAGAACAAGAGCAGGTCGCACTGGTCGCCAGTATTTCGATCCGGTCTATTGCGTCTTTCAATCAATTTAGTACCAATATTTTAGAATAATAATAATAATATAATAAAATATTCGTACTAAATTGATAGAAGCAATAGACCGGATCGAAATACTGGCTTCTGCTTGCTACTTATTATTGGAGTCGTGAATAAACCACTGTTGTATAGTTGGCTCTCATATTTCAACTCGATATGATTTACACAATGTTTGTCTTTTTCTTTCAGTCATGGATTCTTGAGACAGTTAAACGAAATAAGACATCACTGAAGCCAATAACTGATTTTATTCAACAACACCAACCCTTAAAGATATTGATGGTTGATATGGGAATAGTGGAACCGCCGTCTAAAGATGGACCACCAGCCCCGCCATATAAACTAGAGGTATGGGAACTAACTTCTTTGCTCTTCTTTGGACTTAGATGTGTTATTTTACGTTTGTGGCTTTGTACGCCTTTTTATGGCTTTTTACTTTTTTCACAATTTTTTTCTGTGCCCTTGTGCGCTCTTGTAGGCTCTTGTTTGTCTGTCTGTCTGTCTGTCTGTCTGTCTGTCTGTCTGTCTGTCTGTCTGTCTGTCTGTCTGTCTGTCTGTCTGTCTGTCTGTCTGTCTGTCTGTCTGTCTGTCTGTCTGTCTGTCTGTCTGTCTGTCTGTCTGTCTGTCTGTCTGTCTGTCTGTTTGTTTGTTTGTTTGTTTGTTTGTTTGTTTGTTTGTTTGTTTGTACGATTCTCTGTGATCAGGTATGATCTCATTTTTGTGAGCCTCCTTCACGTTCTCCGACAACTTATGTATATTATCTTATCCTAGACTGTTCTTGACCAAGTCTTCAAAAATTTCTCAATTTAAGTCTTTTTTCTCAATGAACTATTTAAGTATGCTATTTGTATTTTGACATTTTTGCATTTTGCATCGATAATTTGCCTTCAACTTTTTAACTCCATCATATGATGCATAAAAATTAGTTTACAGGACCTTCTTGAAAATCACTAAAGTGAAGGAGCATCCTGTTAAAATATCATTATAAATAAAATAAGAAGTCCCTTAACTTTTTGCCACAGTCTTTCCATTTAGATTGTTTTTTGTTAAGTTTGTTTATTTTGTTTTATTTGTTAGTACCTTACAAGTTCCAAAACACAAACCTACAGAGCCAACCACAGCGCCAAGCTGTCAAAGGCAGCATCAGCATTGTTTGAATCAGGAAAATTCACCGACATGACATTTATTGTCAGGGGTTGTCCCTCACAAGGCAACTGTCAACTCTGTAGAAAGGGAGGATCTGGGGACGAGAATTGCTCCGATGGTAAAAGCTGCCAGGCCTGCAGTGTAGGTGATAGTAGTGACCAGTCTTCCAAGGGTAAAGAGGACGGTGAATTGGAGGATGAAACTGGACACAAGACAGTAGAATTCAAAGCCCATCGAGTTATCGTTGCTGCTCGTTGTCATTGGTTTGAATGTGCGTTGTTAAGTGGAATGAAAGAATCGATTGATAGGTGAGTTAACTGTGTTATTACTGCAGTTTGTAGGCCACTGCTGGCACAGCAAAGAAGAATTGGCCAGCAATCTCTTACTATGGCAGCCCAAACACGGCTCCACCTCTGTTGGTCGTCCCGCACGTACCTACATCGATCATTTACGGGACGACACGGGCTGCCTACCAGAAGAACTGCCCGCGGCAATGCAGGATAGAAGCGGTTGGAGGGACAGGGTTTTGGGAGTCCGAGCTAGCTCGACTGGATGGTGTTATTACTCACCATCCAGCAGGCTTAGTATTGGAAATCGCACCATCTTCAGTACAATTGGTAATTAATAGGTAAAAACACAAGTATCTATTAATTACAAATTGTACGAGAAGACCGTGCGATTTTTTATTTATAATATACTATTAATTGTACTTCTCTCGTCCAATCAGAATCGAGTAATTTTGTTCAGTGCATTATAAAATCAGAACTCATCAATATCATTGATATCTATTATTATGCGTATTTTCGTTGTCATCATCATCAATCAGTACTATCATCATTATCATTTTATTATCATTACCATCATGGTCGTATGCTTACCACCATTGTCGTGGTTATTATAATCATCATCGTTGTTGCTATTATCAGCATCATTAGTATAATATCATTATCAATCACAGGTTGCCAAATGAACGCCGTGTAAGTCTTACTTCAAATGTTTTTCGATTGGTTTCTGCTTTGTTCTTTAACAATCACTGCAATGTTGTCATTTCCTTATTTGCAACACAATTATAAATTCGGGTTGTGATCGAGTTTGGACTAAAATGTTTTTTGTTTTTTTTTTGTTTAATTTGTAAAATTCATTTGGCACCATGCATTTTCTAACCACACGCTATCAATGAATCTTATATTTTCCAGGAAAATCCTCGTACCCGATACTAGTCCAGCGGTATTCCACAAGTTCCTAGAAACACTGTATCTAGAAACAATGGACACCAACTCACTAACAACAGAGCAATTGATAGAGATGATGACGTTGACAGACATCTACGAGGTAAGCACACATGGAAAGCTTTTCACTGTTAAAACAATTGTGTGTTTTTTAATTTTTTACTTGATTTATTTCACAATTAAAAAGTAAAGTATACAGTGGGACCCCGTTAATCCGGCCACCGAAGGGACAGCCCAAAGTGTCCGTATTAACGTTATTTCGGAAGCTATATGGGGGAGGGGGGTTGTTACTAATTGTATGCAGCTTTAGCACTAAACTGGACAATTATAGGGGTATAATTGATAGTTATGCCTACCAGGAAAGGGTTGTGCAATATTTTTTAAAGACAACAGGTGACTTTGCAAACCTCCCCCCCCCTCCCCCATACACTAATAAATGAAAACCCCTAAGATATATTTCCTAGTTTTTCTACGATATTGGACGAAGATAAATTTTGCCTAACCATAGACCGAATCGAAATATGGCGTACTCTTATTGTTCTTGACTGTCTAGCCTCGTGTTCACGTTGGAAAACAATAGAGTTTTCACATGTATGCGAGGCTGGGCAGTCAAGAAGAATTGTTATTCAAATTGGCCGCCATATTTCGATTCGGTGTATTCCTTTGTTCTTGTATGTTCGTAACCAAAATGTTCTCTCGCTTGCTTCGTAGATGAGCAGTATGAAGGAGACGTGTGAAACAACATTATGTACTCGTCTCCATGGTGATAACGCACTGTATATATTGAGTATGGCTGATCGTTATAACACCCCCAAACTGAAGGTATACTTGATATGATTCTTTAGTTAACTACATACTAACCGTCACACTTTCGTTATAGCTTTTCTTACTCATATCAAAGATATGCCTATTGTTCTGTTGAAATCTCAACCTATTAAAAAATAAATAAAAAAAAAGTATTTTGTTACTTCTCACCTACAATATCAATTTGGTAATGGTATTGCTTTTAAGATTGCATACGGTTTTCTTCCTGCTTTGCCGCTCCTTGTAATGTTTGTTTATTTCTTTCGGATTTTCTCTTTGTTTAGTTTTCATTCATTAGGCTTTGTTTTTTTTATTTTTTTTCATTTTTTTTCGATCTTGCTTGCTTGCTTTTTCCCTTAAGCCCCGATTAAACAAACATGTGGGCCAAACATTGTTGCAATACGGTTTGTTGAACACGAGAACAAAGAAATGTTGGATGATGTTTCTTCCATCATCATCATCTAACAGGGTGTTTAAACGAGCCAAACTTGCTGGAGCATCAATGTTGGGCCCGTTTAAAGGGGTTCTTACTTGTTCCTTCTTTCTTTTCTCTCGTTTATTTTCTTTTTTACTTTTTTTCTGTTTCTTTCTTTCATTCATTCTCTCTCTTATTCATTATTTCAAGGTTCCTTCTTTTTAGCTATTGTTTTGTTGAAAATTTACTCGTGTATTTAATCTACACATTGTTGCCTTCCTCAAACATAAATAATGTATTTTTTCAGGAAGAATGTTTCAAGTTCATAGCTTCTAACGAAGATATTCTCGATTCAGAAGAGATAAATAGTCTAAGCAAAGAGTTACACCAAGAATTACAATCACGAATGGAAACCTTATTGTAAGTTGTAGATATACAAATGTAATTTTGTTTGAGCGAATTACACACGATTGTATCCATGTGATAAGGATGTGTTCTAAGCTAAAGTTGCGTGCGTGTAAATAACGGCTACAGCACGTCTTAAAACTGTTGTGTGCGACATTTGGAGTAAACCAGCCTTAAGACTGCAAAACAGTCCCTGCTTTTACGCAAAAATTCCGAGGAAACGAGTTGAAGTTAGAACGAAGGCCGGACTGTTTTGAGGTCTATGATAATGTCATTTCAAGCTCAATGAGACTTATTTTTTCCCCCATGAAACAGACCTCTAAATGCAGGGACATCTCCTTTTTATTCTATTGAAATTATGTTTATTATTCACAGACGAGACGCCTTCGCACAAAAAAGTGAAAAATTACTGTTAGATAAACAACTAAAGGAATATGGTGTAAGTACTTTCACATTTTGGATGCAAACAAAATGATAGTGATGATGATAATGGTGACGATGATGGTGGTGGTGGTGGTAATGACAGTGATGTTGGTGTTGAAGGTGATGATAGTGATGATTATGGTAGTAATGAGGATACGAATGGTGGTGGTGGTGATGATAATGGTGATGAAAAAGATGAACAGGATGATAGTAGTGATGATTATAATAAAGATGATGATGATGATGACGATCGATGATGAGGATTATGATAGTGATGAGGGTGACTATGATGATGATGATGATGATATTGCACATGTTTCCGTCTTAAAAACACACAACCAATAAACACTGTTGATCATTTCTCCCTCTGATGATAGTATAGTGATGATTATGATAACGAATGATGATGATGATTATGATAGTGATGATCGTAACTATGATAATGATGATGATGGCGATATTGGTATTGCACGTGATGATGACGATATTATACGCGTTTGCAATCTATACCGGTTTCTCTTAAATAACTACAGCCAATTAACACTGTTGATCTTTCTGCCAACAGATTCAAAACCTACAAGAATGCACAACAAGAAAGATATTCGAGCAGCACGCAATGCGACGTCACAGAGCGACACGAATTGAGAAATGCATCCAATCACTGACAGAGATTCTTGGAGACTCCATCCCTCGACGAGAACTACTACGAATAACATTAGCAGCTGACTGTGATGTCAACAGAGCTTTGAACTTTTACTTCTCATGGCAATCACAAGACACTAGATAATAACCAACAATTTTAGATTATTTCTATGTTACCAAGTTTCAAAAACGTTGTAAATTCTAAACATGAATAGATGTCACGAAACTTCAATCAAATTATATACTATTAAAATAATTTAATTAAGTAAATTCACGAGTATTTACACTCATTAAAACCATACATTGTCAATTTGGAGCACCTTGACGTATTTTGGTGGGCTATAGCCCATGTATTTTGGTCGAAAATGACTCATTTTGACGCATTTTGGTGGGCTATAGCCCATGCATTTTGGTCGAAAATGACCCATTTTGGTGGACTATAGCCCATGCAGTTTGGTCGAAAATGATTCATTTAGGTGGGTTATAGCCCATGCATTTTGGTCGAAAATGACCCATTTTGACGCATTTTGGTGAGCTATAGTCCATGCAGTTTGGTCTAAATTACCCATTTTGACGCATTTTGGTGAGCTATAGTCCATGCATTTTGGTCGAAAATGACTCGTTTTGGTGAGCTATAGTCCATGCATTTTGGTCGAAAATGACTCATTTTGACGCATTTTGGTGGGTCATAGCCCATGCAGTTTGGTCGAAAATGACCCATTTTGGTGAGCTATAGTCCATGCATTTTGGTCGAAAATGACCCATTTTGACGCATTTTGGTGGGCTGTAGCCCATGCATTTTGGTCGAAAATGACCCATTTTGGTGGACTATAGCCCATGCAGTTTGGTCGAAAATGATTCATTTTGGTGGGTTATAGCCCATGCATTTTGGTCGAAAATGACCCATTTTGACGCATTTTGGTGAGCTATAGTCCATGCATTTTGGTCGAAAATGACTCGTTTTGGTGAGCTATAGTCCATGCATTTTGGTCGAAAATGACTCATTTTTGGTGGGTCATAGCCCATGCAGTTTGGTCGAAAATGACCCATTTTGACGCATTTTGGTGAGCTATAGTCCATGCATTTTGGTCGAAAATGACCCATTTTGACGCATTTTGGTGAGCTATAGTCCATGCAGTTTGGTCGAAAATGATTCATTTTGGTGGGTTATAGCCCATGCATTTTGGTCGAAAATGACCCATTTTGACGCATTTTGGTGAGCTATAGTCCATGCAGTTTGGTCTAAAATTACCCATTTTGACGCATTTTGGTGAGCTATAGTCCATGCATTTTGGTCGAAAATGACTCGTTTTGGTGAGCTATAGTCCATGCATTTTGGTCGAAAATGACTCATTTTGACGCATTTTGGTGGGTCATAGCCCATGCAGTTTGGTCGAAAATGACCCATTTTGACGCATTTTGGTGAGCTATAGTCCATGCATTTTGGTCGAAAATGACCCATTTTGACGCATTTTGGTGGGCTGTAGCCCATGCATTTTGGTCGAAAATGACCCATTTTGGTGGACTATAGCCCATGCAGTTTGGTCGAAAATGATTCATTTTGGTGGGTTATAGCCCATGCATTTTGGTCGAAAATGACCCATTTTGACGCATTTTGGTGAGCTATAGTCCATGCATTTTGGTCGAAAATGACTCGTTTTGGTGAGCTATAGTCCATGCATTTTGGTCGAAAATGACTCATTTTTGGTGGGTCATAGCCCATGCAGTTTGGTCGAAAATGACCCATTTTGACGCATTTTGGTGAGCTATAGTCCATGCATTTTGGTCGAAAATGACCCATTTTGACGCATTTTGGTGAGCTATAGTCCATGCAGTTTGGTCGAAAATGATTCATTTTGGTGGGTTATAGCCCATGCATTTTGGTCGAAAATGACTCATTTTGACGCATTTTGGTGGGTCATAGCCCATGCAGTTTGGTCGAAAATGACTCATTTTGACGCATTTTGGATGGCTATAGCCCATGCATTTTGGTCGAAAATGACCCATTTTGACGCATTTAGGTGAGCTATAGTCCATGCATTTAGGTCGAAAATGACTCATTTTGACGCATTTTGGTGGGTCATAGCCCATGCAGTTTGGTCGAAAATGACCCATTTTGACGCATTTTGGTGGGTCATAGCCCATGCAGTTTGGTCGAAAATGACTCATTTTGGCGCATTTTGTTAGGCTATAGCTCATGCTTTTTGGTCGAAAATGACCCATTTTGACTCGTTTTGGTAAGCTATAGCCCATGCATTTTGGTCGAAAATGACTCGTTTTGGTAAACTATAGCCCATGCTTTGTTTGTCGAAAAGGCAAAGGCAAAGGCCCATCCCAATTGGTGAAAATGTTGTCAACTGCAAACACCAGTTCCATTTAATTACAAATCCTTTAAAATAAATATCTATCGTTTGAAAATTTGTTTTTATTAAATAAATATATATTATTATTCCTATTATAAAACTATGTACTTTGTTACATACTATTTACATTTATGTTTTGAAAAATGTATTGTTAACAATCTGCACGGTCATTATTTCGTACTTGTGATAAGCTTATTACTCTTTATTTACTTCCACGACAAGAAACGTAGATCTTTTATTTATTGATATTTTCAGCGTTTCTTGTAACCAACGAATCTGTTTAACACCGAAGATTTGTTGCAGTTATATATACTCAATTCCTTTCGATGCGATGTCAAAGAACTGCAGGCAACCGTTTTAAAACAGCAGTATTTGTATTACTCTGTTGTAGTGTCCTATTCTGCTATGAAGGAGAACTGTGATGCATTGCCATCAGAACTTTGAAAATGTGAGTCTTTGTTGAACGAGTTGAAGCTCTCAGATCGTCGTATTGCTGGGAGGACTGGTAACGAGGTTTGATTCACACCAGTAGTAAATGTGTCAGCGTGCCACTTTGCTGTCTTTTGGAGCATGCGCTTTGTAACTGGTAGGTCACCTGGTATTCTGATTTCCTTGGTTTCCTTGGAAGAATAACGATACATTTAAAATACTGAAGTACAACTACTGCTATGAACATAAAACATGGCCCAAAGAGATACTTTGCTTATTAAAGACAAAAAAAAAATTATTTCCTGTATACAAACAGAGCCAATTTACAGCGCGTGCATTGCATGATCTTTGTTGAAGCAAAAGAAATTGCGTCACAATGGTAATTACAAAATAATCAGTAAAAAGACAGTCTTGCTAACAACGTTTGGTAACCCTGTGTAGATGAGCGCGCGTATTGAATGGTCAGATCATAAATGACGTCATAATAAGACTGACGTCACAGACACAATTAGTAACTAATGAGCTAATGAAAACATGCATTCGTTGGTCTGAGCATCAATGACGTCATAATAAGACTGACGTCACAGACACAATTAGTAACTAATGAGCTAATGAAAACATGCATTGAATGGTCAGATCATAACTGACGTCATAATAAGAATGACGTCACAGACACAATTAGTAACTAATGAAAACAAGCATTCGTTGGTCTGAGCATCAAGTGGTGCGCAATTGCTTCTACTTACTGGTATATGAAGTGCTTGGAATGGAGAGCATTGGTTCCCCAGCCCACCCGCGTTAGTCAGTTTTCGATCAACATATCCCATGAAGGTGCGTCTCGACTGACGGGTTTGCATCCGCTGGCGAAAATCATCGTTGTACTTGTGACCTAGAATAGACTATAGCCAAACACACCGTATTAGTGATAAGACCTTTTGTAGTGATTCACGTGACTTTTCACTTCAATTAATTATGGCTGTTTTTTGCTTGTTTTGCTTATTCTTCCTTTCTTTTATAAATGATGCAAATTATTTACAATTATTTACATATTCATTCACTAAATAAGGTGACTGGCTACTTTTGAACGTTCGATTCGAGCCCACGATAAGCGCACGCCCAAAAAGCGCTGAATAAAATATAAAATTTTATTAAGGAACCATACACGTTTTGAGCTTCAACAGAAGCAAACCTCGAATCTTCCACGGGACTCTATACTTTTTATACGTTTAATTGAAAGAACCTCAACAAATCTTCGTTATATCAAATTATTTTTAAAAAAATTTTCTAACGTACAAAAAAAAGATTTTCGTAGGAATTTTTGTTCGACTTTGTGCGAGTTTTGAAAGCTCTGAAAGGACAAAATATGACCGATCAAGGTATTTCTTTATCTTTTATTCAAACATATTCATGTTGTGTTGTAGAATGAATCACTTGCCGGCATTTGTGCTTTTTAAAGTATGAAAAAACTATTTTCTGAGGAATTGTTTTTTTCATATCACTTCTGTGGCGCAAATTTTGCTTCGAAAACTCGCGCGTAGGCATCCATCAAATGCTGATTATCGACATTAAATTTCACATTAAAAAAAGTAGTTTTAAGAAAAGTTTCACATTTTTTCCAAAAGTAGCCAGTCACCTTAATTGTTAATGATATGTCGTCTAACTGCAAAGTGCACCAGAGTGGCCGGTACTAATGATTTTTTGAAAAGCTCATATAATCATACACTTCGTTACATACAACCATGACTCACCCAGCTATCAGGTGCCTTCCTGTCCAGTAGCAAACTCGTCATGGATCGTTGATTATCAGGTTGTTGTTGTTCAGTGTCCTGTTTCTCGGGTGATAGTTTTGGTAGAAATCCACCTTCTGGTTGAACGGGTGAACTACTGAAAATAAAGACAACAAGTTTTTAAAATGAGTCTAAAACGCTTCTCCTTTATGTTAGATGAAGCTTGCATGTTGCTATGTTGGATTTCAAGTCATTTTCTTTCACAAGGAAACTTGACTGCTTCGATCTGTGCAATTAAAAGTCCCCTTCACAGTTCCCTGCGCCATCTTTAAATGTAGCCTGTCCTTTGCATCGAAGCGAGACGCACGTTGAGCTTGCAATTATAGAGACCTTCTTACACCTCGTGTCTCTATCATTGCAAGCTCAACGTTCGTTTCGCTTCGATGTAAAGGCCTGGCTACCTTTTAAGATGGCGCAGGGAACTGTGAAGGGGACTATTCTTGAATAAAGTGCTTAATGTTCATATCCATGCAGCTTGTAGTAAAATAAAAAAAACGACGAACTTTACAGAGAATAATACAATGCAAAACATATATGGAGGTTGTGTAATTAGAGAGATCTTCTAATAGAATGGGTTTGACAGTCAAGTGATAATAACAGCCAATCACCTTGTAAGGTCTTCTTGTAATGTTTCCATTGGTGTTGATTCATCATCTGTTGTTGTTGTGGTGATATTGAAGTCATCGTTGATACTTGTTGTTGGTGAACCACATATTGTACTCCCTAAGAAATAAAGTTAGAGGTTACCATGACGACATAAAATTTCATCTTATTGTGTACACCGCAGGTACTTACTTTCACAGTCCGCCATCTCTGCTTCATTCCATGGGATTCTTTGAAAGAAAACGATGTCATTAGTATTACATATTTCAATCCGTTCATTTATATGGTAAGATTTAGTAATCTTATTAATCGGGGGCGGATCCAGAAATTTGTCAGGGGGGTGTCCCAATTGCAAAGTAAGGGCTCTTAAGATGTTAGGGGTGTCCGGTCCCTAAATGTATTATGTATTATAAAATGTATTATAAAATAGGGGTTATTGCAGCGCTAGAAGGTGTCCGGTGCCACTAGGGACACTCCACTAGATCTGCCCCTGGAAATCAATTACATAATTATTGACTGAATCGAAATATGGCAACCAATATCAATAACTATTGTTTTTGACTGGCTAGCCTCTCATACAGTGTGAAGATTATGACATGTCAAGAACAATAGCAGCTGGTCGCCATATTTTGAGTCGATGTATCGCTTCTTGTTAAAAAGAATGGTTCATTTCTTACCCAGTATGTTTGTAAGAACTTTCATCATCAATGTCCCACAAAACCTTCTGTAAAAGAAGTGGTAACACAAGTGGTAAAACTTTGTAACAATAGGTTGTTATTCTTGAAGAACATAGAACGAGTAGGACATGTGGGTTTGCGATGTTGCGGTGTTGATGAATATTTTAACGGTGTTGCGGTGAACAATTTCTCAACGTGCGGCGTTATGGTTATGGTAAATGTCTTCGGTGTGCAGTGTATGCTTTTTCAAAGCTGCGGTGTGCGGTGAATTTTAAAGCTGTGGTGTTCGTAGTGTTTGGTGAGAGATATTGTGATGCGGTGTTGTTGAAATGTTTTTGCGGTGTTGAGGACCCCCTCCCCCCATGTCCCCACTTTAGAACAAATTAAACACTAACCTGTCCAAACATGCCTACATAATCGCCCTTTAACGTCCATAGTCGTGATGTACAGTCACTTGAAGCGGTGATAACAAACATCTCATCACCATAAGATACAACCTCTATACTAACTACAGCTGCATTATGTGCATGCCAGGTGACCATTCTAGGTGGGGAGGGCTCGGGAGTGTCGTCAAAACTTGCCATTCGTTGCGTCGTAGACCAGACCTAGGAACGAATATAATACATGTAAATGTACTTAATTATTACAACTGATACCAAATAAAAAAAATTATTAAAAAAACTATTTTTCTTGACTGCAAAGCCTCTCATACCTGTGATAACTCTAATAATCTAATGTGTTATGTTTAAATAGAAATATATTTCTTCCTTTCATTTCATCATTTACCTGAGCGATAATCGATTCTGTCCGTGATATACAATAAGTGCTAATATCCCATATCGTCATTCGACCAGTAGAGTCTCCTGTCAGCAACATATCGTTGCTAGGGTCTGTTGCCATGGCGAGAACGAACGCATTCTGTTCTGATGGAGCATAAAACTTTCCTGGAAACAATATATATCAGTTTCAATTACAATCGCTCGTTAAAATAGCGCGTGCGTCTTATTAAACAATCAATTCATAAAGGAAGAAATACATTTTGAAAAGGTATTTAATGAAAGGTATAATAGAAAACAACGCGAAACCTAAAACGAATTTTAAACAAGAAGTACTAGAAAGAGAAAGAGATAGAAAAGTATGCGCGCGTTTTAAAGGTGAATTTTACATAAATCGATATCAAAGGATCTTTGGGAATCTATATCTATTTTTATTGGTAATCATTTTAGGATTAGATCTTCAATCAGATTTTTGACTGAAAGAAGTTGATGATTTTCTTTTCTTTTTTTATTGGTTTATATCATTCTAGGATTAATCAGATAGCAAACAGGCCATCAATCCGATAGTTTTAGGGATGTTTTGAAAAATGAAAAAAATTGACAAATTTCCCTTACCACGATCCTATTAAAAATGTTCAATTTTCAAGAAGTTGCTCATTTTCTTATCTTTTTTATTGATAATCATTCTAGGATCTTCTTGTCATCTATTATCTGAAAGAATACTCAACTTTCTTAGACCTACCAGGTGATCTCCCTTCGAAGGGCGCAAAGTATTATTTATCAAAACGAATAGTTCCAAAATGGCCGCCTCGAGACAGCAACGATTTTGGTTACTTTTAGGCATTTGCCTTTTTTTTTGTTCTTTTTACTACTGATAGAGTAGCAGTGACCTTTTATTGTCCAAGTGACAAGAACGTTTTCATGTAAAGTTATTTTAAGGATGTATTTATCTATGGTTAACACAGGAAACAACTCTCTTGAACGACGCCATCTTGGAACTGTTGGCGATGCGACAGAAATGCTTCTGATTGGCTTATACTAACCGGAAGTGCGCGCGCGAAATCACCTGGCCTTAATAACATTTAACGAGAATATATTAGTTTTTTATGAGTTACCCATTGGTTTGGCCGCTCCATAAAGACACCAGAACTCCAGTACGCCGTTCTCTGACGATATCAACGTCGCACTCTCCTGCGCCCTGTTTTGTGCTCTTGTTGTCAGGAAAAGTAGTTTGTCAATCGGCGAGTAATCTTTCTTGTTCTGCTGGCTTTGTTGACGACTTGAAGAAGGTAAAACATAATTTATAAAGAGTACTAGAATGTAGGTACGTAAGTATACAACCAACAGCCAATAGTCGGCATAAATCACTGAACAATCACTTTAAATATTATACGGAAACACTTGAATGAGGCCCGGCTTGTTATATATGTGCTCATGATCATTGCCACAACAATAAATCTCTTAACCTTCACATGTAAATTACCCATTTCATACCACGTGTTATTCACTGGAGAATGTTTCTTTTCTAATGAACATGTTATAGGAGTCACATGTGGAAGAACCAGGTCGCAAGGGATGCATAACATGGGTTGAAATTAGTAAAAAAGCAAGGAAAATAAAGAGGTCTTTTAATCGTAAGTTCCGAAGGTGCGCTTTGCAGTTAGACGGCATATCATTAACAATTAAACTGAATGAATGAATAAATAGATAATTGGTTGAATGATTGTAGATGGTGTCTATTCAGCAAATAAATTGCGCAATGATTCTAAATGAATCTTCTTTTTTGTCACAATAGAGGCTTACCTCATCATTCGTTCTTTTCGACCCACTAGACCTATCTTAACCATTTTAGATTTGCTGTAAAAGAAAACCACTTGTTAGCAATAAAGCAATATGTAATCAAACAATCATTTTCTTCACTTACAATAAACTCCGAGATCCCTTCTTTAAAATTCTTATCATTTTCTCTCGGTCCAACCCCCAAAGAATGATGTCTCCGTCAAAACTGGCCGTGGCTAAGAAGTGGGGTGGGCAGTATGCACTAGTTAATATGTCATCCTGAAATTAAAAAAAGAGAAAAATTTATTATCTAAAAACAAAGATGTCCGCCAAATTAATAGACCATTTCACGGTTCTCGTCCACACTCTCAGCATCGATAGCGTGTAATATATTCTTTACAATTTGACTACAGCTCGCTAAATTTAAGGAATGTACACATTATCAAACGATTGAGGCTAATCGAAACACTTCAAAATTCCACGGACTGCCGAGTCAAATTGTAAAGAATATATTACACGCTATCAAAAGGTCTAATGTCCTAGATTTTAGCAGTTACCTGGTGAACCTGGCCTCCTTTCCAGCACTCGTCCGGCCTGATAACGAATGTCTAGAAAACAAAAAGGGAAAAATAAACACCTTTATCAAGTAAGTACTATTTCATTTTAGTAACCTATGACATCATAGTCGTAAATTATGATGTCACTGCGAACTTTGCGTCATGATAGATGGAATTATTCTGACGTGAAATCTATTGTTCATGATGAAATTTTCTGTCGTCACAATCGGTTGATTTTGCAATCGATGATAGGTTGAAAAACGAATGAATTAATAAATGGATGGATGAATGGATGGATGGATGGATGGATGGATGAATGGATGGATGGATGGATGGATGGATGGATGAATGGATGGATGGATGGATGGATGGATGGATGGATGGATGGATGGATGGATGGATGGATGGATGGATGGATGGATGGATGGATGGATGGATGGATGGATGGATGGATGGATGGATGGATGGATGGATGGATGGATGGAACAATCAATCAATCAATCAACGTATAAATGAATTATTGAGTGGATGAATGAGTGGAAAGGATTAATGAATGAATGGATTAGTTAAGAATTGAATGAATAAATGAATGAATGAATAAATGAATGAATGAATGAATGAATGAATGAATGAATGAATGAATGAATGAATAGATAAATCAATAAATCAATGAATAAATGAATAAATCAATACATTAATAAATCAATGAATAAATGAATGAATGAATGAATGAAGTAAAGACCTGTCGATCGTCATGATAAGTGATGATTTTACGATGCCAGCCAACTGTAAGTATTTTCTGCTTTAGTGGAAAAGATACAATCCCAGTCACTTCCGCTTCTTCTAAAGGAGCTAGTTTATTCAATAAATGTCCATTATTAGCATTCCATATCTGCAAAAGGAAATACCCAATAAATAATTAAGAAATTAAATGCAGATTTGTTAAAGGATGTTTCGAGGTCGTTTCCATCTGTACAAGAGGCGATTTTTACGATGTAGCCATTTTACTACCAGTAACAGAATTTAACAGCTTTACGATTTTTTTTATTATCAGATTGTTACTCCTTCTTGAATACTAAAGCAATTGACACTTAATATTTCACAAAACAAAGTAGGCAAAGCATTGTGGTAGTTGTGATATATGAAGATATAATGCAAATGACCTACTGTATGTAAAATATCCCAGCGTAAAGTATGATGCAATATCCCAGCGTTAAGTATGATGCAATATCCCAGCGTAAAGTATGATGCAATATCCCAGCGTAAAGTATGATGCAATATCCCAGCGTAAAGTATGATGCGCCCGTTGTCTATAATGACAGCGGTATTTACATTGTACTACTTACATTTATCGATCCATCTCTCGCCCCAGTCATCAGCCTGCTCTCTTTTTTATCCAAATGTATGCATGAGATCTCTTCGTTTCCATGAGCATCTGGGATCTGTAGTGCTTTACGTCCTGTTGCTATATCCCAGAAACAAATGACTGATCCTTCACACGCCGAGATAACCTACACGTAGAAATAAATATATTGTGTGACAAAAACTATAGAGTACAGGCAAGATTGCATTACCAAAAGGGGCCAGTTGTGCGAAGCCTGGATAAAGTTATCCACTGGATAAGAGTTATCCAGTGTACAGAATTAAAAATGTCACGCAATACCAAGAGATATTGAGTGCTACATAACCATGATAAAACCATTTACAAATCAACTATACCGTGACATATTTTAGTATTGCGTGACATTAGATATTATAATTTGGAAGTGCGTGACATACCTGTCCTATTTTTTCGTTGAAAACCGCTGCGCATAAAGGCTTAGCGTGAGTTGTTTTGATTGCTTTAGTAGTTCCCAGTCCTAATAGTTTGACCTCGATGAGGATATCGTTACTGGTGACTAGTAGCGAGTTGACTGGACTTCCAATAAGGCAGAAAGGAAACGGTCCGTGTTCTGGGACTCGGTGGCCAAAGGGATCCCGAATAGCAAGACTTTGAATGCATTGTTGTTCTTTGATGCCCCAGCATTTGAGAATCTAAAAAAGATCAGTAGTCGTCACGATTAGTAGTGATTACGACTGACAGAGTAGGTTATAAATGAGTGCAGCTACGAAGGCCCAGGCAATATACTCGGGAGGTAAAATGACGGGGAGGTCCGACGTATTTTTTTGGGTTGACAATTTTTGTTCTGGGTATTTTTTTGGGGTCAAGAGACCTGCCACGTATTTTTTTAGGTCTTAAAAAGAAACCCGTATTTTTTTGGGTTTTCACATCTCTGAGTTCAATTTTTGTTTCGATCCGTGTATCAGAAAATTCAGTATTCCTTTGAATTTTTTTTCAGCAAGGCGTGAGTTCCGCAAAGAAACATACTATATATATTCAATAAATCAGTTTTGAGGTATTTAAGTCTTGTATTTTTTGGGGGTTCGAAATTTACATGCCATGTATTTTTGGGGGGTTGCAATATGACTCCGTCGGACCCCCCTGTCATTTTACCCCCCGAGTACATCGCCTGGGTACGAAGGCAGCTGATCTTCCCGTGTTCTTATTATAAAGGTGCGGCGATAACAGCAACAACAAAATCCATCCAGATTGTTACGTAGCATTTAGAGAACGAAAGCCAATCCGAATAGATTCGAATTCACATGAAAATTCCAAAAAAGAATGAATAGCATGCACGAGCTATATCAGTTTAACAGCTAGATAATTTTGACTTATTAGTTTCTATCATTGCCAGGCTAAAAATGAACAAACAAACTATAACGATAGTAGAGTGTACTCAGTAAAAGCGTGAAACACTAATTACTAAATTGTGCAAAACAGTGCTAATTGAACAATAGAAAACAATAGAATTAGCATAAAATAGTACAAAATAGTATTACTAATGTTTCATGCAATTAATGAATGCACTCTACATTTGCATTTCTATTTCATTGTTGTATTTATAGTTATAATTTCTTTCTTCACACTCACCCCATCTTTATCGTAGCTGAAGACTTGTCCAAGTGTTTGATGGATGATAAGATCCACGATAGAAGACTGATGACCTTTCATAATAGCTACAGGTTTACTGGTGACGTAAGGGTTCCATACTCGCACCGCGTGGTCTACTCCACCCGTAACGATAACGTTAAGGGCGTGGTTATAATCGAAGCAATCAATTCCCTGGTAATAACAAATAATACTGATGACGTAAGGGTTCCACACTCGCACCGCGTGGTCTACTCCACCCGTAACGATAACGTTAAGGGCATGGTTATAATCGAAACAATCAATGCCCTGGTAATAACAAATAATACTGATGACGTAAGGGTTCCATACTCGTACCACGTGGTCTACTCCACACGTAACGATAACGTTAAGGGCGTGGTTATATCAATGCCCTGGTAATAACAAATAATACTGGTGGCCCTTCGTCGGAGGGCTAAAGCTCGAAACGTCAGTAAAGTTAAGTCAACATTTTTTACGGTGTTACAAATTTCATTATATTACCTTTCGTTTATATCAAACACTGACGCAGCCTATACTAGTTTACTCGCTAGTTTCCATAATTAGTTTACATAATGCCGCATTCCCTATGTCATCCAAGAGGTATCGTTTTTCTCGTGAAATTCAATGTTATGTTCACTTGTAATTCAATTATTTTTTCTATAAAATCGTAGCTAAATAGTCTAAATAAAGCTTAGTCAAATAAAATGCAAATTCGATCAAACTCAAATTTGAATCAAAATCAAATTTATTATTATTTAATTTAATTTATTAATTTATCATTTATTTATTATTTATTCTTATTTATGCATCATCCTTACCTTCGCAACTTTGAAAACATAGGTCTTTCTCTTTTTGTCATCCACATTTCGTACAACCAACGAATCTCTGCTACTACAACTACATGATATCACAAACTCTTTCATAGCTACATACTGTATACGTCGAACCCAGTCGCTATGTATGACACCAAGAGGAAGATGACTGACAAATCGAGAATGGACGGCGATATCCTACATGAAGAAAAATAATTACAAAGTTATTTCTACCATTACAAACCGAGAATGCACTGAGATATCCTACATGAAAATAATTGATTACAAGGTTATTTCTACATCAAGAGATATCTACAATTACAATCAATGATGATGATCCGATGTTGATGGTGCATGACATCTTACCTGAAAGAATATCTTGTGGCTTCCTGAAGTCTTCTTGAATGGCGTCTCGAAAAGACCCTTGACGGGGGTTGAGAAAATAAGCACATGGACTGAACCATTATCAGTACCAAACAACAACATGGACCGACCCGAAGCTAACTAAAACAACAACAATATTGTATCATTATTACTAGTGTAAAGAACTTAGAACGAAAAAATATCTTGCAATACATTTGCAAAAACTCTAAACCAGAATACAACACATTATGAACGTAACACCAAAAACGCCACTTAGCTGAGCTATACAAGACGTTCTTACCTTAGTATCGTAGTAGTAGTTAAGACAGAGTGGTACATTTCCAATGGCTGCAAATAGAAACATGATAATCTATTATTGAACAGCTATTAGAAACTTTTTTGAGAGCCACAAGTTTATTAGCTTTTAGCTATTTAGTGCTACCCTCTATAAATAAAGTTTCTTACTTACTTACTTACTTAGAAATTACACACTGTGATTGGTTGAGATGCGTGCTTTATGAGAGCACATGGCACGCACGTTTGCATGTTGATCAAATATGTCAATTTGTTTTAAAAAAGAAAACGTTTTGTTCTTGTGTTCTGCCAATGCCGGCGTGCTTTAACCGCACACAGCAAGCGCGCGGTTTTTCTGATAATTAAGATATAGGCGTGTTTGTTTTCACTGCTAGTTACAGGGATCCCATCACTTACCACATAGATGATACTGTGGTGTATATATAGGAGTTGACATATCATAGAAGTGTAAATCCATGTTAGTTGTTGCCACCACTAGTTTATGTACGTTGTTCATAGTTACTGCGTCTGTCACCCACATCTTGATATGTCGTTTATTACTAGCTTTGTCCTGCGCACTGCGTTCTTCGATTGCAATACTTCGTTGAAGTTCCAGCTCAGTGCTCCATACACCGATAATTCCCTCCTGAAACAAACATTGACAAATATTTAATACACTTACATTTAATTGCTACTTTACCCAACCTTATTGGATACCAAGTTTAAACTAAAATTTAATTCTAACCAATCAAATCATCGCTTCTACGTACCTTACTCACGGTTACATATCTCATAGGATTAAAGTCTCTTAATACTCTAGTCGTTGTCTCTTTATTGTGTGCTATTCTAGCGATGTTCAGTTTGGGTGAAAAAGACTTCCCATTCTGGGTAGTGATGTCATGTTCTTTGAACTGTATCATCATGTATGTACAGAACTCGTCCCAGTCCACTAGGCCGTCTGATGCTAAGTCGACCTATTAAAATCAGTTTAAATGTTTAGTTGATTTGTTAATGACTTTTTTTCTGAGACTGTTGTGGTTGCTTTGTAGGACTGAGGTGATAGTGATGTTATGGTTTTGTGATAAAACCATTAAATAAGGAATTCCTTTGTAGAGATTCGTTTTTGCTTCGTTTTTGTTTTTTTTCTGAATTTTTGTTTGTTTGTCTGATTGATAGTAAGTTTATTTGTTTGTAACTTGTTGTTTCTTTCTTTCTTTGCATGTTTCTTTTTTTGTTTTTGCTTGTTTTTTTGATTGTACGTTCATAACTTGTTTGTTTGCATGTTTGTTTGATCGTAACGTTTTTGTTTGTTTGTTTGTTTTTGTTTATTTGTTTGTTATTTACATTAAGCTGTATAGAGTTGGTTAGTCTTACTATAGGTAATGTGTTTATAATATATTCTTATAATTCATTTCACCCTCTTGAAGAATGCGAGTCATAACTAAAATTGATTCTCCCTCGCCACAATGTTGATATATATTTTCATTACATCGTCTCACCTTCTTGAAGAGTGTCTCCATTTCTTTCTCAAATACAGCCGCTCTCTCGTGCTCCCAGCTGTCCACATTGAGCAGCTCTGATAATGTGTCACGAAACTCCATTAGCGTCATCAAACCAGTCATGTGGTTAGACCCCACCAGAGCCCGTGAGCCTCTTCGCGCTTTCCATGTCTTGATTGCGTTTCTGTTAGACAAGTGGGTTTTGAATCTAAACATAAGGTCTTCCAGGTTTTGGATGTCCAATTGTTCTTCCAGGCGAATTGGCTCTAATAGCTTACCATTGCTGAAACAAACAGAATGAAATTACACGAAGAAAGGTTGTAACGCAACGGAGAAATTTTATATCATTTTCATTTGACCGTATTTTCACTACAAAGTTCCTAGTGAAAACAGGGACACCTGAGTATCCTTATAATTCGGCAGTTTATGAACGAGATCTCCGCATTACAAAGGTTAGTAACTACTATAATAAATGCATGATCATGATGATCTCAGTTAGCGGTTAAACTTTGTATTTTGCTTAATAAATTATTATTATAAACTAGCGTATGTTGGACTAAAAAAGATATAACTTTGTTTTCACATTATTCCTGTACAAAACATTGTAACCGTCGTTTATTCAACTGAGATGGTGATGATGCATGATTACAGTAAGCGTTTAAACTAGCGTATAATGGACTAGAAACGATAACTTGTGCACCTTAAAACCATCTTGTTTTCACATTAGTCCTTTACAATACAATACATTGTAACCGTCGTTTATTCAACTGAGATGGTGATGATGCATGATTACAGTAAGCGTTTAAACTAGCGTATAATGGACTAAAAACGATAACTTGTGCACCTTAAGGAGGCTCGGGTCAGTAATTTTCGCGCTCACCCAGCGACGTTTGAAAGGCCGTAGTTCCCGCGTCAGAAGGTATTTTGACAAGATTTTTTAACACATGTCTACATATAGAATAAGATTTTTAAAAAAGTTATTTTTAATAAAATCGATAATATTTTAGCCGACAAATGATAACGCCGCCGAATTTCTATGTAGCCTATTTTTGGGAAAAATCGACCTAAACTTTTAAAACCACATAGCCTAATTTAAAGCTGTTACCTAGGTCAACAATCTGGCAAAGTTTAAAAAAAATTCACCTCACCGATTTGGAATAAAAACGGGTCATTTTTTTTCCTAGCAAAAATTCATTGTTTTATAATATTTACCTATAACAACAGACTTCGAAGAGATAAATCAAAATCCTTCCAGCCAGGTATTAACAGGACATTTTTCTACATTGTCTGTGAATTTCAACAAATTTAGTCCACGGAATTTCTTTTGGGAAAGGATACAAATCGGCAAAAGTTTGTCAGTTTGTGTGCAAAACTTCTAATTTTTACTTCTGAGCACGCTAACGAAAAAATCTGAGATAACTTTTTTTTATTTTTTAGCTATCAAAAGTTCACCATATTTTCAAGTGCGCCTCTAAATTTTATAGTGATTGAAATATTTTGAGGCGGTCAAATAAAATTCTGAACGTGGGTATATTTGCCTTCGCTTTGCAGCGGCCGGTTTGTTTTTATTTTCGAGTTATACATGATTTGCATGCTTTTGCTTTTTTATACCCACGTTCAGAATTTTATTTGACCGCCTCAAAATATTTCAATCACTATAAAATTTAGAGGCGCACTTGAAAATATGGTGAACTTTTGATAGCTAAAAAATAAAAAAAAGTTATCTCAGATTTTTTCGTTAGCGTGCTCAGAAGTAAAAATTAGAAGTTTTGCACAAAAACTGACAAATTTTTGCCGATTTGTATCCTTTTCCAGAAGAAATTCCGTGGACTAAATTTGTTGAAATTCACAGACAATGTAGAAAAATGTCCTGTTAATACCTGGTTGGAAGGATTTTGATTTATCTCTTCAAAGTCTGTTGTTATCGGTAAATATTATAAAACAATGAATTTTTGCTAGGAAAAAAAATGACCCGTTTTTATTCCAAATCGGTGAGATGAAATTTTTTTAAACTTTGCCAGATTGTTGACCTAGGTAACAGCTTTAAATTAGGCTATGTGGTTTTAAAAGTTTAGGTCGATTTTTCCCAAAAATAGGCTACATAGAAATTCGGCGGCGTTATCATTTGTCGGCTAAAATATTATCGATTTTATTAAAAATAACTTTTTTAAAAAGTCTATTCTATATGTAGACAAGTGTTAAAAAATCTTGTCAAAATACCCTCTGACGCGGGAACTACAGCCTTTCAAACGTCGCTGGGTGAGCGCAAAAATTACTGACCCGAGCCTCCTTAAAACCATCTTGTTTTCACATTAGTCCTTTACAATACAATACATTGTAACCGTCGTTTATTCAAGATGCAAAGAATACATACACATTTGAAATAAAGCAGAAGAAATACAAAAACTTAAAAAAAAACACTTGGTAGTGTTTTTGTGAAAAAACTTCTAAGAAAAACGAACAACTAAGGAGATTAGAATATTTTGGCAAAAATGAACATGTGAACCGAGTTGTGTGCCAAAATATTTAACGTAGAGCGGTAGTGAGTGAATGTGAGTGTGAGTCTCCCCGATTAGTAGGGCACATGATATGTGTCAAGCTAGAAGATTGAGGCATTAAAAAAAGTGATTTTTCTTGTTTTGGTCAGTTCATGATAAAGATAACTGAAGCTTGTTTGAGTGACTCATGATCCTGATCGGCAAATAGGACTTTGATCAATAACTTCATTCTACCCTTAAAAGTTATATATTAGTTTAAACAATACAGTCAATATAAAACAATGGAAAATATATTGTAAGAATATATCAATAAAGTAAGAGTAACAAGGATCCGCTTAAAGTTGCCTAACAGAAATGGTATAACTTTAAAGGTTTGTGTTTGGAAATGTAATGATCAAAAGATATAGTTTTGCGTTTTTCGATTTCAACTCAAGATCTGTTTTTCTCTTATTTCCGAACTAAAGCAAACATTAAGATGTTGGTCTTTCAATAGCAAACAGTTCTGAGAGTTAAGTGGTGAATGTTGTCTAAAATGGACGAAGGGGGAGGGGACAGATGTACAAATCTAAATAAACGACCATAAGAAAAGCGTTCAATTTCAAATTTTCTTTACAAGTTTCGGTCAAGTTATTGATCAAGTTATGATTGTTTTTGCATCAATATACATAACGAATGTTTCATTCAGACGCAAACTTTAATACCAGTTAAAACAAAAACTCATAAAGACCGACCTTTTAGTCAATTATCACTCTGAATGGTTTTAATTAAAATGCTTGACAATATCAAAGAGAATTATTAAAATACATTTTATTTCATACTCGGTATCTCTCTTAGTCTAACTCTTTTACTCCGACGAAGGGCTAAAGCTCGAAACGTCAGTAAAGTTAACTCAACATTTTTTACGGTGTTACAAATTTCATTCTATTACCTATCGTTTATATCAAACACCGACAGTTTACTCGCTAGTTTCCATTTACATTTTACACTAGTCACGAAACCGTCAATTAATTAAAGAAATCTGTTATTAAAATCATGAATATTATGGATGTTTTTTTAACGAAAAGGGTAGTTATTTTTTCAAAAGTTGAAAAATGTCCTCAGTTATGTACTATTCAGATTTAAAACTGTTTTGCAGACCAGAAAAAGATAACAAAATTGAGGTGTTATTTAGATATTATTATTCTAATCCTTCTTCGTACATTATAATTCTTCTTATTTACCCTAGAAACCAGAGGTCAGTTCTTATATAGAGTATGTATTTGTTGTCTATATTAACGTTTGTATTGTTGTACTTTGTACAAAACACTTTTGCTTACAAATTTTCAGTAACATGACAGACAGCCCAGGCTCTTAACTTAAAAAAATCAAAGAGCAACTTTTCATTTAATACATAACTAAAAACTACACACATTGATGTGTTCATATTGAATATTGAATCGACTTCTGCCGTAATTTCCGTGTTATTCAATTAAGTTGAATAAGTCGCTTTTTGATTTTTTTAAGGTGGCTCGGTTCAGTTTTTTACGACCTCACCACCGATTTTCGAAAACTCGAAAAACCGTATTGCATAGCAGACTTCAAACTATCTCTAGTAATTAGATGGTATAGCATACTACAGAAAGTTGTTTCAAAGCACATATTTTATCGGTTGAAAATTGGTGGTGAGGTCATAAAAAAACTGAATCGAGCCACCTGAAGTGACGAGCCTGGGCTGCCGGGTAACATAAGCTCTCCAAGAGGTATCCAAATTACTTTTTACTGAGTCAATTGACAACATCATCACAACATCACAACAGCCTAGGGGTATTAATACTATTAACAGTACTACAACTTTTTCAAACTTAATTTAAATTGGAAAGAACTTCAAATCTATGAAACTGTTTATGAATCGACCGTCTTCTACTCTAGCTGGTAGACTTAGTTTTTTTTCATTAATTTGTGTACTTTGCTTTCTATTAAAACAGCAAATTTTTGGAAGAAGTTGTTTTGTTTGATGCTTTTCTTGAAGCTGTGCAATTACTTTAAATTCATGATATTCTTATTGGTTGAATTTAACAGTATTTGATTAATATAAAATGCCTATACGATTTGTTAGTATTCAAACAGGAAACAATTTGCTTCAATATACAGTCCCCTTCGTGAATGGACCTCAGCACATTCTTGAATATACAAATCACGAAGAACTCACAAAGACGACAACATGTGTACACTGAATACTTACTAAAAACGTGACGTTTAGGTACAGTTAAAGTTGATATTGATTAAGGAAAGTTCTAAGTTTAGCAAGGGTATTTTAAAGAGTGATATTTTGTTGATGTTGTTGTTACACCTTGTACAAATAATCAGCAATAAAACTAAACCTGTTATTGAAAACAGACTGTGTTTACAATGCAACAAAAACAATAACTATAAACTTGTCTATACACGAACACATTGCGACTTCTACTACGTACATAACCAACAAACTTATCATATACATACCGTATGCCCATAATGTCTCACAAATGACTCATATACAAGAGATAACCAGTTTCAAAGTAATGTTCTTCAACTTCAAATCCCTCCGATGTGTTAGATCTAAACTCAATTGTCACTCTCAATAAAAATCTCCATATTTTACATCGTCGAGCTCTTGTTTTAAAGCCCTGATAAAGGTCATTTCCCAAACCTTCCCGTCATCCTTTAGAGATAGCATATAAGGTTCATGTGGGTTTATAGAAGTATTTTAAAGATGGAGTAGGTCGATGGAGAGATGTCGCTATGGCGATGTAGAGGAGCTGTTTATGGTCTGATTTGCAAGTATAATGAGAAGGCTGTGCAAACAATACTAGGAATAATACCCTTTATATCTGATAATCGACTTGGATTTACTACTAGACGAATAATTGTTGAGGTTATTAATATCATATACTTGAAATGTTTAAAGAATTCTAATAATTAAAACTATTAACTTATATCGGCTGTTTACTTGGATGTATTTAGAACAGCATCATTGTATCATATGATGTTGACTTGGAGCAATTAATTATTTGTATCGGTTTGTCGTGTTTGTTTTTGTTTGTTTGTTTATTTGTATGTATGCCTATTTGCTTGTTAGAAATCAACTTTTGGGTATTTATAGCTGATAGTTTTATAGGTAATTTTTCCCCAAAGAAAATATAAATCAGAAGCAGTCAAGCCTAGCTAGTGTAAACACCAACTTCATAATGCGTCATTTTACGTTCAGTAATAAATAATAATCAATTTTTTACAAAACCCACCTCATAAAATCTCGGTGCGTTTTACAAAATTAACACGAACAAATAGCTAAGATTCAAATAGAAGTGTTTTGAGCTTAATTTCGAAAGAAGACAGTTGGTGCTATACCAGAATGCGTCACGACTTTATAGTTCAAATTTTTAATCGTAACTAATTTTTTCATAAAAGAAAGTAGGCTAAGTATTTTGGTCAATTAGCCCTTGTGCATGTGTGTCCACAATTTCTTTCCGTCTTCGAATGATCCGGTTAGTTTCGTCAACTTAGTTTGAAGAATTATTTTATTACAAAACTTTGTTTTAAAAAGAGCGCGGAGGCGAAGTTGCAAGAAGTTTTACCATACAGGGGCCGGTTGTATCAAGCCTGAATAGCGCTATCCACCGGATAAATCCTTATCCAACGGATAAAACCTATACAAACTGATATACACTCGATAACTTTATCCAGTGAATAACTTTATCCAGGCTTCGTACAACTGGCCCCAGGGCTTTTTTTAGGTGAAAAACAAACGAAAACCAGCGGTCTTCTTTGAAGTGTATTAGACGCGGGCCGTGTAAAGTTCGACGTCGCTTTGCACAGTCGGCGGCAATATGAAAGTACAAAACGTACCGAAAAAGGGGCGCGTGACATCTGTCACACAATAGTAACGGTACCGTCACGCAGCATGTTTAATATATTTACATCCGTGTACTTACTTCTCGTCCGTGTTCATGGTCT
Organism: Metridium senile; assembly: GCA_949775045.1. Classification (NCBI taxonomy): domain Eukaryota; kingdom Metazoa; phylum Cnidaria; class Anthozoa; order Actiniaria; family Metridiidae; genus Metridium; species Metridium senile. The sequence continues at coordinate 2,102,142 of OX459099.1, read as the reverse complement.
GTAGACTGGGGCTGACTAAAGGCCTACCCTATAAAGTAACAATAAAAAAAAAAACTATTATTATATAATAAAACAACATGGATAACTTATGTAAAGCCTGGTTCACACTAGCGACATAACTGATAAGCAACATACGCAGACTCAGTCAAGACAAGTGCGGCTAATAAGCAAAGCCCAACTGAGTCTGCGTATGTTGCTTATGCTTATGTAACTACTAGTGTGAACCAAGCTGAGCACTATAGCTACCGATCAGACAAAGTAAAACTTGCACGTAGTGTGCGCTATATCATCTAGCACTGACTACAGCTAAATGATTATTCGGCATGAAAAACACGTGTGTGAAAAAGTCAAAAAGAACTCAGAAGAATATATTAAACAAATATGAAAATACATGATCTTTACCGGGGATTTAGCCTCGTTATACTCTTTCTTCTTTATTATAAAAGACACGCTACGGGGTAGTGAATCTCACAAAAGGTTTTCAATATAACTAGAACGCGTGTAACAGAATGCATAGCCATGTACGATAATACCACAAACTTGATGTAGGAACTGTAAAAGATCTAAACAGCTATATATAGTGTAACTAAGTAAATAATATAATTGTTTACAAGGCCGCTGAAACTGCGTGGAATACTAAGAACGATAACGAAAGACGGAGCCCAAAACTGACTAAATCAAGAAGTATACGTTGTAGCCACTAGCAAACACAGTTCAATAGAGGAGAAATATCAACTATGAGACAAAGGAACAACGCCGATAAAACTCAAATTATCTTTCCCTTTCCTCTCCTTTGAGTCTTAGTACATACAAACTTATCAATACTTTTTATCTTTTACTCCGACGAAATGCTAAAGCTCGAAACGTCAGTAAAGTTAAGAAAATATTTTTCATGGTGTTACAAATTTCATTATATTACCTATCATTTATATCGAACACCGACGCAGCCTATACTAGTTTACTCGCTATAGTTTCCAAATATAAGTACAGTTTGATCAATATCAAAGAAATCATTTAATGGCTGAAAAAGTAGCCTTAAAATCGAAGAGAAAGTATAAACAAATTGCAAAAAAAATCGGAAAGCTATAGTTGACTTGATGGAGTTTGGGTTTCGCGGTCATTGGTTGCCTAGGCTACCAAACTGAGTAGCGGCACGATGACGAAGAATGTACTTGAAAACAAATATTTTACTAACAGGATTTGATTTACACTAAAACAGTGAAATTAGAAAGCAAATACACACTAGTTTGTATGAAAAAACAATGGATTGACTTAAGTTTGTTATAATTATAGTAATTTTCAACACGTTTCCAGTATAATAGTTGAAACACTTTGTAAGTTCCTTGAGGACAAGTTTGTGAAGGAACTTGATTAGGTGAAAATGTATATATTCAATAGTTTGAAAACGCATCATATTCTTAACTTCAACTGAGTTCAGAACCATCTATCAATGAATGAAATCATGAGGATTCATCAGTATAGAAATAATGGTTAATGTTAATTTAGAGCGTATCACGGAAACACTTGATAATATACTGCATCTTTTTACAAACCGAGGTCATTCTGATTCGGACTCAACTCATATATTTACTTTAAAGGAAACGGTGTTTGATATAAACGATAGGTAATATAATGAAATATGTAACACCGTAAAAAATGTAAAGTTAGGTAAGTAAAATTAATTGGAAACTAGCGAGTAAACTAATATAAGTTAGGTTAACATTTTTTACGGTGTTACAAATTTCAGTATATTACCTATCATATATCTACCTTATATTCTGGGTCCTCTCTTTTTCGCTTACTCTCCAAGTTCGACCATATAGCCGGTGCTAGCATCTTTACTATCGTCTTAAAAGCTAGGGCAGGTTTTTGTGATGAGAGAGACGAAACAGCTGAAGAAGCGCGAACTGAACCATCTTTTCTTGAGTCGCCATTTGCAGACGGTACGGCTAGAAATGAGCCAAACGATGACATGTTGGCGTGACGATATTGTTTGACCTTTATACCTCACAAGAAGAACAATCACGGCATTGGTGGATGTGAAGTAAATTAGCACTTGTAGAACTTCCCTTGAGGTCGATTTTGCTGCGTATGGGATGAAATAGTTGTTGATTAGTTTATGATCTTAACTATATAAGTATTTTAACGATAGTGGCATAAGGATGTAACCTTGCCCTCTTTAGAAATGGTTTAAATTAAAAATACTATTGCAAGCTGCCTTACTGTTTATGTTATAAAACACGTAAAAAGGTAAAATAAAATGTTGATTTTTTTGTCATGAAAAAACTGAGTGAGTTTCATCAACAATCAGTTCATGTTTTTAACTGAGCAATATTGATATATGATAGAATAGGATGCGTCTGTGTTTGATATAAACGATATAATGAAATAAGGAGGTTTTTTTCTTTTACTCCGACGAAGGGCTAAAGCTCGAAACGTCAGTAAAGTTAAGTCAACATTTTTTCACGGTGTTACAAATTTCATTATATTACCTATCGTTTATATTGATCACAGGTTTTTAAAAGTCTGAACTCTCTCTCTTTTCATACAAAGCTTTAAAGAATTGAAATGATTTCAACTCGGCTGACTTAATAAGTAAAAAGAAAACTAGTAAAAAAGTAGAAAAGCATAGTACTGTTTTGCAATTAAAGGTTCGTTAATTAGGTTATGGTTTCAAGCGATTGTTAACAGTTTGGTAAGTACTCTCTCTCTAGCTTGTTATCGATGTCAGTCACAGATACAGTCAATTTAGCACAAGAACTTTTTAATATTGGTCTTGAAGTAACTCGGTAACAATTAAGGAAAAACTTAATGAAAGTGTCTTTCTTTTTCAAGAAGATTGATATAACGAAGTTAATGCTTGAATTCATCACTTTCTGACGGATACATGATAACAACTTTGTAAACACTACTCTAGTACAACTCTCTCTCTTTCTCCGTTAACACGAGACGTCACCAAAAGTTTATGGAACTTTTTGAAATTTTTCACGACTGAAAACTTCTGCGTACTTCCTATAAACTAAATACTTACCAATTTCATTCCCTTCAGGGTAAATGCAGTCCGTGTTTAGTAGAGTATAACAAACTTATTTCACGTAATTTGCATAGAACTATGCATAGAATTACTAAATGGATACGTCTGTCAACGACTTGTCGTTATAATTTTCATCTTTATAAATACATCATAAGTCTCTGGCTGGCACGAGACAAGGATTGACTTCAATCTCTTCCATATTTGTGCTCCGGTCTTGATACCAAATCCAATAATTATGGTTTAGGTTTGGATTATACGTATTACTGTTCAGCCCCCATGCGTAAAATTGCTTTGTTATCTCCATGGCAACTGCATAACCCTATCATTAAGGGTCACTAGAGAGAAATTATGACAATAAGAACAATAGAGCTAGAGAATTAAGTAATTACAAGACAAAAATAATTAAGACAATCTAAAAATACACATGTCAGTGTTATGTGTGGTGGTGACTAGCTAGGGAGGGCAGCAAAGTTATTAGCTTTTTTTTTACACTAGAAAAAAAACAATAGCGCTGCGCGGATGGTCTAAAAATAGATTAGATAATTAGACCCCCCCTGCGCGATTCGGACAAACACAAGCTCAAGATTACAGTAACAATATGTGAGATTGGTATTCCGCTCGCTATTTTTATAAAATTATGCCTTATCCATTGTTAAAATGGTCGGTACGAAACAATGCTGTTGGGGTAGATGCATTAGCGATTCCAGATATCCCGATAGACTGCCAAAATTGCTGAAAGAATTGAAGGAATCGGGCAAAAAGGAATTTATACCATTCGTTAAGCCTTGGCACGATATGATCACGAGCGATATGTCAGAGGTGAATCGCTTGATCTTGAGAACATTTCGGCACAACGAATATTACCAAAATTACGTATGATCCTCATTGGCCTGGATAGAAAGGAACTACTGAAGAGTTTCCAAACCCTCTTAAAGCAAATTTCACGACCGAACAAGTAGAGAAAGCTTGCCGTGCAAAGAGAAAGGCGCCGAAACAAAGAGCCTTGTGTGATAAAGAAGTTTCGAAATCAGATCGAAAAAGGCAGTCTTTCTCATACTACATTTTTACCTTCTATTTCAAATGACTTGCTCGACGAAATAGCCGATGACATGGTAGAACTATCTAATAATATATATGCACTTCTTTTAACTGAAGAAGTTATTAAAGGAATTTATGTAAGGTCAACGGAGAGTCGATCTCGAGCCGTAGTTATTGTTGGACTTGTATAAAGTGGTTGTGGTTTGCGTAAAAGTGAAAATATTATGTAAAAGTATGTGTAAAAACAAAGTCGTGTATGTGTAGAATGGTGCATGGTTAGAAATGAGTGTAAATCGATGGTGAGCTCACATAGAAAATAAATAAAAATTCTCCGGATTATAAATAGTCGTTGGAACAGTTCAATATAGTCCACGGTATAGTTCTCTGGATCACTGATAAACTTTGACCCAGAAAAGACATCATTTTCTGTCAAATAAATAGCTTTTTTAGACGAATTTCAAGACGAACATTCCGATTCCTCACTCATTCTCTTTGTATTGACCTCAATGTTTGTCCGAATCACACTAGGGGGTCAAATTTCTGTGACGTAGTTTCCGCGCAGCGCTATTTGTCTGGACGGACGTTGGCTGGACGGATATATTGTCTAATTTGAAAACGGTTTGAACATAATTTCTGACGAAAAAGTCGTCTGATTTCATTCATTTATATGTCCGTTCTTTTAGACGATTCTTCAAGGTCGGTTCATTCGTCTAGACGAACTAATCGTCAAAAACTGACTTAAGTGGCCAAATCGCGATTACCGAAGAAGAATGCAACTAGTACAGGAGTGTTGATTTCTGGGTAATCAGAGTAACCAGCACTAGTAGTTCCAGTCCCCTTGCATCCAGAAACATTTGCTTCTCATTAGACGAACGAATTCCGGTGGACTAGCGATTTTTCCCCGCTTTGTCGAGTTCGAGAAGCAAAATTGTAACGATTTTCTCAAGTTCGAGAAATAAAAGTTTGCGAACTGAAGGAAAATTAAATTAGCCGATGGTCGATTTATTTGGCTAACAAACACACAAATGTTTGATTCGCGGAGTCTCAAATTTCACACGTTCTTCAAACGCGACTTTTCCATTTTTCTGTCATGTTTCTGTCATTATAGAGAACATGTAGAAGAACTGACGAGGTGAATTAAATATTAATCAAATAAATACTGAATCAAAACTGAAAATGAAGAAGAAGATCATATTAGGAGAATAAAAACAAAAGTAAAGTAAATTGCGATAAATAAAAACGAATAATGTATAAGGAACAGAAGAAAAAAGACAAGAGTTAAGGCTTGTATACAAAACCAAAACTAAAAGCATAACCAAAACCAAAACCAAAACCAAGAGCAAGTTGAAGATCGCCCTATAACTCTTATTATCTTATTCAGTTTAAGAAGTGTTTTTAGTCAGACGTACTACTTCAATTTATTAAGAAGTGTTTTCTGCAATTCATGATCAAGACAGCTGTAAATTAATCCAACATCAACTCATTCAAGATTAGAATAATAATAGTCATACTTGACCACGGTCTGGAAATCATGTCTGACGTGTGATGAATAGCGGGTAAGAATATTGACTTATATTGCTCAATTCTCACTGAACAATTAAGATTATATTGAGCCATGTTGTCGAGGCTGTAAATTTATCGTAAAAGTCGATTCTGAAGACCTTTAAATGAGAATTTAATGGTGAAACATAAAAAAACACTTGATTCAAACGGGGTTTAACTCCGTTTAAGTCCGTGCAGATCTATATATAATAGTGAGTTAATTGTGGTACAGATAGAAGAAAGTCCAGTTTGCCGGTGAAGAAGGAACCTTAACATAGTGAACGACAAGCAAGGTAAACAACAAAACTCATTTGTTTAATATATTAACATCTCTTTTATTGAATTTCTTAATACTGATTTAACAATATAGACTGAATCAGTTATTTAAAGTATTATATATGAATAAAATGGACAAAATATGAAAGTATATAACATACATTTTTAATTGAACAATGGGACGTGTTTTTCGCCTCTTGATTCGAGTCAAATCTTTACAACTTTTTAATGAACAAAATGCAATTAGTATAGTTTTCATTTAATCAACTCCAGCAAAACTTACATTAATCGTATTTCCATTAAGGACGGGGCCTATTAATTAAAAAGTAATGTCTTCTTCAAATAACTATGTGAGTTCAGTTTTAACCCTTTAGAGGGTTCTTCAAATCTGGCTAGAAAAGGTGGGGTCACCGGGCAGTTAAGAGAAATAATGAGTCTTAAATATGGCTGACGTCACGATTTTACCGGTATCGACAAATAAAAATGTTTTTCAAAGGATTTTCATTGGAACATCTCTTTGATAGCGGTAAAGAATCAACAAGTATAGGAATATATATTTTTAACGTATTTTCAAAAGTTAGTAGTGAAATATGATTTTTTTAGCATCGCGACTTGTATTTTACGAGGTTCAGAAAATTCGAATTTTTGTCTATTTTCCATTCAAAAATCAGTTGCTTTTTCGAAATTTTACATCAAAACCATTGTTTAACATGTTCTTAATAATTTCAGTTGTAAAAAAAATTGGGGTTACCGGGCGTTTTAAAAAGTTATCGCGTGGTAAACTTTGCCGCCGAAGATCATCATAAGACAATTTCTTTCCGGTCCCCTCCCTACTAAGTAAAGAAATTCGTCATCATAAGTGCATTGTGGGACTGTTTTTATAAAAACCGCTACCGTCGCGTCTACCATCGTTAGATGGTTTTGTATTTGTATTTTGTCATCTTTTGAGGTAAGATAGCGCGTTAAAATGGAAATTTATGTAGATGCGCAGTAGCCTGCGCAGTGCAATAGTAGGCCCCGTCCTTAAGGTTTATTGCCGATCTATTAGTACATTTAAGGTGATATATGTCCTACAAAGAAAACTTTATATTTGCGTTATAACAACTTAGTAAAACAGATTCAAAAACTGTTGAACAAACATATTTATTTTTAAACAAGAAGTCTAAATAGATGATTTTATGTATACTCTGCGCAATATAAGTTATTATTTGATAAAATCGAATTGTCGGTCGCGAACTCGAACGGAACAAAATAGCGTGAAACCAATACATATAGTAGTGGTCATACCTTGTTCAAAAGCAGCATTTTGGGAACAATTATTTTACATCAACAACTATTCAAACAACAACAATAACAGTCAACAAAAACAACAACGACAACAAAAACATTAACGACAACGACAACATACAGTAACAACAACATCAACAACAGCAACAGTAACAATAACGTTTTCAAAGGTGACAAGTCCTTTTCAGGTCCGAAAGGAATTATGGGCATACATATAAACACAAATAATCAAAAGTAAGTCATCAGTAAGTAAGCAAGTAAGTCAGTAACTAAGTTACTACAGTAGGTCAGTAAGTAAGTAAAGCAATTGAACCTTACTCGTCACCTCCTTCAATCAATTCAATATGTATAATTAACTAAAGTGTCATTTCATGTAGTTTTCCACATGTTGTTCTAAAATCTTGTTTTATTAACTCGAAACCCATATCTCTCTAAATGTCGGAAGGCGATCGCGAGCAGATACTAAACTTATTAGTTATTTGTGAAAATTCTCACCGCGTCAATTGCAAAAACTGTATTCGTGTGAATAAGGGTGACATTATGCCTCGCTATCAATAACGATAGATCTAGAATTGCTTAACATATCATTTCAAAACCGGATCAACGAGTTTTGGAACAAATGGAACAGACAATTAGTTTTTAAGTTATCCGCGTTTAGAGATGTTTAGTATGTGCTTAAGCTAAATGAAGAGCGCAAATTAAAGCGCGGTTGATCATTAAAGAAGTTATCAACTGAGAACGGATATAGACCTAAGAACTCAGTAAAATATCTAACATCCGAAAACCGTAGTAAAGAACGCTATTTAAAAGGTAACAACATTAAGACGAACTGAACTATTTCCAATTGATTATCTTTTAGTTATAATTTCCACCTGCAAAGTCAAAACATCAAGATATATAAATGGAAACTAGCGAGTAAACTAGTATAGACTGCGTCGGCGTTTGATAAAAACGATAGGTAATAGAATGAAATTATAACACCGTAAAAAATGTTCACTTAACTTTATTGACGTTTCGAGCTAAGTCTAACTCTTTTACTCCGACGAAGAGCTAAACCTTGTAACGTCAGTAAAGTTAAGCTAACATTTTTACGGTGTTACAAATTTTATTATATTAACTATCGTTGATATCATATAAACGTTCGTCAAGGACATTGCCAAATGAAAATCACAAGAATAAATCCATCTTAAATATACGGCCCTGGCTACCAGAGTCTCGACAAAACTTGTCCCTGCCATATGGTGTTTACAGTTAAGCTCTACGCAGTGTCCAACATATATGGGACTAATAAAACTCTAACAATTCTATCTATAAAATGATATTCTAGAAATACATGGCAGCATTGCCAACATATTTATATAAATATCATATGCCCTTGTCGGGAATTGAACCCCACGGTTTCGGCTTTCTAGTCGTCCGATGTGTTGACCACTACACCACAAGAACGACCTCGCTGGATACGCAGCCGGACAAAGTAGTATAGGGTAACTGTAGAGGTCCCAGGTATAGCAAACGGATACCGAAATTAGTTTACTTAAAGTGACTACAAACCGAATTCTAATTCAGCTTTTGTTTTTACCCAACAGAAGAACTTTGCTGTTAGCCGAGGCTACGTTTTCGTCGGTACGGACTGTCTGATTGAATATACCAGTTTTCGAGTTAAGTTAATTGTCGACCCCGAACCGTCTAGATTGCTTTAATGACCATTAATTTCCTGGAGTGCGGTGGTCTGGATGGTTTTATTAGCCATAAGTAAATCATTAGTTTAACAAATACAAATTACGTAGCTGACGGAACCTAGCAGGGATGTTTGGGACTTTTACGAGACTTACTAATTGATTACTGAATAACAGAGCTAAATTACGCACAGAGATCTAAGTAGAATTATCTTTTTTGTGGAAACGTGGAAGTGGAAACATTCAGTAGATATATTGAGAGGGCTGAAAAATATACTAGATGTCATTCGGCTTGCTGACGGTCATTCGGTTTATCGTTAGAAGTTTATCAGCAGTACAACGATGATAGCAATCGGTGCATGGCCACTCGATCAAATTCGGTTAATGTTCGGCAGTTTGTCAGTGAAAACTGGGTAAAATATTGGTAGCCACAATGTATTTACGTATAAGGCGAAAAACCAACAAAAATGAACTCAAAATTAGAATAAAGGAAATGAAATAAATTAACTCAAATTGGAATAAAGGCTGAATATATGAACAAATGTCCCCCAAACATATTCTTATCATATATCCAAACATTATATCTGCTGTAATGGTTAACCTTTGCCATGTTTGCAGATTGAAAATTTAGATTCAAAACACTAAACTTAATGATAAGCGAAAATCGTTAAAAAGATTGTCGAAATTGGAATGGTCGGTTGTATGCAAGCATTATACGCATGACCAGATCCATATAGAAGTGTTGATATAGAGATGGACTTTGAAAACTTGCAAATTTGATTGTTAAGGCGGGAGCGAGTTGATGCTTAAATGTATCAGGTTGTATCCTGGTCGTATCACGGTCGTATTACGGTCGTATCACGGTCGCATCCCGGTCGTATCCCGGTCGTATCGCGGTCGTATCCCGGTCGTATTAAGGTCATATCACGGTCTTACCCCGGTCGTATCCCGGTCGTATCACGGTCGTATCACGGTCGTATGGCGGTCGTATCCCGGTCGTATCCTGGTCGTATCCTGGTCGTATCACGGTCGTATCACGGTCGTATCACATTCGTATCACGGTCATATCCTGGTCGTATCCCGGTCGTATCCTGGTCGTATCACGGTCGTATCACGGTCGTATCACAGTCGTATCACGGTCGTATCCTGGTCGTATCCTGGTCGTATCGCGGTCGTATCACGGTCGTATCACGGTCGTATCACAGTCGTATCACGGTCGTATCCTGGTCGTATCGCGGTCGTATCACGGTCGTATCACGGTCGTATCACGGTTTGCAGTTTTGAAACTGCTTCAAGAAATATGCATGACATCGACGTAATATCAATTTTGCAATCGATAAAAGGTCGAAAATCAGGAGATAGATCTGCAATCATGTGCAAAATACCTTGGGACATTATCCGGTTTTTAGATGAAAAGATTTCAACAACACATTTCCGTTTCCCCCTCTCCCCGAATCAATGTTGAGTTTTGGGAATGTGAAACGTTTGTCATTTGAAACTGAGACCAATCAACATTAATGCTCAGGTTGGAGGGGATCCGGAGTTTGCAAATCAAATTGATACGTTATGTATATTTTTTTAAACTCAAACAAAAACGTTCATAAAAATGTTACATAAATATCTCCCAACATTTTTAATTATTATTGTAGATTCCGAAAACATCCGAACGAACTCACGAGCTATTACGAGCATGCTCAGAGAAGAGTTTATAGTTGGATTGATGCTCTGCAGACGTCGTGTGACAGTTCGTGTCATCGGAGACATAAGCCAGCGATCATCCCATTCAGCGGTAATCCCTGTTAGGGCATTTCTTTCTTTGCGACATACACCGAATCGAAATATGGCGGCCAATTTGAATAACAATTCTTTTTGACTGCCCAGCCTCGCATACATGTGAAAACTCTATTGTTTTCCAACGTGAACACGAGGCTAGACAGTCAAGAACAATAAGAGTACGCCATATTTCGATTCGGTCTATAGAAAAACGAATAATTACTTTACAACTGAAACGCCTAAACGAGTAATTATCCTTTCGATAACCAAACTTATTCAGTTGGTTTGCACTAATCAGTCAATATTAAAATGGTCAGTTCAGTGGACGCATTGCGCATGACCAGATTTATTTTCCTTTCGCCGATAACAAAACTTGATGGTTTGAACAAAACAATACTAGAATTGTCAAATGAATATGTAAATGGAATTTCATAGTGCAAGGTGTGAATTATATCTTCATTTCCTTGAAGCATGAAACTAAATGATTCACACAAACAGACCGGATAACAGCGTCAATGTTGGTCTTTTAAAGTTCATTTCAATTCCGGTTTTAAGGGATATTAATTAGTCACAAGAGATTTTGAAGTCTGATAAAAATATTATGATATACCATGCAATGAAAACAGCTTTGACACGGCACGATAATTAGATAAAACTGATGACAATTGATGGGATTTTATGTCCCTCTTGTAGTAGATGTATGACATGTATTAGTCTTGATAATTGCGCTATATATAACCAGCTAGTACAAATACATACAGTCAATTCCAAAAACATTGTCGTCAATAGGCTTCAAGTCTACGCGACTAGACCGAAAGGTAGCATGGGTAGAAATCACCGAAGCGGCGAATTGTTCATAATTAGTTGATTGAGTGCGCGTGGTATTGCATTAGATACTGTGTGTAATTTACCCGCTGCGGTGATTTCTACCCATGCTACCTTTCGATCTAGTCGTGTAGACTTGAAGCCTATTGACGACAATGTTTTTTTGAATTGACTGTATTTAAATGGTGTTATGGTTATGCTCTTTGAATATCTGTGTATAATATTTTGCGCGACACACGTTATTAAATTAAACTATTATTGTGATTATTACTATATAGATTTTTTTATTAAATTATTTGTATTATTGTATTTTGTCGTTTCATGCGACTTTTTGGTATTCTTTTGTCAACCTTTATCACCAAAGAGGTAAATGAAAACGACAAAACCTAATTCAAATATAAATAAATACACCTTACAGGAAATATTTTTCGTTAAATGATTAATCTTCAATGAAAGTTAAAATGAAAGTTTCATTTAGCTTTCCATTTATTACCTAAAGCGCATTTTTTCGTCATTTCATTCAGTCGCAATCTCATTCTTCAAACGAAAAATAAACCTCGTTCCCAAGACAAGCGAAGGGAAAAGGGCCTGGCAACGAGTTTCGTTTTTTTTATTCAATAATATTTTATCTCTTGCAGGGAGTTTATGACTAACTGTATATAGGTTTGAATTTACAATCTAATTCAGTCCTTTTCATTTCTGTTTTATTTGTTCTTGATCTTATTATCTTATCAGATATTATTTCGCTTATTTACACTCCTAGTGTTCTGAATTAGATTTTCACGTTTTGAAAAAAACACTCGATGGAAGTTCCTATTTTTATTTCTTTTTAAATTGATTCAATGGCTCTCCTTCTGTATTTTTTTTATTACTCTTTTACTGCATTTGTATTTTGTTCGTTTTTAATTGCCTGTTTTATGTTAACTGAGGATGTATCTTCAAGCGATATCCTTCAAGTTAATTGCTTCTAAGTACGTTATAACCTCCCTCTATTATTATACTATTAAACTTTTTTCAATGCTGTGTCTTTATGTTCACTATAGGGATGTATCTTGAAGCGATATCCTTCAAGTTAAGTGCTTCTAAGTACTTAAACATGCTCTATTATTATACTATTAACCTATTTTCAGTGCTGTATCTTTATGTTCACTAAGGATGCTTGTATCTTGAAGCGATATCCTTCAAGTTAATTGCTTCTAAGTACGTTACCTCCCTCTGTTATAACACTATTAACCTCTTTGTTAATATTGTTCACACTCTCTTAACGGTACATCACTAGAAAAATAAGTGAACTATCGACAATTGTGATTCATCGACTAAAACATGTTTTGAATAATAACAACGCCTAGTTTAGCTTTCGGGCCCATCATATTGCTCTTACATTGATATATGCTAAATTTATCTTTTGTCCTCTGCCTCAATTTGGCTCAGTGTTGTTATCTGAACATATTATACTAAATATATTTTGTTAATACTGTTACATCACTAGAACAATAAGTGAAGAATTATTAACAATGTGTGATTCATCGATTTCAAAAACTTTTGAATAATACCAACGCCTATATGTTAGCCTTATGTATTGCCCTTAAATTGATGTGCAAAAAGTTTCAAGCCCATCATATTGCCCTTAAATTTATATGTCCAAAATTCATAATTCGTCCTCTGCCTCAATTAGCTCAGTGTTGTTATCGAAGGTAGAGAATAATTGTTATAATTGTAAATGTTGTAGACTGTTGAAAGGTGTATATTTATCTCAGTGTATTATAAAATGAGGGGGGGGGGGGGGAACCCACTTTGCATGGAAACAAAATAACTTTTTAAATTTGTAGTAGTAAATCTCGAAACATCAATAAAGTTAAGTTTCAATTTAGTTTAATTGGCCTTTTTCCAAAACGAGTAAAGGACTGGGTAATAGTTTGCCTAATTAATGCAATTAAGAAATAATTAAATAGAGCACATCAAGATATGTAAGATTCTTGAGTTTGGTTGTATTTGGTTGTATTCTGACCACGATACAACCTCATACAAATGCCTAAAAATAGAAGGAAATGTATGGTTTGGAAGGACGCCTGCCAATCCATACATTCTTTTGTAATTTTGGGCAGTTTTGAATGGCTGTAACTCACTCAGTATCCAGCCAAAAGCACCAAATCTCAGGAATCTTACATATCGTGATGTGCTCTTTTATATTATGAGGTTCATTTGTTAATTACATTAATTAGGGAAACTAGTACCCAGTCCTTTACTCGTTTTGAAAAAGGCCAATGGTGGTACTATTTTATTGCGTAAGAATTAAATCATGAAGCACTCAAAATTGACACTTCTAACATTTTTAATTTGCTAGCGTAAGTAATTAAGTAAGTAATTTTAATCGATTTTGTAGACACTTTAATTTTTTTTTTCATATTGGGACTGCTGTTTCACACATTGATCGATTTTGGTTTGTTGGACTTGTTGTTATAATACAATAGCATTTTGTTTGTATTCACATTTTCTTGTATTTATTCATCATTCCACTGATTTCTATTTCACTCTTTCAATCAAGATTTTTAGTAAAAGACAATAATTATTTATTTTGGCTAAAACAACAATAAAATAATAGATAATATAGACAAAGGAATAATTTGTATAATGATTTCTTAGAAAAAAAACATATAGATAATCTTAAGTAGTCTTAGACCCCGCATGTGAGAACAGACTGCCAAAGCAGCAGTATAAATACATAGATGTAAATATTATAAAAAGTATATCTATTAACTTGCCAACGGTTTTAAAAAGTGTGTATAATATATATTGGATTTGATTTGAATTCGTCCCATAGAAGGCCCTTTTTCTTTTTCAGTTCCTTTCTTTTTTTAGTTCGTTTTAATTATAATAAATACTTGTTGCTGATAGTTCTAATGGTATACATCCTACATGTGTTAATTCACATCAATAACACACAAATTTGTCATCAGAAATTCAGACAGTATGATGATGTACGTAGAAAAAGCTTTTTGTAAATGTCACTTAATGTCTTTTTTATATATATTTTTTGACTTCTGTAAACTTTTCGTTCATGGCTGTGACACTATCATGCAACAGCTCTTACAAATTGCCTTTTAGCGTACCTCGCACACGTATATTAACACTGATCAAACTGATTTCATCAGCTCGTTTATTATCAATACTATTCAACCAAAATTCAAAGTTGTTGTTATCACAGGTCGTTACCATGGGGACGGTTATCTACACTGATCTAAATAGCACTATGGCTTCTATTTTAATCTTTGCAGCAGATGAAAAAGAGTGATATTTGAACAATTACGAAGTTTGCTGGAAGGTGAAATTGAGTTGAATTTGGTATAGTGATTAAAACCGGATCGTTTTGCATATTCACAGTATATTCGTGCAGTTTTTCCAGTTTTGGTTTTGAATTAAGATCTACAACATCTTAGAAGCAAAGGTTTGTGTATTTTAGACTTTCCATTGGTAACAGGTTATAGTAATTAGTCAGGTTTGGCAAGAAATCAAGAAAAGACAGCTAGATATAGGATACTGTTTTTAAGCTGCCGCTCAATTTCAATTTTCAATTCATTTCACACTTGCAAATTTATAGTAATCCCTTTCAAGACACTGAAGAAAAACTGAAGAACCAAGAAATATGAAGCAATTACATACAAAATACAGGTTATTCGCCAACACGCTCCCTGAGATCGGCGAATAAGAATTTACTAAAGCCACCTACAGGAATAAAGACAACAACATATGGGGATAGGTCATTTTCTGCTGTCGCCCCAAAATTATGGAACAATTTACCTGAATCTATAAAACCTGCCCCATCACTTGATCGTTTTAAAACTTTATTGAAAACACATTTATTTCTTAGTTATACATTTAAGTATTTTAAATCTTCATCGTATATTTACGCACATTAATTTTATCACTATCATGTTTTACATAAGCGCACTGAGACATATGTATAGTGCGCTATAAAAGAACTTACTATTATTATTATTATTATTATTATAAAATAACATAAAGGAAATAGAAGTACTAGTAATAAATAGAAATGGAGAGTGAGTATTATTGATTAAGGTCATTCACTGGATTTGTATACTTTCACTTTGGCTCTCAAAAGAAAACTTCTTATTACAAGGTGCGTTTTGTAATTCTCACATTGGATCTATTCCACTAATTGTTTGAATGATAGCTGAAAGGCTAGCTATTGGGTGACTTTCTATAGTTTCATTTTACTCCTCAAAAGAAAAAATCTTAAAAAGGGTTTGTGTTGTCTAGCTTTGAATCTGTTCCATTGAATGTTATAATAACAGAAAGATTAGCTATATATATTATTGGGTGACTTGGAGTGGAACTTATTGGTAATTACTTAAAAAAACGTTTTTCTCACTCACTTATTTCGTTAATCTCATTTCGGTTCTCAAAAAATCTAAACTGATTAAAACTAGACGTGATTATTATAGAATTTCCACACGCCTTGTGGCATTTAAATATTTAAAATTGATTGAGCAAGAGGAAGCCGTTTTCTGTTGAGTTTTCATTTCGGTTCTCAACTGAAAAAAATCTAAATCCAAGGTAGATGTGAGTGTTGTAGAATTTCTACAGGCTTTGTGGCATTTTAAAATTCAGAATTGATTGAGCAAGAGAAAGTTTTCTGTTGGGTTTTCTTCGCTTGCATTTCATTATTTAATTTAAAGTCGTTTTGTCCGATCATTGTAACTGTTTTTGCCAATTTTTGTTGTCCTGAACGGGAAAAATCGAATAGTCTAAATTATCAATCAAAAAGTTTAAATGTTCCTGAATCAAAAGTCTTAATTTTAATTTTCCATTTGCTCAGTCTATCATACTGTTTGTTTCAGCAAGAGATTCAATCTTGTGTCAAGCTTCAGGTCGTTTTCGTACATTTTCAATATATCGCATTTCCAAGGTCCGGGTCAACAATCAAAATTATAGTCTACGTTTCTTAGATTTCACATTGGATCTATTGATTCTATCATTGTTTGAATACGTTAGGTAAGCTAATGACTAAATTGCAGTAGTATTTATCAATCATATATGGAGGCGTTCTCAGTGCTCATTTGCTATATTCTTCTCTAATTCCAGTTGATAAATATACCGTCTTAACCCAAAACAGAGTAGCAGAGGTAAGCGTAAGACTAAGACATTAAACACCGTTTTCCTCATGCAGTTTCTGTAATTTCGTTTTAATTCTCAGGAAGGAACATCTAAATCAAAGATTGTGTGAACTAAGGTAAGCTATCCTGCTAAATTTGCCATTAATTAATCATAACATTTATTCTCTATTCTCCTTTGTATATTTGGTGTGTTTTCGGTTTATTTCCGGTTTGTGTGGTTGGTTGGTTGGTTGGTTGGTTGGTTGGTTGGTTGGTTGGTTGGTTGGTTGGTTGGTTGGTTGGTTGGTTGGTTGGTTGGTTGGTTGGTTGGTTGGTTGGTTGGTTGGTTGGTTGGTTGGTTGGTTGGTTGGTTGGTTGGTTGGTTGGTTGGTTGGTTGGTTGGTTGGTTGGTTGGTTGGTTGGTTGGTTGGTTGGTTGGTTGGTTGGTTGGTTGGTTGGTTGGTTGGTTGGTTGGTCAAGGTCTGTTTATAACTTATTAAATATACAATGATAAAATCAAAATTAGAGAGAGTGGAGTGACATTTCGGTGTTTATCTGACTCCATTATCCATTTCTTGAAATGCACAATACTCCAGTTTCATGTTATGTGGCACCGCTGTACAATTTGAGAAAAGGCGCATTTGCACAGGGATATTAATCTCGATTCGGAGTAAATTCAAATTTGTTTTCTATTGTTTAGCGTTATCATTTTCCCGTGCTTTGCTTGGAATTTGTAAATATTTTTACAACAAATCGAGGTTTAGCCTGTGCAAATGCGCCTTTTGTCAAATACTTCAGCGGTACTAGATAACGTGAAACTGGAGCATTAATGCGCGAAATTCCAAGATAAAAAATTAATGATAATTGTGGCACTTTTTGTGAGTCGTGTGACGTCATCAGTTCGTATTATTGAGTTCGGCAGAAAGGTATTTTAAAAACATCTACTTGTAAATATACTATCTTTTGCAATCACTAAATCACTGATTGACCTTGCTCAGTCACACCATAAAAAGTTTGACGCCAAAAGCTTTTATATACTTCAATACCAAGTGGTTATCGTAGGCCTAAATAACGTTATAATCACACAGATAGTGTTTGTGAGGATCAGTTAGCGGATTGTATTAAAGATGTTTTGAGCTTGCACTCACGCAATCATACACGAAAAGACGGTTTATATTTTAGTTCATTATATCAAGCATATGTGGTTTTACCCTACAAGCAGAGATTTCTTAATTGTCGTTCTAGGTAAGAGAAACGGAACCTCTACTCGCAGGGTTATGTTGTTTAAGCCGGTAAAAACGGACGTCATAGTTTTGGTATATGTTAAAACATCTTCATATCATCGATACCACCACCACATTATCATCATATTATATTATATTATATCATCAATTTATCATCCCCATTATGATCAGCTTTTAACATCATCATCATTATCATTTTAACATCATCATCATTATCATTTTAACATCATCATCATTATCATTTTAACATCATCATCATTATCATTTTAACATCATCATAATCATCATTACAATTATTCTGATCATCATAATCGTTATCGTCATTACAATAATCATAATCATCACAATTATAATCATTATCACAGACATCATCATCATCTCAATCATCGTCATCATCATAATTATGTTAATCATCATTACAATGATCTCAATCATCATAACAAAAAAACTCACTCGTCTGATGATGTCGGTGCCCGACGAAAGCTTAAGATAACCCTACAAACAGTAGTGTATGGCCTTAAATCACTTCTTTTAATTCTATACAATGCTATACTGAAGGACACCTTTAATATTCTTCAAAAAAAATCAGTTTGGCTATATGAAATTGCAATGATATCATTATGTGCAATAATTAAAAATATCAAAAATACCAAAACTCGTTTGTCTTATAAGTAAAATTGATTTCTCTTTTAATCAAACATGAACAACCGGTCAATAATATCAGAATAAAGGGAAAACGATCGATTATTTTCTCCATCAGTGATCATGAATACAATATGCTGTATTCATGCGTATACTCCGACGAAGGGCTAAAGCTCGAAACGTCAGTAAAGTTAAGTCAACATTTTTTACGGTGTTACAAATTTCATCATATTTAAACCTATCGTTTATATCAAACACCGACGCAGCCTATACTAGTTTACTCGCTAGTTTCCATTTACCGTTTATATCAAACACCGACGCAGCCTATACTAGTTTACTCGCTAGCTTCCATGCGTATACACAAAACGTGACCTTTCCTGGTAAAAATGTCACAATAAAAAGACAATTGACAAGACATGACGCAAATGAAGTAGGAAGAACGTTCTCACCTATTTAGTGCCCGCCGGATACAGAAATGCTGCTGACTGCACGAAAAACGAAACAAATATCACACGAAAAACGAAAAGAATATCGCACATCAAGATGGTCAGGAAATAAATAAAAGGATCTAGAGCCTACGAACGTTTTACAATGAAAAAGAAAGAATCTGGAAAATCAACATATGGGATATATCGATTGATGAATAATTACACGATTGGAAGTATATATTTCCCTGACGGTAGTACAAAAAGGTGTCAATATATAAAGAGAAAATGCATACGTAATATATATATTGTTTTGATAAAGGCGTCAAAAAGGGAAGGAAGAAACGTGCGAGCTGTAAGTGCACGAAATGAACAAGAGGGAAAATCATAATAATTACTGAAAGAAATGAAACACTAGTGAAATCTATCTAGTTCGTTTGTAACCCTGAAAACCAGAGGGTATGTTCACATATAGTATTTGTAATTTGTACGTCTTGATCCGTTGCTGAACAAACCGTCAGAAAGTAGAAAATAAACTCTAACACCAATGGTATATAGCTTGTTCGTTGGCAGCCTCATATACAAGAAATTGAAGCGTTTTAAGACTAAGACTACGATATAACCAGTTTTGTTTAATAAAACTGAGCGAAATTCACAAGAAATGGAAAAATCAATTGAGATCTACATACAGCAGCCGTCAAACTGATCTAGCTACAGTTTTGTTGAAAAATATAGTGAGACACTTTAACATGCCATGTTTCCGTACGTTTTTCACCCCATCCCACCCCCCTTAGCAATAAGTTGATTTGAATTGAAACGAGATCGATGGACATTCATGGAATATTGTTGGTACATGGGGAGGGGAGGGACATATAAAGAGTATGTATCAAAGTAGAGAACAATCTAAAATGCTAAAAAAACACTTTTTACGTTTATCACCCCTCCCTACCCCCTTGAGTAATTGGTTGATTTGAATTGAAACGATCGAGAGGTAAATTTACCGGGAGAGAACAATTTAAAATGTTAACTACACTGTATAGGTTTTTCACTTAGTTTTTGTCAAGATCGTAGGTATTTGATTTGTGAAAACGTGCACGGAAAAGGACCGTGAACTAATATATTTACGAACCCAATATAAGTGTTGATTTATATGAGTGGTTAACTAGTGTTACCTAACTAATATATTATAGTTTATATGTGATGTTTATAAGTACCGTTATAGACCACACACGGCGTACTACGATCACTGATCATTAAACCTACGCATTAGACTTGATAGAAATCACGTGGAAAGAGATTCTGAATGAAAACGAACCGACTTGCTATTACGAAAACCACACTACCTTGAACTCAAACCATTGAATCTTTTTGTATATTTAATACTAACTAAATATCGAAAACTTTACTTAACTAAACTTTACGTGATACTTTTTTGTTTCACTTTTCTTCATTATATTATATTTATTATACTGCGATGTACTTTATTTTATAGTCCTAAAACTCCATTGAATTTGATGTATTGTAAATAATATATAAACCCCCTCGATGAGCTCTTGCTCTTGGGGTTAATGTGTGAATAAAATATGTTTATAAAAAAAAATTTACTTAGTATTAGTATTAGTATATACTATATCCTATATATACTATTGGGGTTCTCTTTCCTGGAAAAACTTCATAAGGTCCACTGGACTTGATCAATTGCCTCAGGTAACTGAACTCGTCTATTTTTAAAAAAATCCTTTTTAAAATTGAACCATCTATAATGAAGTTCATTTATTTCAGTCTAAAGCCAATTTCGTTATTTTCTCGGAATGTGCTTTTCCTTAAAAAAAAAAGACAGATCGGAGCTCGATATTTTGTCAGGGATTTATTGCACGACAACAATAAAATTCCTCCCAAACAAAAGGATATAATTAAATCATTAATAAATAATTACAATTATTGTCATTTTGTTTAGAATAAAAAACACTAAAGTTGTGAAAATTGATCACCCACTTAAAATGACTTAATTCATCAGGTTAGAACGATTTATATCAAGTAAACTTGAACTGACAACTGCATTAACAATTGAAGTATACACTTGTATGAATTTGTATAGTGCGTGATGGTTTGGCGCCATTGTGTGCTTTAGCTAATCGATCTAAGTCTTTGCAAGCTAGCAAGGGATTTGTAATCAGAAGCGACCTGAACAACAAAAGACAACACACATCAAACAATACGCATTTAGTAGTTTGACGGCTAAGAGCCAGCAGCTTGGTAAACTAAACCAATTCTCAGATATATGAAAACTTATGAATAGCGCCGCGCGTCGTTTTCAAAGTTTTTTTCAAATCACTAGCGAAAAGGTAAAATTAGAAGCCGGTTATATCAAGACAATAGGACAATGTTCTGTACCTGATTGATTGATTGTCAAGCACATTGTTTGTTTTGTGAGGTTCCTATCTAAATTACTCTTTAACTAAGTCTAGTTGGTTATAATATAATGCATAATTCATGTCTTTTCAGGTGGGCTTAAGAAGCTGATGGCACCGTCAGTGCTATTTTACATGTGAATGCCTCACCGTGCTTAGTAAACAGTTACAGAGAAACCTGACTTGATTTTATACACCACGGAGATCTACAATCTACTGGAGATGCAGTAAACAAACCATGCTACAGGTTGTATAATCGTAACCATGTTGTGCGACAGATATTCGGTCGTGCCTTTCCGCGTTTTAATCTGTGGATTAGTAGTTTTCCTCGACACTACCAAAGCACAGAGTTTGACGATTGGGATTACAATACCGTTCGGGATTGCAAATAACTCCATAACTCCAACTGGTGAGCTATATGCCGGAGCGGCTTACTTAGCTGCTGATGCCGTCAACTCAGACTCAAAACTCCTTGCGGGCAAGACGCTTAGGATAATCCTTAATACTACTGATTGTACGAGTGAGAAACTGACGTTAGAAGGTTTCACTTATCAGTGGAAAACAGCCGATGTTGATGGGTTCATTGGCACTGGATGTTCTTGCGAAACATCGGCTAAGCTAGCTGGTGTATTTAATCTTCCTCTCATATCTCAAGTAAGTGATTTTAAAAAGTTTATAAACATCATTACTAGATGTAATCGTTGTTGGATGATTAAATAATTTGGTACACTTATTTGAAAGTACAATTGTATGAACTAGAATCAAAGCGAGAAAAGCTGTTAGTGTATAAAGTACTTTGAATAGCAACCTGAGATTTGATCATTTGGATTGAAACGAGTTAAAGAAAACTTTGTAATATCTGTTGATATCCTAATGATAGCTAGCCTTGTTGTTCAAATGGTGTCTTTTCGCTAATTGGATTGACATCTTATTCGCTGTTTTATTCAAGAGGAAAATCACTGAAACTCGACAAAAACTACTTCACATGAACTGACATATTCACTTTCAAACCGATAGGAATCGTCAACTAGTTTCCGTAAAAAAAAACACGTCAAATCTCTTTTGGATTTGTGCTTTTAAGTTTCTATTGTTCTTATTATTATCACCCTATAATTATAAACGTCCTTACCGGGAGTGAATTGTATGGGTTAATTTGTGGCAATATTATTATCACAATCGAAGAATGTTGTTTTCTTGTTTTAAAAAGCTCAAAAAGTCAAAGACATCAAGTTTCGTAAATGTATACAGTGTAAACTACGAACAAAACTTGTATAATGTTTCACCTTGAACGATATGGTTGCTGTTGTTGATTTCTAGTCGTAAAAAATTGAAGCAAAAAAGTAAGTTTTGATAAAAAAAGTCAGAAATTTGACGTTGCTTTCAAGGTTATGATTCAGTATGCATTGAGCTTCGATCTATTTACTTGATGTTACATTCTTGTTGCTAGGAAATAGCTACCGAGTTTCCGCCGCTTTTCCTGCAAGTTTTTCACAAGTATATGCTAATAGATATTTTGAAGTTGGAATGTAAAACAGTGCATTTAAATGAACAGTTTTCTTTATATTAGCGAAAGTTAAAAAAGAGTTAAAATATGTTGACAAAATATTATATTGACAAATACAGGACACCTGACAGATCTAGATACCAATTTTTGGTGTGCTATATTTTTGTATGTTATCATGGTGCAAATTAAATGGAAACTAGCGAGTAAACTAGTATAGGCTGCGTCGGTGTTTGATATAAACGATAGCTGAATATAATGAAATTTGTAACACCGTAAAAAATGTTGGCTTATCTTTACTGAAGTTTCGATCTTTAGCCCTTCGTCGGAGTAAAAGAGTTAGAGTTAGTGTCTTGTCTATCGTTTCCGAAAAAAATCCGAAAAATGTAAATTAAATTAAGTAACATGTTCAACTCGTAAAACTAAAATTAGAGTTCGCATCATGATATGATTAGGACATCGAAATGGTTTTCTCAGCCAGAGAAAACAGACGTTCTTTTCACTCCTATTTAACCGCGAAAGTAATTGTTTTTACAGTCGGGCTACTTTCAACATTAAACTGGCTTTGTACAATTAAACCCTCTGGTGTCCAATTGGATTTCAAACAATCTGGCCTAAATTTGCACTAAACTGGCTTTTTAGCATTAAACTGGCTTTCTAGCATTAAAATAGTTTTCGAACCAATGACGTTTAATCTTTTAAAAAGTTTAATATGACTTTTTCAACGTCATTTTGTTGTCAAAATAGGAATTCAGATTGTTTCCAGTTGAATTGTAACAGGATGTTATAAAAAATTGCTTTAGTTCACTCAATTAAACTAATCTTTTCTTCCAAAACGCCAACCCAGCAACGGATCATACTACTTAAAAAAAAAAAACACTCAAAACAAAACGAGTATCTTTGACAAAACAGCTTTCAGCAGTCTAGATTATTTATCAATTTTTATTGGGGTATTTGAAAATTGGAAGTCATGAAATGCCTATCGAATCGAGCGAAAATATCATTTATGTTCATCGATAAAAGTTGAAAAATAAAATAAATTATGAATAAACAGTTATTTCTTAAGTCTTGGTATAATGTTTGACATCGTATCAAATGGTTTAGTAATTATACTCCTCATATGATTTTTAAAAGAATAATAGACGTAGAATAGGAGTAAATTTTCAGTCTATAATTTTTGTCGAGTATTTTTTTCAAATGTATTTTGAATTAGCCAATTATAATTCTAAAGCGAAAGCTCAAAGCAAGATGAAAAATAAGTCCAAAATTACTTTCCCGGTTGGTCTTGAGATCCTTTAAATGATGACTGTATCGCGAGAAATGACTATCTAGCAAACACTTCAACACCGAGTGAACCTCTCATCCAGTCAATATCGTATAAATCGTTCACACTTGTGGTCAGAGATTAAAAAAGAAGTTCCCCAATTCAAGTAGCTGTGCGCAATTAGCTGGTTAAAGCTAAGTGTTTTGATCGAGAAGAAAGCTTGGTTTAGAATTCGTTTAGAAAGAAGCTCAATATCAACTGCCCAAGGTGTTTTTAAAGGTTTAGTGAAAAACGATAAAATACCGAGTTTGTCATTAGCACCTTGAAGAGGGTTTCTATTTTTGAATTGTTTTTATGAAGTGGACACGATCGAAAACTGCACAACATCACGATTTCTATTTCGTGAGCAAGCAGAATGAATCTCAATGATTAAAATAGAAAAATATTATTCAAAAACATTTTTTTTCTTCTGAAATACTGTTCCGACACTTTCTGTTTTGAGATCCCAATTAAAATTTAAAAAAATATTAATGAAGTACGGGTTTAACACGTTTTGAGATTCTGTTTTGAATTATTAGTTAAATTCAATATTGTAAGGGAGAAAAATGAACTAGTCTATCCCTTTTTAAGCAGAATTCGGTATCTTTTAACCGACAATTTTAGCACAACGCAACTTAAAAAACCATGTCAAATTTCATTTGCGCGTCTAAACCAGATTCAGATTTTATTAAACAAAATAGTTTATGTGGATTATGTGGATATGCATATGTGGATATCCATCTGTCGCTGACAAATTTTCAAGTTCTGAAAGTCAAAAATATTTTGACATGTTTACATTTTCGCTAACACTTTCTTTAAAACTTCAAACTTCCAGATAAGCGTAGATAAATAGCCTGTCACCCTTGATAATATTGTCACCGTGGGGTTGAGATCAAATAAAGTCGAATATAAGCTCTTTAAGACGAGAATTTGCTATTGCAAAATTAAGCAATTTTCTCGCTAAGATTAAGAACTAGCTATTTAAAATGGAGGTACGATATCAAAGAGTGAACACTAATTGATTTATGAAGGCTTTGAGTTATATTGGCCTCGGCGTTTTTTGTTTCGCGGACAATAATAAGGATCTTTTTAACCGTTTTGGGTGTCTGTGGTGATATATATAATTTATGAGAAACTAATACTTATTAGCTATTATAGTAAGATTAAAAAAATTCTAGTTCTACCGTTATGAATCGATTATAGGAGAAGGATTATAGATTAACATTGATAAAATACAAGCATTTAATAAAATTAAAATCGTCATCAAAATCATCACCACCCCATCTACGTCATCAATATTATCATCGTTATCATCACTATCATATTAATCGTTAACATCATCATCATCACTATCATCATTGGTGTCATCATCATCCTCATTATCAACATCTTCTTCATCATAAACGGCATAATCATCATGATCTTCAATAGAAACTAGCGAGTAAACTAGTATATGTTGCGTCGGTGTTTGATATCAACGATAGGTAATAGAATGAAATTATTTTGTAACACCGTAAAAAATGTTGACTTAACTTTTCTGACGTTTCGAGCTTTATAGCCCTTCGTTGGAGTAAAAGAGTTGATCATCAGATTTTTATTATCATATTTTAGTATTTTTTCTCGGCATCACCATTATTATACGACTGTGTTTGTTTGTTTTCAGATTTGCCCAGACAAAGTCCTATCTGACAAAACCAAATTCCCAACGTTCGCAAGGACCATTCCAGCCAACAACAAACTCGCAGAACCAGTTCTAAAACTCCTAAACTATTATAACTGGACAATTGCCAACCTGGTAGTCCAGGATAGTACGGACTGGAATGAACGAGGAGAAGAAATCAAGAATGTATTGACAATAAATGGTATAACGGTTAATATTATGCGAAAAACGCCCGTGATTTCCAGTTACAACACTAATGCAAGTAGAGTTTACTTTGAGAAGATTATCAAAGATGTACAAGAGACTAGTAGAGGTAAAATTTGTAGAATTGAGTTGGATTAAACTGGGTGTACCTATGTAAACGCCGCTACTGAATCCTGGTCATTTATTATTCACTACCTTTGTTTTTGTTTTTTGTTTTATTCACTATCCATTCATCTTTCATCTATTATTTATTAGTTCAGCAATCCATCAATCCTTTCATTCATTATCTATTCATTCATTTCATTCATTCATCTATTCATTCACTTATTCATCCATCTATTCATTCATTTATCCACTCATTTATTCATTTCATTTAATTGGGGAGACTCAGACACACACTCACTACCTCTACGTTAAATATTTTGCACACAACTTGATTTATTCATTCATTAACTCATTCTTTAACTCATTTATTCATTTATTTGTATATCCTTGTATTCATCCATTCGATCCATTTAGCCCTCGCTACTTACTCGTTTCTAAATCTATTATCCAGTTCCTTTTTTTTATTCGAACGTCCCGATTATTAAGTCGTCCACTCATTCATTTTTCTGTTGCATTTTTTCCTCTCTTTCTTCCATTCATTTTCCCTTTAATCTAATCTCACCATTCTATTTCCCAGTGATCATTCTTGCTATGGATTATCCCCTGGCACGAGAGGCTGTCTACTACGCTAGTAAAATAAGTGACACATCAAACTATGCATTCATCATGTTCGCCCTGGACTCAAGTACCGTATGGACAAATACAGCATCGCCAAATGGATGGCTTAAAGGACAATTTCCAGGAGAATCAGAAAATATCACAGATTCCTTGGAAAAAGCATTCGAGTCTTCATTGTTGATTGCTATGAACCCTCTGCGTACGTCGCAATATGAAAAATTTGTGAATAATCTGAAGCTAATGACAAAAAGTTCAAAAGAGGTACAGCTGTATTCATCCCACCTGTTTATCGATTACCTGTCTGTCTGTCGTTCTGTCAATTTGTCTCTTTGTCTCTCTGTCTTCCCAATTGTTTGACGTACAAGTCTCTCTGTCTACCTTTTTGTCGTTCGGTCGGCCTACTTGTCTGTCTGTCTGTCTGTCTGTCTGTATGTCGTTCAGTCGGCCTACTTGTCTGTCTGTCTGTGTCAAGTCTTTCTGACTTCCTGTTTGTCGTTCACTCGGCCTACTTGTCTGTCTGTCTGTGTCAAGTCTTTCTGTCTTCCTGTTTGTCGGTTGGTCAGTGTTTGTCGGTTATTCGGTTGGTCGGTATTCTTGTATGTCTGTCTGTCTGTCTGCCTCTTTGAGTCTGCCCGTTACTGATAGACATGTTCCCATCTTTGCAGCCTCCAATACTAGCAGCATACTTGTACGATGCTGTCAAGGAACTTGCAGTGGCATTCAACCGGTCGTCATCGATGAATGGAAAAGCTGTTATATCTACAATACTAGGACAGTCCTATCAAAGTAAGTCTCCTTTGAGGTTTACGGTTTATTTCAGTCCTACATCCCTTTCCGATATTTTCTGACCAATCACAGTTAACCGTACTATAATTAATATGGGAGCTCAACCCTGGTTGGCTAACATTTTAAACGGAGATGGTAAAGCAATTGGCGCTCTACGATGACGGGAATTTTAATTTTGGTATTTTAATATTTCTACAAAAGCACTAATCAACGCAAAGCCTTGGTCCAAATAATGCTATAAACACTGACAGTTTTTAAAAACACTATTCGAGGGAATATTTTGCTACTTAGAGAATAGTAATGAATGTAATAAGTATAGGAAATCGCACGATCTTCTTTGTACGGTATATGATTAGTGATGAAAAACTATTTTCCTTTATCAATCACTGACAGGTATCCTAGGTTACAACCGCTACATCGATTCAAAAGGAGATGCAAGTTTTGATCTTGTTCTTATGGACTTTGATCCCAACAGTTCCTCAGGTTTGTACTAAAACCACAGGGAGCCCAAGCTCGTCACTTGTGATGTTAGTAATTTGTATATTCACAGTAAATGTATGGAGTCGCGAAATATCCTTTCGCTGTGCCTCAAATATACAATAATAAATACTTTTTTGACGTTGATAGTTGTGTATAACTGTTTTCTAGTCTGTGACCGAATTTTAGCTCAATTAGAGCGATACACAACTATCTACGTCAAAAAAGTCCGTCTTATTGTATATTTGAGGCACAGCGAAAGGATATTTCGCGACTCCATACATTTACTGTAAACTGTGATATGCAAATTACTAATACACAAGTGACGAGCTTGGGCTGTTTGTGCTAAATTTGCGATTTATTATGTAGCTAACACATTTAGTGTGGATCAATTTTGTACTGATTCGCAAATAACATCGCACCCAACATGTACTGTTGCACAGATGGGCACTAAGGCATCGCAGAGACACTAGTCTTGCAAAAAATAAGCACAGATTATCTTTTCAGTCCCATGACTAGCCTGCGTAGCAAGCGTTTCTTTTGGGGGGGGGGGGGGGGGGGGAGAAAGTTAAGTTGTTTTTTGGTTGTTTTAGGATAGCTGTGTTACCGATATGGCCGCGCGAAACCTAAGTCGAGAGCAAAAAAAATGAGGGTTTTTTGTACTCGTCTTAAGTTTCGCGCGGCCATATCGGTAACACAGCTATCCCAAAATAACCAAAAAACAAACGCTTGCTACGCAGGCTATTCCATGACAAATGTACGTATGTACTATTGTGCAAATAGATGTAAAAAAAGGGATTAAAGATACAGAAACGGTTTGCTTTGTGAAGAACTATAGTCTCAACGATACGGTAGAGGCTATTATCTCTTTCCTCGAAGACAAGAAATGCTATACTTTTTTAATCTCTACTCGCAGAGCAACACAGCGATATAGTGGTGGATCCAGGGGGAGGTCCAACGGTTTCATGGAACCCCCTTTGTAACGACAATACACCGTATGCAATCTCTTTTCTCTGCTCTTGGGCTACCTGTGGCTACTCTCGCCCCAGTCTTCTATATATAGAACCCCCTTTCTAAAGTCCTGGATCTGCCTTAAATATTTGATAACGATCAAACTTTATAGCCTCCTCCGCAGGCAACTCTTTTGGGCTTCCTTTGGAATAAAAACGAACGAGAAAGACTGGAGAAGAAGGAAAATGAGGGGAGAGGGGGAGAGAAAGAGGGAAAAAAGGAGGAGTTGAATTGGGCCCATTCTTCCCCGGCCGTAATCCAAAGGAAACCCTAAAATCCAAAGGAGTCCCAAAGGAGTCCCAAAGGGGTTGCCAGCGGAAGAGGCTAGATCAAACTCTGTGTTCTCATATTAAACAGGTAATTTCACGGAGATTGGGATATACCAAACTGCAACTGGAAGTGACGTACTAAAAATGTCTAGCGTGGCCAAGTGGCCTGGTAACAAAGACCCGCCAAAAGACAAACCAAAGTGTGGTTTCTATGGTGAAAACTGTCGAAAAAGTAAGTTGAAAAAGACATAACTGGAGTAAAAATATTAAACGTAGAGGTAGTGAGTTTGAGTCTCCCCAAAGTTCCCCAATTAGTAGAGGTAGTGAGTACGAGGCTGAGTCTCCCCCAGAGTCTCCACAATTAGTAGGGTTGCGTCTAGCCAAATACATCGAGTGAGTGATTTATTTATTTATTTCTTAATCTTATTACTATTTCCTACGTAAAACAAATGTTTACTTATATGTGACCTGTTATTAATCAACATCTCAGCTTCATCAATAATATTTATCATATCGACTAAAAAACATACACCATTTATATGTGACCAACATCTAGCTACTTCAACATCAATAATATTTATCATATCGACAAAACATACACCATTCATGCTTCCATATGCTTTGTAGGCAAGAACATCACGATTGGACTTCTCCTGCCGTTCCAATACGCCTACGACTCAAGTGATATATTCTCAGCGGGAAGTTACTCAGCCTCCGGTATCACCGTCGCACTGGAGAAAATCAACAACGACTCGACCTTACTTCCCGAACATCATATTAACCTAATATGGGCAGAGACCGAATGCAACGAAGAGATATCGATTAGGTTGATGACGTCGTTTATCGAGCAACGAGTCGACGCGTTTATCGGGTTCGCTTGTAAATGCTCAACACAGGCTCGTATCGCGGCGTCGTTGAATATTCCTGTTATATCCCACGTGAGTTCGAATATATTATTGATTTTTTATTTATACCTAACTGCAACCAGGTGATCTCGCTTCGAAGCGCGTAAAGGATTGTTTGTCAAAAAGAATAGTTCCAAAATGGCGCCTCGAGACAAAAAACAATTTCGGTTACTTTTAGGAATTTGCGATTTGTTTTTATTCTTTTTTATACCTGGAAGGGCAGCAGTGAACATTTATTGTCCAAGTAACATAGAACTTTTTAATGTTAAGTTATTTTAAGGATGTATTTATCGAGGGTTAATACGGGAAACAACTCTCTCAAATGACGCCATCTTGGAACTGTTGGCGATGCGACAGAAATGCTTCTGATTTGTTTATTGTTTATAGAATAAAGATTATTACTTACGGTTTAATGTCATTTTAGTTGTGCACAAGTGATGATGTGTCGAATAAGAAACTCTATCCAACTTTCGCTCGTACCATTCCTGCAGACGGCGCCATTGGACCTTCTGTAGTCGCCATGCTGGATTACTTCAATTGGGACCGAGTCGGTATATTCAGTGAGGAAGACAAGAAATGGGCCAAGAGAGGACAGTTTATCGATGATTACCTGACAAAGAAAGGAAAGACGGTTGGTATACACGAGAAGTCACCGACTGCTCTTAAATATCAACCGCGTAAACACGGCGAGCGTATCAAGAACTCCCTGGAAAAGATGAAGAAACACGCGAGAGGTCTGTAGTCTCGATATTCGTTCATTCATTTTATTAATCACTTACTCATTCTTTTTTCGTTTTTTTTAATCATTCATTCACTCATCCATTCAGTTATTTGTTTGTTGGTTCATTCGTTTATCCATTCGTTCATGCATTCATGATTAATCCAATCAACTCATTCCATTAATGTCAGTTTTTATTCGCTGTCATTTATTCAATCATTCATTCATCATTATAATCATTCTATTTTCATTCATCCATTTCTCATTTATTCAATCATTCATTCATCATTATATTCATTCATTCATTCATTCTTTTTACATTCATTCTTTTTTCATTCATTCATTCATTCTATTTTCATTCATCTATTTTGACCCTTTTTCAGTGATAATCCTAGCCATGAAATACACCTTAGCTCGAGATGTCATCTATTACGCCAGTCAACTAGGAATGCAAACAGGTGACTACGCCTTCATCCTATTCGAGCTTTCCGTCAACGAAGTAGATTTGAAAATCAAAGATCCCGATAAATGGTTCAACGGCAAGTATCCTGCTACAAATAACAGGACGAATGACCTTTTGAGTACCTTTCAAAACGTGATTGTATTGGCGGCGAACGTCAAAGGTTCCAAAGAACTGGAGAAGTTTAATTACAACTTGAAAGTCAAGGCGTCGCAAGCTCCATTTTATAGTCAGGTTTACACTGGAAATATTACACTGCCTTGGGGAGCAGTAAAGAGACATTTTGACACCCCGGTTAGTCTTGTTTAATAAATTAGGAACCTACTTCCCGGGGGGCGGATCTAGGGGGTGTCCCTAGTGGCACTGGACACCCCATAGTTCTATTTAGGGGGGACCTTGCTGGATTGTTGGGGGAGAGGGCATTAATCCCCCCACCTCGTCCCTATTAAATATCAAATGGTCCGTGCCTAACATAGATCTTATATTAACCTGAGTATCAGGCCCAGGTAGGGGTGGTTCCTTTGTTTTCCTCCCCTTTCCTCTTTTCCTCCCTTTCTCCCCTGAGCCTGAAACTCAGGTTAATCTTATTTAATCCTTGCTATACTTGAATGGTATTGTTTTTTTCTATAGGCTCCGGTATACGGTGCTTATCTATACGATGCTACTATGCTGTACGCGCTGGCTATCAATAAAACAATCAACGCTGGCCAGGATTACAAGGATGGAAAAATAATCATGAATAAGGTTCTTGGTCGAAAATACCATAGTAAGTGAAAAATTAAATTTGACACCAGTAAGAGTGAGTAAATAGATGTACCTTAAGTACATCTATTTATAAGTAAGTAAGTAAATAAGCCTTATAGAAAGTAAGTAAGAACTGATTAAGTTAGTAAAAAAGTGACTAAACGATAGGTAATATCGTATCAAACATATATCTATTGTTATGTTGCAATCTCAAAAAGAAAAAAATCTCGCGCGCTAATCAAAGTCTTTTGTTACTTCTCACTTACAATACCCGCATACATGGTAATACAAGTAATTAAGTAAGCAAGCAAGCAAGTTAGTAGCATTAGCCACTGGCTAGGGAGATTCTACAACGATTCACCATAGCTATAGTATGTTAACATAAAACAGACTACAGTGGTACCTCTATTAAGCGGTCACACTTGGGACTTTCAAAAGTGGCCGCTTAATAGAGATTGGTCGCTGAATAGAGATATAGAATAGGTATAGGAATAGATTTAGGACTTTTTATTGTGGCCGCCTAATAGAGGGTAATCGCTTAATGGGTGACCGCTTAATAGAGGTTGGACGCTAAATAGAGGTATAGAATAGGTATAGGAATAGATTTGGGACTTTTTATTGTGGCCGCCTAATAGAGGGTGGCCGCTTAATGGGTGACCGCTTAATAGAGGTACCGCTGTATGTACTAATGATATATTCTATAGGTATTCAGGGAACTGATACATACATGGATCAGGACGGTGATATAGAGTACAATATGACTTTATGGGATTACAGAATCAATGGTAAGTATATATGTATAGTATCTATTAATAAAATGACTTTATGGGATTACAGAAATCAATGGTAAATATATATGCATATTTATAAAATATTTGATTTAAATCGCGCGCTCTGATTGGCTGAGAAGCGTTCTCTATAACTCAACAATGCACGGAGCGTCAATTTGTTTGATTTTAACTAGTGAATATTTTATAAAAGAAATAGAAAACTCGGCAGCAGTACTCTATCGGGTTAAAGAGCACTTGGGAATTTTAAGAAGACTCGAGAAGCGCTGAGAAGCACTCCGCTACGCGTCGTGCTTCTCCTCAGCGCTTCTCTCGTCATCTTAAAATCCCCGCGTGCTCTATAAGCCCTATGACTCAACAGAGCACGCTGCCTCGTTTTCTATTTCTTCAATGGTGCGCGCGCACCTCATACTGTAAGTAATAAAAAGTGAACTGAAGAAGTTAATAAACGAAACTAGTTTTCACTAAGTTTTTTAATTGTTAAGTACGTGAAAGATTGTATGGTAATAAGCATTTTTGCTTATAAAACATCAAGAATATTAAAATACATTTCTATTTTCAAGTCTTTTTCAAACTTAATCACGAAGATTGCAACTAAGTGTTTTGTTTTGGTTGTTAGGTACTTCTATGACAGATGTAGGCATGTTTCACATCACAGAAGGCCGCAACACTTCTCAGGTGTTTATATTGTTTCCTAATAAAACAGTTCGCTGGTATGGTGGGAAAAGTGCACCAAGAGATGTGCCAGTATGTGGATTTAATGGAGAACTCTGTATCAATAACATATTTGAATTAAGTAAGTTTGAACATCTCCTTATTCATTCGTTCATTTATCTATCTGTTCATCCATCCATCCTTTCTTTCATTCATCCATCCATTCTTGCATTCATTCATTTATTCATCCATCCATTCATCCATCCATTCATTCAATCATTCATTCATTCATTCATTCATCCAATTAATCAATCAATCATTAATTCATACAATCAACCAATCATTCATTCATCTAATCAATCAATCAATTCTTTCATTCTTTCAATCATTCATTCATTCATCTAATCAATCAATCATTCAATCATGAAGGCATGCAGTTGTTCGTTCGTTTATTCATTCATTCTTTTACCATTCATTAACTAAATATTCGCTAATTCTTGCATGTCGTTTTTTATTCTTTCAGCTACGATAGAAATAGTGTGTATTGTTCTCGCTTCTCTCGTTATTCTACTTCTGATTGTTGGAGCTATCATCTACAGGTAAATCATGACTTATCTAGCTATCTCACACCATGGGCACACCATGTCCAGTTATATAATGAGTTTCCAATTGGTCCTTTTCCAATTCCAGGAAACAAAAGATAGAGAGAGAACTAGCGAGTGATTTGTGGAGGATTGACTACAAAGATGTGATTATAAGAACGAAACGTCAGGCTGGTTCATTTCGAAGTCAGGTAGGTGTACCCGTCAATTCAACAACCATTGCCAGGTACCACATTATAGCACATAAAAGCTCAAGCCTGGTTCACACTAGTGACATAAGCCAGGCTCACACTAGCGACATAAGCAGACTCAGTGAAGCATTTCTCGACTAGGTATGAGAAAAGACAAGTGCATCTAATAAGCAAAGTCCAACTGAGTCTGCGTATGTTTCTTATGCTTATGTAGCTAGTGTGAACCAGGCTTAACACCGGAAGGATACCTGGGAACGCATTATTAAGGCATTAAAACGTTTTTTATATATTTACCTCGATGAAGATGTCACGCAATCGTCGAAACATCGGAATTTTAGTTCAAAACCTATATAAATAGAACAAATACGAATATGATCAATACAATGATGAATTAATTAATGAATTAGTAATAAAAACATTTAATGAATAAATGAATAAATAATAAATAAATAAAGACAGAATGAATGAATGAATAAATGAATGATGATTAATTAATCAATTAATTAATCGAATATTATCTCATTATAAAAATATAAATAATTAATAATATAATTGCATATAATTGATGATGATTAAATATATGAGTGAATAAGAAATGGAGGGATGGATGGACGGATGGATGGATGGATGGATGGATAGATGGATGGATGCATAAAAGAATGACTGAATACTCGACTCTCCCATTATTTACAGATCAGTATGGTATCTAGTGAAAGTTTTGACAACATGAACCAAAGACAGCTGTTTACAACAGTTGCCACACTAAAGGTAAGTGACTGCTGATCAAAATGTCGCTTAATACAAAGATCATGAGTTGATTTATCATTTCTATTTGTCCCCAGTCTCACACGGTCGCGATCAAGAAAATCAATAAAAGCAGCATCGAGTTGACACGTGATATCAGAGTGGAACTTAATCATGTAAGTAACCAATCAAATTTAGATTTATATATATTAGAATAATTTCCATAACTGACAAAAATGAACATGTGTGCCGAGTTGTGTGCAAAATATTAAACGTAGAGGTAGTGAGTGTGAGTCTCCCCGATTAGTAGGACACATTATATGTGTCAAGCTAGAAGATTGAGACGTTAAAAAAGTTATTATTACAAAAAAGTTATTATTATTATTACTGATATCGTTTTACTTAACATATTATCTCGTAGTTTTTGACAAAATGTTATTAGTTTGAGTGCGGTTTCGTGTTGTTAGCTATTAAGGATTTTTCATGCAATATAATATGGTAACGACACTTGCATCGAAAAGCCTTCATACTAACATCAAGTCTTTTGCAAACTTCCATCTCAGTGGTGGATCCAGGATTTTATAGGGGGTAGTGGGGGGATTGGGGGTTAACATATAGAAGGCTTGGGCAGAGAGTAGCCACAGGTAGCCCAAGAAAAAAAAAAACAATTCTGACATTAAAAAATAAATAAAAAACAGTAGTTTATGGCCTTAAATCAACTCTTATAATTCCGACAGTGTATTGTCGTTATAAAGAGGGTTCTGTGGAACCGTTGGACCTCCCCCTGGATCCACCACGGCAACCCCACCACGTTGAGCACATCTCGTAATTCAGTACTTGTGCTGCTGGAGTGATTAGCTGCTACTTCATCTTCATCATCAAATTACGAAACTTGTTTGATCATTCAACAGCTGAGATCATGTAGAATCAATGCTTAGAATATTGTCAGAAGCGTAGTACTTTAACTAAAATACGTGTTCTTTTGTTTCAGATTCGTAACACACGACATGAGAATTTAGTCCCTTTTATGGGCGCATGCGTAGATGCACCAAATCTCTGTATCGTTGAACTGTATTGTCCTAAGGGAAGTTTACAGGTAAAAATGACTTCACTGACATAGTATGTAAAGTCAAAAGGAAAAAATAGTATTTTACGTCGGAAGTCCCTTCACTGATCTTCCAGAGAGCCGATGGTGCGCTCATTTTACTTCCCTCTCTCCATCAGTGCTCCGATTTACGGAAATTTAAAGCTACTTAAAGCTACACGGAAAGAAGAGAAGTTGAAACAAGGATGCGAGTTCACAGGGAATCGAACTCGGGACCTTTCGCACAGAACGCCGCGCACTAACCAACTGTGCCATCCTTGCTTCTATTACTTCTATGCATTGTTTAGTAGCTGTTATCAGTTACATGCAGAAAATTTCCAACAGATTCAAGTCAAGGCTTTTTGACCCAGAGGTAGCCCAAGCTAATTATTTGTGGTCTTATAAGCCTCAAGTTATATGGGATAATATACGGCGATTAAAAGATATATAAAATTTGTATAAATAATAAGAATACACGTTCTCTCCCTTGATAAGAAACCAAAGATTGTTAGCTTGGTAAAGAGCTGAGACTTGAATCAACTTTTTATACAAACATTTGCATACAATTGTAACAACAGACACTGTTTTTCTTGGAATTTCCAGGATATCCTAGAAAATGAAGACGTTAAACTAGACAGTATGTTTATTTCATCTCTGATGACTGACATTGTCAAGGTAACCGTTTATACTAGTTTTAAGGTGTATTTGTAACTGAAATATTGAAAATTTATAATTGACAATTGATCAACTATAATAAGTTAAATAAATTATTATTATTATTAAATTGTAACCGTTTTGGCGATATATATATTTTAAGGTAGCTGTCTATTTTATTTTTCTACATGTGTTGGCTACTTTTGTGAGTGCCTTTTTGGCGAATTAAATATCATTAGCCTGATTGCCACATTTTATCGAAGTACATGATTCAGTGTAGGAGTAACTTATATAATACAAAACACTGCCCGCATAACACGGGCACTGAGCTTTTTACAAGATTTTACTTTGGCCTATCAAGCATCTTTATTATAATTTGGACAAAAATTAAATATTATGATTATAATAAAATAGTATTTCTCAAAAAATGTACATAAAACCGTTTTCCTTTAGACTTTTGTTGTGTAAACTAAAACGTTCCACCAAATAAGATATATAGGTACAATTAAAAATTGTATTCTTATCATTCTACTCATTCTGATTAAGACTGCCACAGATGCAGTCATTCAGATTTCGCGCGCGCACTTCCGGTTAGTATAAGCCAATCAGAAGCATTTCTGTCGCATCGCCAAAAGTTCCTAGATGGCGTCGTTCGAGAGAGTTGTTTTTCCCGTTTCCCAACCTTAAAATAACTTTACATTAAAAAGTTCTATGTTACTTGGACAATAAAAGTTCACTGCTGCTCTATCAGCGATAAAAAGGAATAAAAACAAAACGCAAATGCCTAAAAGTAACCAAAATTGTTTTTGTCTCGAGGCGCCATTTTGGAACTATTCGTTTTGACAAACAATCTTTTGCGCGCTTCGAAACGAGATCACCTGGTTCGTCACATTTATGAACCCGTGAAAACCTTATTAAATTTCTAACTATGTTTTCTTTTCTTGTTGTTTCCCAGGGAATGATTTTCCTTCACAGCTCTGATATCAGGTCTCATGGCCGACTCAAGTCATCCAACTGTGTAGTGGATGGTCGATGGGTGCTTAAGATTACAGACTATGGACTTACTAAATTCAAAGCTAATCAGATCGAAAGGGATGATATTGGAGACTATGCAAGATATTACCGTGAGTATCAACCTCTTGACCGCCGCGTGGCCTTTCCCTCACTAACTTCGTGACGGTGCTAGAACTACAGTGGTACCTCCATTAAGTGGTCACCCTCGGGACTTTCCAAAGTGGCCGCTTAATAGAGGTTGGCCGCTGAATAGAGGTATAGAATAGGTATAGGAATAGATTTGGGACTTTTTATTGTGGCCGCCTAATAGAGGGTGACAGCTTAATGGGTGACCGCTTAATAGAGGTACCGGCACTGTATGTAAGTTTGAATGTCTTGATTTTTTAATCTGGGTCCGTTCGTTTATGGTATTTAAAGATGGTACATTTATTTATACATTTAGTATGTACACACATCATATGAATTATGATTGACATTTGAATATCTACTTTATGCAAGAGTTTGTGATGTATAGAACATGGGCAGTGCTATTGCTATTAGATACAAAGAGTAGCTTTTCCTTAAATTCGATTGGGGTGGACTACTATCATTGTTGATATGCAGTCGAGCAATAGGTAAATGGTCAGGATTGGTAGACGATCTATCTTGATATCATTTGATTCAACCGGTGTAAAATTGGAGGTTGGAACCACTGGGTCTCGGCTGTATATCGCATCATATCATGGAATTAATCATGTTTTGACTCTTAGAAAAACTGTGGACAGCACCAGAACTAATACGAATGAAGAACATCCCGCCCCAGGGAACCCAAAAGGGAGATGTTTACAGCTTTGCTATTGTTCTCCAAGAAATGATGACACGTTCAGGACCTTTTGATCTTTCTTACTATCACACTGAGCCAAAAGGTAAACACACGGTTAACCCCTCCCCTCACCCCTTCTCTGCTCCCTGGGCCTGATACTCAGGTTATTCAAGACGATGTTCTCAACATGACCGACTGACAAGAAAAGGACATGTTTCTTCTTTTCTTTTTATCCATCTCTGTTTGTCTCATGAGGCTAATTATATGTAATGTTAAAAAGACGTCATGAAACAAAATTATTTTCTGAAAATAGAAATCATCCAACGCGTTGCTAAACAAGAACACCCACCATTTCGACCAAAACTCTTTCTCTCTCTGTTTGTCTCATCATTCTAATTAAATATGTAATGATAAAAAGACGTGAAAAAAAGTGTGCAAAAGCAACATGTTTGAACTGTATTTCTTAGAAATCATCCAACGCGTTGCCAAGCAAGAAGAGCCATCATTTCGACCAAAACTGAGCAATGTGCTGGACAGTGTTAATCTTCCTGGAATAAAAGAACTAGCCGAAAAATGCTGGAACGAGTGCCCGGAGGCCAGGCCTGATTTTGAAGAAATACGGAAACAAGTCCGCAAACACTCAATGGGAAAGTAAGTGGACTCTCTTTGAAAAGCATGCGCACTTATGTTTCTTTACGTCCATGTGATTGGTTAATACATACTAGTACGTACATACTAACTGCAACTGAACTCTTGTACCAGTCACGTGATAGCAGCTGTGTCAAAAACCGCGGTCTGTTTATGTATAAAATAGTTACTGAAACCCCCTGCATTTGGATAGGCGATTCCTAGAGCAGTAGCCAGTCAAAGACATACCGCAAAAATTCAATTAAAAATGTTAAGTAACGGTTCTTTTTGTTATCGTTGTTTCCAGGACAACAAATATCATGGACAACATGGTGAACATGTTGGAGAAGTACGCTAATAACTTGGAGAGTCTTGTAGAGGACCGAACTGAACAGTTGGCAGAAGAGAAGAGAAGAACTGAAAACCTTTTACACCGGATGTTACCACCGTAAGTGACATCTGCTTCAGAATTCATTGATCTATTGTGATTATGATGATGTTTATGATGATGACGATGTTGTTGATAATAATTTTTATGATGATAATGATTATCATAATGGTGATAGTGAAGTTGATAAATGATGACGGTAATAATGTTGTTAATGATGCTGATGATACTGATATTGATGATGATAATGACAATAACATTTAATCATAAACAACATGATTATGACCATGTTGATAAGCATAATGAAAGTGATGATGATAAGGATGAGATAATTGTAAATCATTTATAATTAATTAAAATGATAATAATATCTTTTTATAACTAATGACGTATTTGTCTGGATAATAATCGATGGTATGACCTATAGTAATGTTTTTAAATGCAGGACTGTTGCACGTGACCTTGTTCAGGGCAAAACAATCAAAGCTGAGAACTTCGACGAAGTATCGATATTCTTTAGTGATATTGTTGGTTTCACATCGTTATCGTCTGAGAGCACACCATTCCAGGTAAAACAAATAGATGGATATGATAATAATAATAATAACTTGCACGAAGATATTTGAAATTAAAAGCTTTTGCTCCAGCTGAGTTGACCTTCAGAACAAACACAAGGTCAACCAATCAGAATT
Source organism: Metridium senile (assembly GCA_949775045.1). NCBI lineage: Eukaryota > Metazoa > Cnidaria > Anthozoa > Actiniaria > Metridiidae > Metridium > Metridium senile. The sequence goes on along the minus strand of OX459099.1, from coordinate 2,061,854 downwards.
GAGGATTCAACATCGTATTTTGATTAGCATTTCCCATTATTCTGCCAAGAGAATTAATGAAATACAAGTTCTTCCTTCTTTAAATTAATCGTAAACTGTAGTCAAACTCATGGCGGGATTATGTTTCAATCAACAACAAAAGTCTACATTGTATATTTAGAAAATGCTCGAAAATTGCAAACCAAAAATTGTCACGCATAATTCCTTTTGGGGAAGGCAATCAACTCAGCTGGCTCTCATACTGCAGAATACTGTCCATGGCAGATATTCAGGGAATAGACCTCTTTACCTCCGTATGCAAATTGCCCATTTCAGATAACGTGTCATTCCCTTGAGAATTGTTCTTTTTATGCTGAACGTATTATATCATTTACATGTGAAAGAAACAATTCCCAAGGGTAGCATCACGTGATCTGAAATGGGACAACAAACAAGGAAGGTAAAGAGGTCCATTAAAGAGAACAGATTGCACATTTATTCATATTTTTCTTTCTTGGAAACTTTCAGGTTGTAGATCTACTCAACGATCTTTACACGCTGTTTGATGACATCATCAATAATTATGACGTTTATAAGGTACGTCATATGAATACTTTGTATCATAAAACTCATGCTTCTGTATCCCGTATACTGAAATATCTAGTAGTTAATATATATTGTATATAAATGGGAACTAGCGAGTAAACTAGTATAGGCTGCGTCGGTGTTTGATATAAACGATAGGTAATACAATGAAATTTGTAACACCGTAAAAATGTTGAATTAACTTTACTGACGTTTCGAGCTTTAGCCCTTCGTCGGAGTAAAACAGCAACTTCCGACGAGGGGCTAAAGCTCGAAACGTCAGTAAAGTTAAGTCAACATATTGAATATCATATGTGAAATAACACATAGTTCATATATAGAAGATGGATTATGTATTTCCTCAGTTTAGAACTTTTTCAAAGAGTCATGGATGCTAACTATTATGATTTATGAGATTACATTATACATTATAATAAGAGCAAATGCAGTTAAACCATGAAATGCAATCTAAGAAAGTACTAACAAATAGTGACTATTTTGTCACTATCGCTCAACCAGAACATCTTGAAACAAAAGAGTAATACACAAGAAAAGAAACCTCGTTATCCTTTGTTTTAATATTTATTCTGGGTGAATATTAGCAGCAACTAGTTACTAAATAGTGACTATTTGTTAGAATTTACTTGATATTATTTCATGGTTTAACTGCATTTGTTATATACCATCAGTACTATATTTTTAGTATAAATACCCGTGAATACACCGCAGTCGATAACCTACAGCGTTTCGCACGCCTTGAGAGATACGAAACAAGCAGTTTTTATTTTAAAGTGGCTATCAATTTTTATTTTTTGAAATAATCACCTTTGAATTTATACCTAAAACAATTATTCACCTCAGGCTCGATGAATATCGGTGAATAAAAACCCGACTCGACTTTGTCTCGGTTATTATTCGTCGATATTCACCTCTTAATAATTGTTCAATAATCTGAATGTTATAACTTAGGTGGAAACAATTGGTGATGCGTACATGGTGGTCAGCGGTCTTCCTATACGCAATGGTCACAGACACGCAGGAGAGATTGCAAGTATGGCACTGCACATGCTCAAAGAAATCACAACGTTCAAAATCAGACATCGGCCTGAATATAAGCTCAAACTACGTATTGGAATTCATTCAGGTATGTGTGGGTTTCCTGTGGTATATGCAACACAGACCTATGTTTAAAATGGTCTTTTGTTTTTATTTAGGCTCAGCGTGTGCAGGCGTGGTAGGAATCAAGATGCCGAGGTATTGCTTGTTTGGTGATACTGTTAATACTGCCTCAAGAATGGAATCAAACGGAGAAGGTAAGGTCACGTGCAAGCTGTCAATCATGAGTTTGTTAAATAATTTTCCTGTCAAATATCAGAAAGATGTCACTAAAACTACATGTAGAATAGATCATGAAGTAACAAGCTACGTGTACTCATACTCACGTCTGTCTACTCGTACATTATTTGTTTAAATCAACATTTTATCCAAAATAATTTTTGTTTCGTAGGCCTAGTAAAATTACCTCATTGTTTTGATAAGTATATTTTACAAAAAACAATCCCTATCGTGGTTCTTCGTGACTGGTTCCATTCGCACTTACGACCACTACATTCATTGCATACCACAACATACGGCATCCAACTCACATGTTGATTTTTGTTGAGTGAGGAAAACTGGAGAACCTTAAAACCCTTATAGCAAGGGGGTAAAACACATCAGACAAACTCAACTTATAACCTATAATCCATGACCAAACAAGTCGGGATTCGGACCTGGAGCAAAGTGGTAAGAGACGATAGGCTTAACCACCCAACAAACCATGTCATATGCGCTAGATGTTTGTCATTTCTTGTATGTATGTGATAGTAAAATCTTGAACGAACTAAAGAAATAATTATTCTTTTTTACAGCATTAAAGATTCACATAAGTCCTACAACCAAACAAGTTCTTGACAGTCTTGGAGGATACCACATCGAAGAGAGAGGAGAGGTTTTTCTCAAGGTATTTGCTTTTAGCCACGTGACTCCACTGTACTCCTTAATATGCGCATGCGCACCCGCGAACATATTCACGTGCCTATTTGAACCAGTTTAACGTTTACTATACTTATTTATAAAACGCATAAATAATTCATGAGAAATTTACATAAAAGAAATCATAACCGTGCAGTGGTTGTATAACTCATACAGATTGTGTTTCTGTATTTATTTTTCAAGGGTAAAGGTACATGGATAACTTACTGGTTGATTGGATCATCCATCGCACCAAGAAAAGGGGGAAGACCGCCCGTTGTCAAGGAAACTAAGGCAAAAGAGGAAACTATCAAAGTCCAAAGACGAAATAGTCATTGGGATGTTGTGAAGAGCATGCTTCCGAAAATCGTTAAGTCTGGAAAGAGCGGCTCAAAAACCCGGTTATTGCCACCCTTAACATCAAGCAATGGTCAGTTAGCAGTGACTCAGCTACCTCTAATAAATATATAAGAGAATATTGGTCGAGTTTTAACTATGGGACTAGACACTAGTTTCCATGCCACCGGCTTATCTGTGACTCAACTACCTCCAATAAATATATAAGAGAATATTGGTCGAGTTTAAAGCATGGGACTAGGCACTAGTTCCCATGCCACCGGCTTATCTGTGATTCAGCTACCAATATATATATAAGAGAATATTGGTCGAGTTTAAAGCATGGGACTAGACACTAGTTTCCATGCCATCTTACTTCGCTGAGACTCACTGTTGACAAATCAGTCCACTTGTAAAGCAAACGTTCTTGGCTAAAAAGACAATGATAAAATCAATCTAACGACCTATCAGAACATGGATACTGACCCAAATATTGAAAGCAGTGCTCAACCAATCACATGTCATTGGCTATATATGGACCTAACACAGCCAAATATGGAATCATAAAACTTGGCAACTCTATTAAACTACTTAGAAACAAACGATTGTGTTAACGGGAAAAATATATCCAAATATGGACAACAATTTAAGACCAGTTAAGGACAACTGAGCCGGACCTTTTAAAAACAACACAATTATTGGTATTAATCAAATGGATAGATAATACTAAAAGAAAATCTGATACCAAATAAGTACAAGGCTAGTGCACAGGTAGCCCAAGCTCACTGTTAGTGTTGATTTACTAAAGGATATATGGGTACTTTTGAACCTTCGATTTTTTGCCTTAAAATTCAGAGGATTATAGAGATCAACAAGAACTCAAGACACTGTAAGAGTTTTGTTGAATTTTATTACATTTTAAGGCAAAAAATCACTAACAGTGAGCTTGGGCTACCTGTGGCCAGTGTAGGATATTTTTAGTGTTAAAAAATTTATTCAGAAAGCACTAGTTTGTGCATTCTACCTGATAAGGATCGAACCCGTTACCTCTCGGGTACCGGTTGGATGTTTTACCTCAAAGCTGTAGGAAGAATAGAACTCTTTACCTCCGTATGCACATTTCAGATCACGTGACATTCTCTTTAGAATTGTTCTTTTATGATGAACATGTTATATCATTTACATGTGAAAGAATCAATTCCCAAGTGTAGCATCACGTAATCTGAAATGGGACAACAAACAAGGAAGGTAAAGAGGTCTAATATGTGCCACTCGTATTCACATTCTTCTTTGCACGTGATTTTGTATTATAAACAGTCGCGTTTCAATAGTTTTACCAAACTGAAGGCGAGCTTATTTAGCAAATAAATTGTATATAAACATGTACAGCCAGAAATAATCAGTCAATAAAAACAAACATCACTTAAAATTGTATGAAAAATGTAGTGATTTTTAAATTTTATAGTGATAATCAAAATACCTTGGGACACTAAGAAAAATGTGGCGTCAGTTTTCAAGAGAGTAAATTAACCTTTGCCCCTCCCCCTCAGTAATAGCAACCACAATTTCTTTAAAAGTATGTTGGCCTTATATTAACTGTAAGTTTGCTACAACAACACTCCAAACAGGTGAAAACCGGTTGAACCAGTTTCCCAGTAAAAGTACTGAGAAATCATGAATGTACACTGAATGTAAATAACGAGATGAACTAGCTGCTACATTAGATAATAAACGCGAATGTTGATGTCAATAAATTGAAATTTAATTATTAATAATTTTTAATGGTTTTGGATGCAATTTTGTAAATCTTAGGCTAGGTTTACACGGGACCGGACGAATTTTTGACCGGTCAAAAGATCGACCTGGACATGCTGTTCACACGGAACCGATCATTACAATATTTTCGTTTTGACCGGTTAGGCGTCCAAATTATTGCACGTTTAGCGCGGTCCCGTGTGAACGGAACCCCTAAGCGGATGTTTTTTGGACCGGTCGAAAATTTGTCCGGTACCGTGTAAATGTAGCCTAATATTCAGAAATAGAATCTATACTTAGTCAAATTTTAGTGGAATTCTTGCAACAATGATACGCAGTAATTAAAATACACCTAAATCAGTTAGTTTATATTTTACGGAATTACTACGGATTTACTATATTTCCACACTTTTATCCTAAATCGAAAATAGGCTTTTCTACTTGTAAACTTGCTTTTAAACTATTTTACTTCATTCAATACTGATATAAGGTAGTCCAAACTATTATTTTAATTTGTTAAGTATGTTCCGTCGAGTGTAAATAATCCCAAATTTTTCTTCTGAAAAATTTGGATCTCAGCTGGGTTTCTTCGGAAAAATTTGGGATTATTTACACTCGACGAAACATACTTAACAAATTACATTGATACCGAGTGACAAAAACATTTACAAATATATATATCTTCTAAAAAACTGCTTCAAAATTAATTAAAACAATGATGGCTGCTTATTCTGTTGCAACCAACATTTTTGGTCCACTTTTTTCAATAAACTTTTACGCAGGATAGAAGATGTATATTATTTTTTTACGAAAAGTGCGATAACAGGATGTGCACGATAATAGGTACGACTACCTTAAACACTAAACTTAAAGAAGTCAACAATTGAACGATATATCCCTCTAAATTAGCGCTCGTTAATATGCAAATAGTCTTTCAGATTAACATGCCTTACCTCCCCACTCTTGTAGTGTAGCTTGAATAGGATTGTACTAGGATTTGCTGAATGTGCTTCTCGGTTTATCATCTCTACAACAGCCATGTTGTTCGATTGCTCTGTTTTATGAATAATTTGTTCAGAATATTTATGCGTAAGAAGCTCGTGTAGTAAATCCCAGTGGAAATGCGCATTTCTGGATAAGCTATTGTTATTTTTTCTTGTTTTTCATTGTATTTCTTACAATAAAACTCTTTGTACTCTTTGTTACGCACATTTTTTTCAAAAAGCGCTCCATTATATATGCAACGACCTCTCAATTGTTGTCAAGGTGAAGCCTGTACTGAAATACCATGAGGGAGAGGGAGGGTTGACCTTCGGGGGCTATTGTTAGTGTATTGTGGGGGGGGGGGGGGGGGTCGGCAATATTGAGGGGGGCCAAGTCATTTTCGGAAGCTAAATAGCGGGGGTTTTTACTAATTGTATGAACTTTTAGTTGCAAACTGGGCAAATATAGGGGGAATGATAATTTTTACCAACCAGAAAGGGAGGTTGCGTAATATTTGGAAAGAAAACATAAGATTTTAACGACCCCCACCCCACCCCCATACAATTATAAATGAAAGCCCCCCTAAGGGGAAAGAGTAAGTCACTATTTCTTAACAAGTTCTATTTCATATAATTTTATTTGTTTTAAATTTCTCTATCAAGGTGAAGCCTGTACTGATATACCATGGGGGAGAGGGAGAGTTGGCCCGTTGAGAGAGAGAGTAAGTCACTATTTCTTAACAAGTTCTATTTCATATAATTTTATTTGTTTTAAATTTCTCTATCAAGGTGAAGCCTGTACTGATATACCATGGGGGAGAGGGAGAGTTGGCCCGTTGAGAGAGAGAGTAAGTCACTATTTCTTAACAAGTTCTATTTCATATAATTTTATTTGTTTTAAATTTCTCTACACTACAAATATTTTAGATAATCATATTGTCTCTCTCAATTTAAAGTAATAAATAAAAAAATTTGATAATCTTTAATTTACATTCGTCCTTTAAACATTAATTTAAAAAATATCTCCTTAAACCATTTCTAGTGCCGTCATCCAGTTTCACATTACTCGTATACCGCTGTACATATATACACTGAAGGCGAATCTGTCCTACTAGCCTCTATTTGATGTATATTATTAAAATCATGTTAAAAATGCATAAAAACGTAATAGAAAAAAATTATATATTTTTTACCTATATGAAAGAGCCCACCTTAACCTGATCTCTGAATAGTTTTTAAGAAGCTCAGTATTTGTTGTTACAGATTGTCCTCTTACGTTGGCAGAGGTCTCGTCGTTTATAAATCTCAGCCTCGATAGCATGGTTTGCCGCATTGTTTGCAAGTTCACTGGTGACCTCCTATAAACCATTTCATAGTTCTCTTCCATCAATCTCAGCCTCGATATCATGTAATATATTCTTTAGAATTTGACTATACGTTCCGTGGAATTTGTAAGTGTTTCAATTGTTTGATAATGTGTACATTCCTTGAATTACCACGGGCTATAGTCAAATTCTAAAGAATATACTACATGCCATCAGGTTGAGGTTGATTGTTTCAATTGTTTAATAATGTGTACATTCCTTAAATTACCACGGGCTGTAGTCAAATTGTAAAGAATATGTTACACGCTGTTACCGGGGCTGAGACCTAGTTTATACCTATTTCAATTAACGTTGTCCATCTGGAATGGTTGATCTGAGACCGATAGGATTTGTAGGAGCTCATTAAATTCCAAATGTGTTGTTTTAATCAAACTTGAATGGTGCTGAATTATGGATAATAGTATTTCAGAAGTAAACATTAATATCCGAGCGTGATTATAATAGTGAATTTGCAGTTTAACGAGCTCCCACAATTCCTATCGGTCTCAGATTGACCATTCCAGATGGACAACGTTAATTGAAATAGGTGTATACGTCGAATCTCACATGTGCCGAATGCAATTACATCAAAGAAGACCGCCTATTACATGCTATCGATGCCGAGATTGAGCGACGACAAAAACCGTGAAATGTTTTTTAACTAATATTAATAGATGCGCGGCCTATATCCCTTGTGGATGGACACACAGTTTCAATACAGTGTAGTCGTAATTATAAGCAGCCAATAGTATTAACAAATCGAAGTCAGTTTTCTATGGTTCTGTACTGTAATCGACAATCAAAATTACGTCACAAATGATCAAAACTCAAGTGGAACCACGAGCGCAGCGATAAGCGAAAAACAATTAAAAAAAGTTTGAAGAAAACCGTTTTATCCGCTCGCGCACGGATGTCGTGAGCACAAGCAGGTCTGGACTGTAATCGACAATGGCTCTCAGCCAATCAGCGCGCGAGAAATTTACAAGTTATGGTTAAAAGTGAAATAGACAGTCAATTTTTTTTATATTTCTTAGTACTGCACCAAGGCTAGAAATTACATTCCCCTAGTTCCTTAATGGATTCAGTAATTCCCGTAAAATGGTAAATTTAAGCTCGTGTAAGCTATTACTGAACATTTTTTTTTTTAATATTTACGACGATGATATCCAAAAGAAAACTGTACATGTGATCAAGAATGTTGCCTATATGAAGCATCTCTCTCTTTGCGAGGAAAGCATCGTGACTACCTTGCACACTGCCAATACGTCATTTTTACTTGCTTTCACGCCTACCAGTCACGAAACAGTAATGTCACACAGCAGCGAAGTCACGCAACACGGGTAGGAACAAGATCAAACATCTTTGCATCTCTCGGTTGCGTCCGTAACGTAAAACGTATTTACACTTATGTTTAGATATATGTACATATTGAGATTTCCCAATGAACTTGTAACGAAGTCACGTGACCTGTGGCCTGTCTCCGTGACGTAGAGAGTGCATGTATGTTGGATAAGAAAAGATGACATCATTTTTTACCGCATTGGCCAATCACCAATCATCTTTCTCCTCACACTACACTGTATCTATTGTCGTCTTTCTCAGTCCATAGTCGTGTCGCTTGTTCTTTGTCCTCCTCGTTTTCAAACCGATGCCATCGTCTCATGATCGGTGATCCTGCTGGATTCTTGAAATTCTTGCGGAAAGATGACGACCGTTTCATACTTAACGAGGTATTGGAACCACTTAAACAAGGTTTGGCGAAACCAGGTAAACTACATATGGAAAACAACATAGTAAATAGAACGTGAACTTTATACTTAATAATCGTGTATAATTAATATGACATCAAGTATGCCAACAATTTAGTTCTACAATCATGTTCAAAATAGACCCATTTACATTCCTTGTTAGTTATCCCATTTCAGATCACGTGATGCTACCCTTAGAAATTGTTTCTTTTACGTGTAAATGATATAACACGTTCATCATAAAAGAACAATTATCAATGGAATGTCACGTGGTATGAAATGGGCAATTTGCATACGAAAAGGTAAAGAGATGTATTGTTGGGACATTGTAACATTTTTATGGAGTTTTAAAAAATGTACCAAACGTATCAATTTGATTTGCAACCCCCCACCCTTACGCAGCATGTGACGTCATTGAAATTATGATATCAAACATTATATATGTTGGTTAGCTTGCATGAGAATATAGCCTACAACTTTAATTGTTGTTACCTTAATAATGGAGAATCTACTGTATTGGAGTTTAATTTTTGTCTTCTTCTTATGAATGGTTTTTTGTCAGTGACATCGACTAGCCAGTATGTCAGCTGGTTCCCTTTGCCCTGGTAGGTAGGTATCAGATAGTTATCAACATCATCAACAATATCATCAGTATACCATGTCATTATCATGGTTAAATCATCAGCATAATCATCATTATACCATGTCATTGTCAACATAATCATCACTATACCGTTTTATCATCGTTAATTGTTCATCATTACTATGATAATCGTTGTACATTTCATAATCATCATCACTATTGTGCACTCCATCATCATCAAATCATCATTAATTATTACCTTAACATATATTTCGCCTCTTGGTTCCACTACAAAACCACCAAGCTGGTCTAAAATGCTTTTGGTATCTTCACTGATATGTACACGCAAGGCTGAAAACAATACGACATCATGTTTAATCCATTACAGAGCAGTGAGGATATAAGGGAGGTGCTTTCCCATTTGAGTAACCTGATATAGTGATTTGTACATTTTTCTTTGTATTTTGTTTTCTTTCTAAAGTAGTATTTATCACTCAATAAAAATGTTAAAAAATATATAACTTTCACTCCAAAAAAATATATGTAAGTGTTTGTATTTGTATTGAATAATTGTTGTATTACACACAATTTGATTGGCCGAGAGCCGTGTGATACCAAAGTACACGTCACGGCAATTCGCATGGGACTGACTGACCTTACACCGTGGCGCTACCATTATCCATATAAATAATACATATCTACCTTCTCCATGAGATTCCATCCTAGATGCTGTATTAACAGTGTCTCCAAATAGACAATAACGAGGCATAGTATTACCAACCACACCAGCCACTACAGGACCTGCAAATCATGAAATCACATCGTAACTAACTGGAGCGATATATCCAGGAAATCAAATTGCTATTATGGAATATTTAGTGGCTATTAATCACTATAAAAGACACTTTTTAAGATATATTAAACTCTACAGTATATTACATCTACCAGTACTGATGATACTACGTAATATAAAGACAGAGTTAATTCTGATATAACTACGTCATATAAAGACAGAGTTAACTCTGACGATACTACGTAATATAAAGACAGAGTTAACTCTGATGATATTACGTAATTTAAAGACAGAGTTAACTCTGATATAACTACGTAATATAATGACAGAGTTAACTCTGATATAACTACGTAATATAAAGACAGAGTTAACTCTGATATAACTACGTAATATAAAGACAGAGTTAACTCTGATGATACTACGTAATATAATGACAGAGTTAACTCTGATAAAGACTCTGTAAAGTTCTAACAAGTTATTGTTTCTTGATATTCTGGTTGAGTGATTAATTTTTATATCTTTCTAATGAGCTCAACAAGAAGAATAGTTCCCTCCACAGTTCCCTGCGCCATCTTGTAAGGAAGCCGGGTCTTTGCATCGAAGCGAGACGAACGTTGAGCTTGCAATGATAGAGATTGTCCGGCAAGGTATCAAAAGGTCTCTATCATTGCAAGCTCAACGGTCGTCTCGCTTCGATGCAAAGACCTGTCTACCTTTCAAAGATGGCGCAGGGAACTGTGAAGAGAACTATTACGATGTAAAGCGTAGGGAACAGATCATTGAATTGCAAACTTTCATTCCTAGATTATATAAACCTTACCGCTATGTATCCCAACGCGTAGCTTTAGTTTATGATTTGGCTTGTATCGTATAATAAACTCAGTCTTTACAGCTTCTATCAGATGAAGGGCCATTTTCCCAATCTCTCCTGCATGCTTGTTTCCATTGCGAATGGGAAGGCCGCTGACCACCATGTATGCGTCGCCAATCGTCTCCACCTGCCGGGCAGAAGGAGCGCACTAGAGTATAAATACAACCAGAGGACCGCATTGGAAAAAGCTTGCAAGAGAAGCCTATGATTTAAGGGAGCACTGAACACTTGTTTCTATAGAAACCAAGCCAATGTTCAAACAAGAAAATTATGAATGGAAACTAAACTGGTATAGGCTGCGTCGGTGTTTGATATAAACGATAGGTAATAGAATGAAATTTGTAACACCGTAAAAATGTTGACTTAACTTTACTGACGTTTCGAGCTTTAGCCCTTCATCGGAGTAGAAAGGGACTCCGACGAAGGGCTAAAGCTCGAAACGTCAGTAACATTAAGTCAACATTTTTTACGGTGTTACAAATTTCATTATATTACCTATCAAGAAAATTATGGGTAAATTATGGTTGCCATGGGATCAAGAAAGATTGTCCATCAGCTATCATGCAAAAATTGACTGAAAGTGTGCATGAAAATAAAACAAAAATGGTCGGTTTTCATATAAAGAATGCAATTATTTTTCAAAATTAAAAAACTTAACTGGTATAATTAAACAGTTTCTTCCAAATGATCAATAGAATCTAGTGGAGCCGTTTAGGTAATCATCAAAATACAACTATTCACTAGTGTTGTCATCGTTTCCATAGAAACAAATCAGCACTTGAAAATTAACTATTTATAGAAAAAGAGGAAAAGAGTAAGAATATTGAGAAAGCGCGCGATTGGAGCTAACATTTCACCATATATGGCAAGATGCTCTACAACATACAAACATACTAAGTTAGTGAGAGGGGAGGGGAGGGTGGATTAAGGCTTGCTTCTCTGAATGTCCCTCCTATCAACACTATTTAAATGATCAGAAAGATAGAGTCTTGAGCAAGCCCGTGCACGTAGCTTAAACATGTAAAATCTTCAGTGCACACGGTTGTGACACGTGTGAAAAACTCAAATTTCTCTTGTATTATTTGACCAGGGAAAGAAAACAAGTAATGTAACGTGTTAGGGAAATATAAGCACTAACTTTCCACGAACGTTCTTAACTTTACCGAACGCCTGTAAATCTCCAATGGTTTTATTGTAAACACGACCGTCTTCCGAGCGTGCGTTTTTCACCCGTGTCCACAGTTGTATGACATTCCGACCGTGACGATTAAGTGTAAACGATGTAGTTTGTGGAGCTGAATCTCAAACAATTTTTTGAGCTACGTGCACAGGCTTGTTTGATTTTCCTATCACAGAGTGGGTTTCAAAAACTAACATCGAAAACAAGGGTTGTAATGGAGTGTACTAATAGTTGTTAATAGTCCCCTACACAGTTCCCAGCGCCGTCTTGAAAGGTACTGGCAAGATGGCGCAGGGAACTGTGAAGGGGACTATTGTTGTTTGTGTTTCCAGGGGTTGATAAAAACCATTCCTGACAAATAAACCTTACACTAGTGATTGAAATAATCATCAATCTCAATAACTTTGATATATTTTAAATAAGGTTTCATTTTAAGTTAATAGTTTTCTGTTTCTGACTTAAGATTTTGAAAGGTTGTGTGACAGACTTTCTGTGAAAAAAAGATTGTCAGACCTATTATGGAAACCTATATGGAAACGTCTGTGATGGTTTTTGTGAATTTTTAAGCCAGTAACAACAAATCATTAACTTTAAATTAATTTTTTTATCATTAAATCTCGTGATTAAAGTTATATTTACCTTGTAGACGTCATATTCACAGATGATGTCATCGAAGAGAGTATATAGATCGTTGAGTAGACTAACAACCTAGAATGATTGACAAATCTTATTGGTTACTAGGGCAACATGCAAATGAAAATGGTTACTAGGGTAACATGCAGATGAAAATGGAACCACGAACCCAGCGAGGGGTTTCACTGCAAAGCTTTGATCATTTGTGGCCTAATTTTGATTATCGACTACAGTACAGATCCATTTTTTTCTATCATTTCTCTTACCTGAAGAGGTGAGCTCTCAGCTGACAGCTCAGTAAATCCAACAATATCACTAAAATATATCGTAACCTCATGAAAGCTCTCGGCTTCAACAGCCTTGCCTCGCTTTAACTGCTCTGTGACTGGCCTGTGATAAAGAACGTACAATAAAATCCCTAATCAACATATAATGTTGAATAAATAAAATAATAAATTGACTTTTTAGTCGTCTAATATCGCTTGGGCTTCCTCTGGTAATTATTTTGTTGTTGGGCTTCCTGTGGAAATTATTTTGCTATTGCTGTCTTGAGAGACTTGGGATGACGAAAGGTATTAAAGTATCGGGGAGACTATAAGCCAATTACAAGCATTTTTGTCGCATCGCCAACAGTTCCAAGATGGCGTCCTTCGAGAAAGTTGTTTCCCGTGTTAACCCTTTATAAATACGTCCTTAACTTAACTTAACCGTGATTAAAACAAATATATGATACTTGGACGACAAAAGTTCACTGCTGCTCTATTAGGGATGAAAATGAATAAAGACAAAACACAAATGCCTAAAAGTTACTCAAATTGTTTTTGTCTCGAGGCGCCATCTTGGAACTGTTCGTTTTGACAAACAATCCTTTGCGCGCTTCGAAGCGAGATCACCTGGATATTACTAACCTTGGTAACATTCGTTCTAACAAGGCATCTGTCTTCTTCTTTTCTTCTATTAACTGCCCCGTTTTCTCCATGACCAGTTCCTCTAGACTATCAGCGTATTTTTCCATCATGTAACAAATGTTGTCGAAAATGTTGGTTTTCCTGGAAAACATAGCCATTAGCTAGTATAAATGATATTGATGGACTTTATACTCATTCATTCTTATAAATAAAATAAATAAATATATAGCGTGCATGTGTAACAAATGTTGTCGAAAATGTTGGTTTTCCTGGAAAACATTAGTATAAATTATATTGTTGGACTTTATACTCATTTTTTCTTATAAATAAAATAAATTAATATATAGAGTGCATGTGAGGATGACGCTGGTACGGTGAGGTAACATATATTCCCATCAATGGCTGGCATAACCAAGAAAACATATCATAAATACGCAGGGGATTATGGGACATCGCGCAAGCTGATTGGTTGGAGAACGTCGATAAGCAACTACAGCGTTTCGCGTGCATTTGGAAATAAGAAATTATTCTCCTCAGGCTCGGTAAGCATTAACGAGTACTAGCCACGACTTTGCCTCAGTTATTATTCTACGATATTCACCTCGCCTTCAACAAATAATTGTTCAATAATATGAATGTTATAACTTAGGTGGAAACAATTGGTGATGCGTACATGGTGGTCAGCGGTCTTCTTATACGCAATGGTCACAGCCACGCTGGAGGGATTGCAAGTATGGCGAATAATTGTCAAATAAAATCCGTCTGTGTACTCACATGCCGTTGTTGATCAGTATTTTATTCATGATTTTCCTAATCTCGGTAAAGTCTGGTCTTAGATCAGGTTCGTCCTGCCAGCACTGTTTCATGAGCTCACGAAGCTCTTCCACACCAGCTATTAGTAAAGGGACAGTTGGACGGAATGGCGGGAACTCCGCCGTGTCCTGAACACGACGTACAATTTCTAGAAGAAAAAAACCTCTATTAAGAAAGCAGGTAATGAAGATGATGGTGATGATGGTGATTATTATGATGTTATAATAGCGATGATGAAGATGAAAATCAGGATGGCGACCACCGATAAAAATGATAGTGATGATGATGATGATAATAATAGGGCTGATAATGATGATTAGATTATAAGGTAATAATGAAATTGATTATGATGATAAACATGATGATATAGGTGATGATGATGATGATGATAAAGATGATGATGACCATGATGATGATGATGATGATCATAGTGCTGATAATGTTAACGATGATTGGATTATGAAGGTAATAATGAAATTGATTATCATGATAAACATGATGATATAGGTGTTGATGATGATGATAAAGATGATGGTGATGATGATGATAATAAAGGTATTGATGTTTGTGATATAAATTCTCGAGCCAAAATGATATAGGACTGCATATTAAGACTGGGTCGCAAATACAGACATTACAACAAAAATACTAGACTTGCTACAAGTCGACCTCTTGAATTTAAAGCTTTTTCAAGTGAACATGAAGAGTGATATAAATGTACGTGCGATGAGTACACAGGAAGCCCAACCAAAGCGCGCGCGTATATTGATGGTGAGTCGAAGCGTGCAAATCCGGTTGGGATTCCTGTGATTTTTTTATCGGCGCGCGCGAAGACGAAGGATTTGTATCAAGTCTACAAAAATACCTTTAGGATCCATGAAGTTGGCGCTGAATGGTTCATCTCTTGTATGAAACTCTGACAGCATGATGGCAAAGCTGTACACATCACCCTTTTGTGTTCCACGAGCTGGTCGGTTGGGAAGACGAAGAATTTCTGGAGCAACGTATAACAGATCTACAAGAGGAAAGAATCATAGAGAATGCATAAGTATAAAAAAATTGATCGTTATCGTTATCATTAATACTACCACCATCATCAATATTATCGTCATCATCGTCATTATAATCATCTTTATCATATCACCATCATCATAGTCACTATTATCATCATCATTGTCATCACTATTATATATCATCATCACCATCATTATTACATTATCATTGCCATTAGTCATCTTCATCATCATGATCATCACGATTATGATTATCATCATCACCATCATTATTACATTATCATTGCCATTAGTCATCTCATCATCATCATCATCACGATTATGATTATCATCATCACTATTACTATCATCCTCGCCATCATTAACATCTATCATCGTCATCTATTATCATTTCCATTGTCATCAGCACCATCGGCACTATTATCATTACTATCACCATTATTATTGTTATCACCACCATTATATCATCATCATCATCATCATCATCATCATCATCATCATCAAGATTATTGTCATCAACACCATCATTATATCATTATCATTACCATTGTGATTATCAACGTCGCCTATATCATTTACATTACAATAGCTCTTATCGTAGATGTACACGCCGCTCCGACAATCCAGCGGTATCGCCATGAGCGTAACATGAAAACGAGGTTGGCTAAGATTTGCTTAGCTAGCAAAGAGTTTACTGCAAACCAACACATCATCGCATCATTTTGATAAATATATTTGATATAGAAAGCAATTTCTGCCTCCACAACTATGGTCAATCATTACAGAGTCTTTGGATGCATAAAAAGAAGTTCTCAGGTAGAATATAGTGGTTTGTCATGGCATTTACTACAACTATCGAACAAGAAGCCACTCGCTAAACGACTCGTCAAAATACGTCAACATTCTTACTTTCCAAGCCAACATACGCAGTCTGAATGCTTTATTAAACCACTTGGAAGCCAGATAATTTGAAGCGAGGATGTACTTCTGTTGCTTCTTATTTCTTGAGTAGATCATTCTTAATTAATCTTCTTTTAACTATAGTTATCGCAGGTTCTAGCTATTCATCGGGATTCATCGTAAGTCTCCACAGCTTCGTGACTTTCAGTTTCGAAAAAATATTGATTTACAACTAAATGTAATCCTTTTTAGAGACTAGATTGTTTTTTTTTTACATAAGAATCGAACTCTGTAAGTGAGAGGTATGAAGAATTCTTGTTGAAGCCGTCTTGAACTGTAATACGTTTATGTTGTAATACGCATTGCCCGTTTAATAACAATGCTTTTTTCGACTTTTTCTACTGTTAACACGGACTTTGTTTGTGCATAGTTTGCGGTTTTCCAGGATTCTGTTCTTCAATTAGTTTAATAAAGCATTCAGATTTGAAATATTTGTTTTAAATCTACGGGAATGTCTGGTAGCCGGATTGTACTCTCGACTATATTAACTAGTCATTCAGCGAGTGACTTCTTGTTCGATAATTGTAGTAAATGCCATGATAAACCACTGTGTTCTACTTTAGAACTTCTGTTCATGCATCCAAAGACTCGGTAGTGGTTGACCATAGTTGGGAATGCAGAAATAACGTTCTATATCAAATATATTTATCAAAATGATGCGATGATGTGTTGGTTTGCAGTAAACTCTTTGCTAGCTAAGCAAATCTTGGCCCGAGAGCCTCGTTTTCATGTTACGCTCATGGCGATACCGCTGGATTGTCGGAGCGGCGTGTACATCTACGATAAGAGCTATTATTACCGCTTGTCTAGATCTATCATCAACAAACCTTTATAGTAGAGAGTCTCTGATGGAAACGTTTTAGTTTGTTTGGCTCTAAAGGTCGGTAAACCAAAGTCAGAGATCTTAAGAACCCATCGACTATCAACCAGACAGTTGGAAGACTTGAGGTTACCATGAGATTTGATGTCGACACTTTGTAGAAATGCCATACCCTGTAAACCCAACCACAACATTTTACTATAAGCATAACTATACAGTGGAACCCCGTTAATCCGGCCACCGAAGGGACAGCCCAAAGTAGCCGGATTAACGGGGTGGCCGTATTAAGCGGGTGGCTGTAAGGCGGGGTTCCACTGTACTATGAATATATAATTTTATAATATCTAAAATTATCATGATGATGATGATGATGTGATTAAAATTATGACCATGATAATTATGACGATGGTGAATTTGATTGTTTGGTGATTCGGCAAATGCAGAAAACGATGGTCTTGATTACGAAAATATTTTAGAGGGAAGAGCCACACATTGAAATACCGCTTCTCCCTTTTTCTCATGGCGTTTTGTGTTTTTTAGACAATACCCCTTGATCCTCCCCATTTTTTCCAGTGATATTTCCTTTATTTTGAGGTTTTTTGAATTGTGTTTCCCCCCTTATCGCAGATCCGTTTCTATCCATCTATAGATATGTTAACGATTCATTACACGATTATCATGATGATCATGAAGTTTGTGGTGGCGATGATAAGCGAGATGATTATGATGGTATCACGAGCATGTGTTTGTAAATGCAGTTTGATATGTATGCTGTATTTTACTTACCCGTACGATGATGGGTGTGATGATTATGATGGTATCACGAGCATGTGTTCGTAAATGAAGATTTAGATGTATGCGGTATTTTACTTACCCGTACGATGTCTGAGACTAGAGAAGCAATGAACATGTGATCAAGTTTCACGTCTTTGTTCATCAAAATGTCCTTTGAAAACAAAACAAAATCATTCAAAAATGATAGGAGAGAAGAACACATCAAACAAACTCAACTCAAATATAGTCCATACCCGGGACTCGAACCTGGACCACAACGGTGAGAGGCCAGAGCTTTCACCGCTAGGCCACCCATGCCACCCATAATGCATTGGTTAAATTATTTGAAAGTATATTCATGTACGTCTCAATAATTTTTTTTCTGACCCAAGTAACTTATTAATATTTGGAGAATCGGACCATACTCGCTACCCATTACATTGAATTGCTGATCATAAAAAAAGTTTGGTTACTTCATACTGTGGGGGATGGGGAGGGGAGAGCAAGTAAAACTAAGAGGTTCAAATTGTTACTCATTAAGAGGGAGTCTATTTTTCTAGAAAGTGGTGCAAAGAGATCGAGGAGGAAGTGAAAGTGAGGAAGACTAAATAAGGGGCCGTTTACATGAGATGGGTTACCCTAGGTGTAGGGCTAACTCTTATTGTTTTCTTTTTCTCTGGGGAGTCTCAAACAAAAGAGTTAGCCCTGCTAGAAGGTTTAACCCTATCTCCATGTAAACGGCCCCTTAGTTCGATATGCTATTTGGACTATTTCTTACTTGTAAACTTCCTTTAGGACAGTACTGCGTTACAATACAGATGTTAGGAGAATCTACGCATGCGCCGATAAACTGAATGATATTGTCATGCCTCAGGTCACGCATCTGAAATAAAAGAAATGATGTATGTGTATTTAGTATTAGCTGGTTCCAGGTCCAGTTGAGAAAAAGAAGAGGGCAATGGGCTATATAGTACAACGTTTCATTGAACAAATATTTTCTACGGAGACCGCTAGGAATTGTGGGAGCTCATTAAATTGCACATGCACTATTATGATCACGCATGCTTGTATTTATGCTTACTTCTGAAATACTGAAATACAGTTGTTCATGTTCAAGCGTGATGATTAAAACAACTCCCATTTGAGCTCTCACCGGTCTTATTAGTTTTAGATCAATCATATCGAGATGGTCAACGTTAATAGACCTTTTCACGGTTCTTGTCCACTACCTCAGCCTCGATAGCGTATAATACATTCTTCACAATAGACCTTTTCACGGTTCTCGTCCACAACCTCAGCCTCGATAGCGTGTAATACATTCTTCACAATAGACCTTTTCACGGTTCTCGTCCACAACCTCAGCCTCGATAGCGTGTAATACATTCTTTACAATAGACCTTTTCACGGTTCTCGTCCACAACCTCAGCCTCGATAGCGTGTAATATATTCTTTACAATAGACCTTTTCACGGTTCTCGTCCACAACCTCAGCCTCGATAGCGTGTAATATATTCTTTACAATAGACCTTTTCACGGTTCTCGTCCACAACCTCAGCCTCGATAGCGTGTAATATATTCTTCACAATAGACCTTTTCACGGTTCTCGTCCACAACCTCAGCCTCGATAGCGTGTAATACATTCTTCACAGTTTGACTACAGCTCGCGGTATGTTTATACAACTATATTCACATCTCCTTCAAAGAATGCATGCACATGCTTATTCATGGAAGTATGAGATCAACATATCTAACCTGTTTTAGCTCCATAAGGACTGTTCTTGTCAAGTCAACACTCTTTTTAGCTAGTTTCTTGACAGCTACCAAGTTACCCTATAGCATTTGAAGTAAGTTTTCAGATGATTGCTGCTGTTGTCAAGGTTCATTTTTGACGGATCCAAAAAGTGTTTGGAAGTGTCCAATCCCTAAATGTCTTAGATAAAATAGTGGTAATTGCGGCGCTAGGTGGTTGTCCGTAGCCACTAGGGGCACCCCCTTAGTTCCGCCCATGTTTCCTTTATAGCAACTTTGAAATGGAGGAAGGGGGGTAATGATTGAAAAGTAAGCATGGTTATTTTAAATCGTGCCAACACTTTGTTAAAAATCGTAGTTGTGTACTTAAAAGTTAACAATAACCACAGGAATCCCAAAAATGTAAATAGACAATAGAGGGGATGTTAATTTGTGTTGTACCTTGAAGACTGCAATGCTTGTATACTTGTAGCATTCTTCATTGTCTTCATCGCTAAGCAAAGGTTCTACCATATGGCTGTCTCTCTGCAAATAAAAACATATATATTAATATGCGGTATACATCATTAAATGATTGAATCAATAAATCAACTAATCAATCAATCATACGATTAATCAATCAACCAGTCAATCATTTAATAATTCAAAAATGATTCAATCATTCAATCAATCAAACATTCATCGATCAGACTGTCAATCAATGTATATATTCTTAGAACAGCAAGAAGGTACATATATTTTTGTTAGTCAAATTTGTTTGTTGTCAAAAAAAGAAAAAGAATCACTGCATACACATTTTTTGTAAACAGGCCTTTTTCAGCGGTTCCTTACCGTGTTGTTCACCATGCCAACGCCAAAACAACTCGCCAACGAACTAGCAGAGTTTCTTTTCTTTTCAAAACAGATCTCGTTGTAATCTATCTTCCATAGCAAACTCTTAAGCTCTCTCTCCAGACGATATTGCCTGAATAAAAACACGAACAATAATATTATAGATTGCATTTCTTGTGTGAATGAAACTGCGTCGAAACTAACGTCGACCAATACTAAAATAATAATCAATCAATCAATCAATCAATCAATCAATCAATCAATCAATCAATCAATCAATCAATCAATCAATCAATCAATCAATCAATCAATCAATCAATTAATCTATCAATCAATCAATCAATCAATCAATCAATGAATTAATCTATCAATCAATTAATCAATCAATGAATTAATCTATCAATCAATGAATTATACTGCAAAAACGGCTGAGAAGATACAACTCACTGTATTGAGTTAATCATGTATTCAGGATGACACTTTATAGTGAGTAAACCCAACTCTATAGTGAGTATAAAACTGAACCCAACTCTTTGGTGAGTAAAAGTGAGGTTAAACTCAATATATTGAGTACATTGTACTCAATGGCACATCTACATTTAGGCCTCTTCTACACGAATCCGATCCGGCTGAAACCGCATAGAAATATTTGCGTCCACACGAATCCTGTTGATCGTTTCCTATTCAAAAGCATGCGGTTTCGGTGACCGGATTCACTGGATTCGTGTGAACGATAGGCCGATTCGCATCAAAAAGTATGCGGTTTCATAAGTATCCGGATCCGTCTAGCCGGGGTCTTATGCTTACTCTTAATAATGAGTTGGGTTTACTCACTTCCACCCAATTCAAAACCTCTGGGAATAAAACATTTTGTTCCAAATATTTTCCACGTGACATTGAAATACATAAGACAAAGCATCTTATTCACAAAAGATTTGAAGTGGATGGAAACGTACATAGCAACGCGTTAGCTGATTAGGTCTATTGTCTGTGATGCTTTTGATTCATGGAAACTAAGGCCTCGTCTACACGAATCCGATCCGGCTGAAACCGCATAGAAATATTTGCGTCCACACGAATCCGCGTATCCGGAGGATTCAAGTAAAAGTATGCGGTTTCGGTGACCGGATACACTGGATTCGTGTGGACGATAGGCCGATTCGCATCAAAAAGTATGCGGTTTCAAAAGTATCCGGATTCGTGTAGACGGGGTCTAAGGCCTCGTCTACACGAATCCGATCCGGCTGAAACCGCATAGAAATATTTGCGTCCACACGAATCCGCGTATCCGGAGGATTCAAGTAAAAGTATGCGGTTTCGGTGACCGGATACACTGGATTCGTGTGGACGATAGGCCGATTCGCATCAAAAAGTATGCGGTTTCAAAAGTATCCGGATTCGTGTAGACGGGGTCTAAGGCCTCGTCTACACGAATCCGATCCGGCTGAAACCGCAATAGAAATATTTGCGTCCACACGAATCCGCGTATCCGGAGGATTCAAGTAAAAGTATGCGGTTTCGGTGACCGGATTACTGGATTCGTGTGGACGATAGGCCGATTCGCATCAAAAAGTATGCGGTTTCAAAAGTATCCGGATCCGTGTAGACGGGGTCTAATTTGGCGTTTGACTATGGGCTTTTATCACACGGCGGCCATGTTTATTCCCATTAGAGCGAAAACCTTTGTATTGAATGTTCTCAAAGCGTGGGCAAAGTAGCCCAAGGGATAAAAAACCTATTGTTTCAACCAATATAGCGGTGATAAAAGCGAGTGATAAAATAAGATGTATTTACCTGTATATATTGAGCAGCAATAGTAAAGAAAGCAGCGCCAAAGCACCTGACACTCCAGCTATTATCTTCATCTTAACGTCTGGAAAATACATTGTGATATATCAGTAGTTGATTGATACACCCATTTCAAAAATAGTTGTCGCAATCAAAGCTACAGTCAACACTCTGAAGCCTGCAAAGGATGTCGGTAATATCAACATAATTTGAGATTTATTAGACGTATTTTCAAAAACAAATTTGTTTCATCATCTACCATCTACCATCTATGGTTATATAACACAAACACTCTGAAGCCTGCAAAGGATGTCGGTATTTCTTCTCTTGATTGATTCATAGCATATTTTGATTGTACGTGTTTGTGTTATATAACCATAGATGGTAGATGGTAGATGATGAAACAAAATTTGTTTTTGAAAATACGTCTAATAAATCTCAAATTATGTTGATATTACCGACATCCTTAGCAGGCTTCAGAATGTGGACTGTAGTTTTGATTGCGACAACTATTATTGAATTAGGTGTATATGGTATATAATGTTATTGGTAAGCGTGTATGACTAGTGCAACAACGAATAATTTACAGATCATGATTACTTCATGCTAAACGTTCAACTAAGGATGCATACTCTATGCCATAAACTCTGTCCCAAAACTCTATTGCTATATTTATAATATTTATATATTTATTTTTTGGTATAATAGGACCCACAATTAATTCATAACTATCATACACACTTTCATTTCTTTGTTCTTTCCTTAAATAATTCATGCATTTCTTTCTCTTTTTTTGCTTCCTTTTTTCATGTATTTTGTTCTTTTGTTCTCACTTTTTCATTTTTGCTCACTTTTTCCTCATTAATGTATCGTAATGCACGTGGACAAATTCGGGTTTTTTTTGACGTACCGTCTGGTTTTGTCGATGGACACAGTTCACCATGGAAACCACACTCCGGTGAATCTTTGGGGGGTCCTTTGCCCCTCGGCCATATGATTTTTGTATCAGTCCTCAGGACAAACACTTGTTGACCAGCGGTCGACTCGTTGCCATAGGTGACTTGAAAATCACCAACTGGAACAAACTCGGGGAACTTTGAATTTGCTGTTGACAAGGTTGCGTTAAGGCCGATTTACACGATACGATTTTGACCTACGACTGTAGTATACGATTTGACTACAAATTGTAGTAGGTACCATTCACACGCGCACGACTAGTCGTATACGATTCGTATACGCCATTGCTAAAATCGTGAGTGATTGGACGAAATACTAATTCCAGTCCTAATATGGGGCAAATCACGTCATTTTCCTACGACAAGTCGTAGGGTTTTGGTCCTTGGTTCAAAATCCTACTACAAGTTGTAGGTCGCGAGCGTCAGTCTAGGCAAGTCGTAGGGGCATTTACATGGCACGACTTGGAGCTCATTTGAGTCGTATACTACAAGTCGCACACGACAATCGTGCCGTGTAAATCGGCCTTTACAATCATATTGTGACATTGAATTAATCAACAATTGTCACGTCGAGGTAAATTTAAAAAGACTGTCACGCTAGTCCTAACACAATATTCACCGATATATCTTATTTGAGTAAATGCTTTTCACGTTAATTGTCACGTTGTATCACGATATCGTTCACGTTGATTTATGAGTATGGATCACATTACCATTATACATAAGTAACCCAGTAACACACGTAAAAACCTACATTAGATCACGCTAACACTTATACGTTGGATACGTTAGATTGCGCTAACACTTATACCTTGGATACGTTAGATCACGCTAACACTTATACGTTGGATACGTTAGATCACGCTAACGCTTATACGCTGGATACGTTAGATAACGATATCACGTGGAAAATGTTTGGAACAAAAGTTTTTACTCCCAGAGGTTTTGGAAACGGAAACGTCGTTTATTTAATTGTATTTCTAATTTGGTTGTAAGAAACTCACGTTTTTCCTGCAGATCCAGTAGTGTCAGATTAAACTCTGCATTCCCTCTGTCATCAAAGTGAATTTTGTATCCACGGATACCTGAAGAAACAAAACATCAATTATTACCCTTATCTAACCACGACCCTTTCCCGAAATATCTTTAATTGAAAGAAATAATGAAATCTTATTTCAGTTGTTAATAAATGTATATGAATCGATACCGTTAGGATTATTTATTCCGGAAAAATATGTCATGCTACAGAATGGTTTTCAAATAATGACTTTTCAGGGAAGGAGAGTCTTCACTTTACGCATGATTCTGTGTGATCCTTGAGAATGAAATGGCACCTCGGAAAAAGGTACTGCTTCAGATTGAATTTCAAATCCTTACTTTTTGCTTCCCGCGGGAGGGGGAGTAGGGGTAAAAATGTAAATATGACATACTTCAAAACTTATTTTTGTATGCTCTCTAACAGTATCTACGAAACAAGTACGAGCCCCAACCCCAGACACTAACTACCCATAAACTAGGCACATGTATTTTACGACATAGGTAAGTTCAAATTGAAATAGACCTCAAATTTTGCTAGGATGATCACAAAACAATGGTTTCAAGTCGAGGTTGGTCTTGATAAATCAAAGAATCAGTCTCGACTTAGAACCTTTGTCTTGTAATCATCCAAGCGAATTCGGGAAAGGTCTAATGAAAATATGAAAACACTAATGCTCACTGTCATAGAGAATCCCTCGTAGATGTTCGTTGATAGTCTGTCCTGTTGGATTCTTTTCGACTTGCAGGGATTTATTTAACGCGATAGCAAACTGGTACACGGCATCGTAGAGGTACGCACCGTATATCGGGGGCTGGAAAACAAACTATTGTTTTAGGCCTCGTCTACACGAATCCGATCCGGCTGAAACCGCATAGAAATATTTGCGTCCACACGAATCCGCGTATCCGGAGGATTCAAGTAAAAGTATGCGGTTTCGGTGACCGGATTCAATGGATTCGTGTGGACGATAGGCCGATTCGCATCAAAAAGTATGCGGTTTCAAAAGTATCCGGATTCGTGTAAACGGGGCCTTAGATCATCGGCATGATAATAGTACGGCGTATCAGAAATACCGTATGCAATCTTGTAAACAATGCCATTACCATATATGGTATTGTAGGTGAGAAGTAACTAAAAACTTTAATTAGCGCGCGAGATTTTTTTCCTTTTTTTAACAGGTTGAGATTGCAACAGAACAGTAGGCATATCTTTGTTACGGCTAACGCGCTGCTATGTATGTTTCCACCCAATTCAAATCTTTTGGTAATACGATTCTTTGTTATCTATTTCGACTCACGTGGAAAACGTTTGGAACAAATGGTTTTGTTCCCAATGGTTTTGAAGTAATATATCAAACACGAGAAAGAGTGTTTCATCAGGTTTTCAAACACCGAAAAATGGGCCCATTTTGAGGTGTTTGAAAACCTGATGAATCACTCTTTCGAGTGTTGGATATTACTTCTCAAATTATTGGATAATTATAGGAGAAATTCAAAGCGAAGTTGGCTTAATTTTATGCAAGTGTTTCATCAGATTTCAAACTCCTTCACGCTAGTGATTTTGTCTTTGTTTTCTCTTCATTAATTATTCATAAGTTTTAGAAGTAGATGGAAAAGTATGTATGTATAGTATGTATGCATGTAAATCGATGCGATGTGATGCTTTTATAGCAGCATTTTACAGAAGTCTCATTGTACTTTACAATTTTTACTGACCGTTATTCAAGGCGTGCTTTGCAGCCACGCAGTTTACAATCATGAGAAATCATCATCATCATCATTATCATCATCATTATCATCACCTTCATCATCACCTCACCATTGCGGACTCCTTATGGTGAAATGTCATGACAACCATTTCATTTAACTCAAGATTATCAAGATTAATTTCACGTGATATTACCTCCGTTTTCTTGGCGGGAAAATTCGTCATGTTACTAGAATGACGAAACAACCTTCCTTCATACACTTTGCTATAGAATGGTGGGTCGGGTGCGCGCCTCCTGAGCTCACTTTGAAACTCATGATAAGTATTAGACGCTGGACTTTTAACAGCAAGAACAAAGACAGCTGCAAACGCATCTCTTAGATGATGAAAACGCTCTAGAGTGCTGGGATAACTACTGAATAACCACTTGAACGGCTGTTTAGAGTACAGTGTCACTTGGTTTTGATCCAATTCAAGCATGATAAAGACAAAGTCTCCATTTATCATGCCATGATCTACGGCGAACAGCATCCCTTCGCGGGCCAAGGCGAATTCGGTGACGAATATCACAACTGCAAAAACAAGCGATTGTATGACAATATTTAGTTTCAATTTCTAGCATTTTTCTTTCCATCTTTGCATTATTATGCTTTGCTTTTCTCTTTCCATTTCGCTTTCCCGTTCGATTTCCTATTCCTTCACTTTACCTTATTCTCCCTTTCCATTCCATTCCTTTTTCATTCCTTTCCCGTTCCACCCTCCATCCTTTCCCTTCCCATTTCTCTTCCCGGCCCTTCTTTTCCCTTTCCCTCCCCGTTCTCTTTATTCCTCTTCCTTCCCGTTCTCTTTATTCCTCTTCCTTCCCGTTTACTTTCCCCTTTCACTTTCCCTTCCTTTCCCTTTCTCTTACTTCGTGCTTCGGCTTTGATCCTTTTCAGGATACCCTTATACATGGCGGAATGATTCTGTGGTCGAAACTCAGCAGCTGGACTCATCATCTCTTGCAGTGCAATGGTGATTTTCTCCTTTTCGAGTCGTTTAACAATTGTATCTTTCATTTCAATCCACTTTGTCACATTCTCGTAGATTATAGCAACTCGTTTCCATTTAAAATACTTGAGCAATGAGAGAAGACTGGGGGTGAGTTTGGTGTCGATGGCAAACGTTCGAGCGAAGGTTGGGTACAGCTTTTTGTCAGAGACCTCCGGGTTACTGCACATCTGAGAAAAATGAAGTAGTAACAGAAAACCAATTAAATATAATTGTGTAACATATATGGTGCATTTATTGTTGCTTGCCTCGTGTTCACGTTGAAACACAATGGAGTTTTCACACGTATGCGAGGCTAGCCAATCAAGAAAATGGTTATTAAAATGGAACGCCATATTTCGATTCGGTGTATAAGACTACAATCAATACCAATTTAATGCGAATTTAATCAAAGGCCGGTGCCCTCAACACTCGGCCAACATGAATAGGTGAACAAGAGGGACAACTTTTTGTTTTCCTAATGTGTTTGCTGACACTCAGCCAATCTACAAACGTTCGTCTTTCTTATCAGAGAATTGAATATTCGGAAGTTAAAGATTACAGAGCAGTTAAGTAATATTTCGTGTATGGGGAGGGAGCCGCCGACTTCGTCCAAGTATTAGAGGAGGATCACCTCTCTTTTTAGGGTTGAAAATATTTCCTATATCTACCTTTTGATTCTCTCTCAAAAAAACAATTGTGCAACGTGAGCTTTTAAGGCCATTTTTAATTGACTTGCTATCAAAAATAAGCTTAGCTGCCACTAACCTTTCAAGGGTTGAAATCGACAATGATTGTCCTTGTATTTTAAACCTTTCAGAATCGACACCGATCCCCCCCACCACTTAAACAAGTGGTTTTTGTGCACAAATGTTTGGATATGACCTTGAGTCAGTTTTTATTTTTGTACTGTTTTAATAACCAATGACCTCATTTATTTGCATATGTATTGGAAACAATTTACAAGGAAAGCACATGTCAAGAAGGTACATCCGAAAACGAATAGATTACGGAAAGATAAAAGTAAACACCACATAGTGGTATTGCCAATAGATGTGATGATCCTGATTACGATGATCGAATATCATGACGATAATGGCGGTTGATGATTATGATTAGATGATGATGATGATAACAATGATCGTAGATCATGATGATGATGGCAGTGGATGATGATGGTGATAACAATGATCGTAGACCATGATGATGATGGCAGTGGATGATGATGATGATAACAATGATCGTAGACCATGATGATGATGATGGCAGTGGATGATGATGATGATAACAATGATCGTAGACCATGATGATGATGGCAGTGGATGATGATGATGATAACAATGATCGTAGACCATGATGATGATGGCAGTGGATGATGATGGTGATAACAATGATCGTAGACCATGATGATGATGGCAGTGGATGATGATGATGATAACAATGATCGTAGACCATGATGATGATGATGGCAGTGGATGATGATGATGATAACAATGATCGTAGACCATGATGATGATGATGGCAGTGGATGATGATGATGATAACAATGATCGTAGACCATGATGATGATGATGGCAGTGGATGATGATGATGATAACAATGATCGTAGACCATGATGATGATGGCAGTGGATGATGATGATGATAACAATGATCGTAGATCATGATGATGATGATGGCAGTGGATGATTGGATGCTGAAGATGAGCCTTTGATTATGATTGGAAGATGAAGATGATAAAAACGATGTCTATGTTCGATGATGATGATGGCGATGGCAGTAAAAGATCGTATGATAATGATCGGATGATGATGATGATAACAATGATAATGACCATAATAATAAAGAGGATAATGATGATGATAATGATGAAGGCGTTGATAATGATTATAATTTTACCGTATAACAAAAATATCAATAATTATCATGTTAATAAATCAATAAACTATAACTGAATCCTTACTTACATATGACAGCATAGTTATATTGAATGCTGCAGCAGTCCTCGCAGCAGTCGTACAGCTGCATCCAGGCCCAATGAAGGCCTTGACACCAGCGTTAATTTGATAAGCAAGAGCACGAAGGGTTTTTAGTTCATCGCATTCTGTATCATTCCATATAAAGGTGATATTCCGACCAGGTAAAAGATCTGTTCTGTTATTAATAGCATCCACGGCTATACTCATAGCAGAAGCATAGTACTGGCCGCGGAAATAATAATTCCCCAAACTTTGTGCATACTTGAATGGAATCAATAGTCCTATTTTGATGTCGTTAGTATCATTACTTGTGGCTTTGGCTTGCTGTACTGTAGCGATAAGAAAACCAAAGCAGAAAAGATAAAACGTAATCATGATCTCAAGAAATAAATGGAGTTCTTCCTTCCTCAATAATGACTATGATGCAATTTGAAGGTCAGTTGATCTACTTGCTAACGGCATGAAACTTTAAGGATTTCCTTTCAAGACTGCGTTGAAAGCGGAAGGTATTTTTGATGCTAACTTTGAGAAGAAATGGAGTTATTTTAGTTTTCCTTGCTCAATGAGGATTAATCTCAGGGTCAATAGACGTTCTTGCGTATTGAATTCAAATAATGTAAGACGATGTACAGAATCCAGTCCAAGCAGGGAATGTTCCACGAAGAATCAGTCCCAGCAGAGATGAAGTTTTTTGCTTAATACAATAATCCTCTCTAAAGGCTTGCTTGATATCAATATTTCAGCTTAACCACAATCCTTTGCTGGCGTCACGGGAATGTCTAATCCACTCTGTTCTCGCAGTAATCCGTCGCGCGATAAAAGTTTGATTACACCACCTCCATTAACAAACAATATGATTCTGTCGAGAGAAAGAAAAGAACAGCGTTAAAGCGTATAGCATGTTAAATTAAAAGCTCTGTTGATATCTTTGTATTAAAATATTTTTTTATTAAATATTTTGAACACAGTTGACAATGACAATATTCACATATATAATATAATGTACAATAATATATAACTATAATAAATTAAATATACGTACACAAAACACATAAGAATAACGCTTAATAATATAATTTCGTTTTATAAAACTGGCTTATTTCCTATTTTGAGCTAAGGGGATTGTAAGAGGTTCCCATTTTTGAAGGTGAACCTCTATCTTCTTATTTTTTTTAGCAATCTTTTCTTCTATTTCATTGTGTTGTTTTAATTTCCCTATAAAAAAGAATATGTCTGGTGGGGAGTTTATTGAAGAGCTTATTGTTATGCAATTAATTCGAATAAATATAAGCAGAATTTTATGTCCTATTTTGAGCTAAGGGGATTGTAAAAGGTTGCCATTTTTTAAGGTGAACCTCTATTTTATTTTATTTTTTTAGCAATCTTTTCTACTATTTCATTGTATTGATTTAATTTCCCTATAAAAGAGAATATGTCTGGTGGGGAGTCTCTTGAAAAACATAGTGTTATACAATTCAGAATAAATTAAATATAGGCGAAGTATATTTACGATGTTTTGAAGTCTCTTTCGAGAAGTAACTCTTCTACTATTTTTCAATTATCCCTAATGATTAAGCCATGGAGGCTTCGAAACGTCGCAAAATAATTTCGCTTGTATTTATCTGGATTATATCTTTGTAATTTAAAAACTTCTTGAGATACAATTCAGAATAAATTTAAGCGAAATAAATTTACCATGTTTCAAAGTCTCTCTTTGAAGTAACTCTTCTACTATTTTTCACTTATCCCTGATAATGAAGTCATGGATGGAGACCGGCCTTGAAACGTCGTAAATTCATTTTGCTTGTATTTATTCTGGGTTATATCTTTGAAATAGTTTATCTTATATCTTTCATGTAGGGAAGTTGAGACATTTTTAAAGTTGCGTACAAACATTGAGCTGAAAATGAGTCATTTATCTCAAACTTTTGATTGTAATTGTAGATCTGATTGAAAATATTTGTTCGGGTATATATTCGAATTAAGAATACGAAAACGAGAAGCCATTTTTTAAATGTAGATCTGCAGCTTTCGATTTTTTTTGTTTTTGAAACCAATAAATTAGATCAGACAAAATCTACTAGTGTTACTGACATGTATGATCCCTTCAGTTACAAATTTTATAAAGTAATTTAAAATACATTTTTTTTTTTTTTTTTTTTCACTATTTTACTGACAGTACTGGTTATAGAAAATCGCGCGCGTTGATTGGTTGAAAGATTTACACTATTTCTCGATAATCACCAACAGCGTTTCGTGCGCTTTTAGAGATGAGAAATAAACAATTTTTCTTCAAAAAAGGCTGGTTTTTACTTTTTTAAATAATTTAATTTTGCATTTATATCAAAACCGATTATTCACCTCAGGCTTAGTGAATATCGGTGAATATTAACCTTGACTCCATCTCGGTTATTATTCACCGATATTCACTTCGTCTTCTGCGAATAATAGTTAAATAAAATAGTCATTAGTTTTTGCAGTGAGTAACTGTGGATTCATCGATTTACTCAGTCACTTGCGTATTAATAAATCACTACTCAGTCGTTTTTGCCGTGGGCAATTGTGAATTTAGCTTCTACTCATTTAGCTTCATTTACCATTACCACTGATTAACGAGTGGCTTAAGTAGTGCATGTAAAAGATTATTAAGATTATCGTAGCTTACAATCATAATATAAAAACAGAACTTTCGACTTACTATATATATATATTGATGTAAACGAATATGCATTAAACAAGTTGCAAGTGGTCAATGGTGAATTATTAACCGAATATATGTAAACCTTATTTTCGTGTAGATGCATGTCTACGCGCGTACGTTTCTGTTTGTCGATGTATTTGCAATTACAAGTATACATTAAGAAACAATATAAATATATGCTAGTCATTGCTGATCAGTTACTAATAGTATATTGCAGTTCTTCTATATAAATAACAATGCATCTTAAAAATTACAAAGTCTTAATAAAGAAATGAAATAATTTGGAGGTATTCATTTTTCACAAGTTTATCTTAAATTTACCCAAACAAATCCTACAACTCTAGAAATCCTTGTAAATCTCCTTTCATGTCGACGTTGATCGATGTATTTGCAATTACAAGTATACATGAAGAAACAATATAAAAATATACCAGACCAAACGAGTTGCTCAACAGACATATATCAATGGTGACTAAAAGGGCCCTACAAGTCCTTCTTAATTCTATATAAATATAAATTAATTTTAAAAATGTCTTAATAAAGAAATAAATCATATTCCAGGTATTCATTTAACACAAGTTTATCTTAAATTTACCCAAACAAATCCCAAAACCAAAAAGATTCTTAAATTCAATTAATTACCTTCAAGCTTCTTCTACTTTAAAATCGTCATTAAATCATTTGTGAGCATTCTTAGAGTTGTCTGAGAAAACCTTACGGGAATGTTGCACCGGACATGAAAGCATAAAAGACGATATTCATTCATTCCACCTGCGAGATAGACTGAGTGGCTGCTATTGGCTGTTTATAAGTTGCTCAGTGTTTCCCCAATGTCTCGTCAGTATTGTCAACTGGTGTATATATAATGAGCATCTAGTTCTTTTAATGAACTCGTACTGTTAGGATGAATAGGATCGCACAAATAGTCATATTAAGTAATATTAAGTAATATTTCGGATTTCTTCCTATACTATTCAGACATTCTATATCATTCTATTCTAAAGATTTACTTCGAAACCCTATTATCGAATTATAACTAGACACATCGGTTAATTATAGTCTGTTTGAAGCTTTTAAATAATATATCGGGTCGTGATAAATATGAATACCTTGCACACTTTCGCCAGTCATATATCACCTCTTAATTGATATCTAACTCATAACTACCACCTTTAGATCATTCTCTCTCGGCATTATTTTCGTTGGTCATTCATTCATTCTTTTATTTCCATTCAATTTCTTTACTTTTCTTCTCTCCCTTTCGTTCGTTTTTGTTTTAAAAATTATTCATTCATTCATGATTATCGATATCATCAATAATTCATTCTTTCCTTATTTCATTTTTTATTGATATATTCTACTTTTTCATCCATTCATCTTTAATCTTTCTCTTATGTATTTATCCTCCCATACATCCATCCCTTCAGTCATTCATTCATGTTCTTTTTTTCTTGCTTTATGTTTGATGTTCTTTGTCTTGAAGGGGCGGAAAGAGTGAAGAGAAGGGGAAGTTGACATGGGAGTGGCTGAGAGAGTATCGTATTTGCTTCCCCCACGGATGAAGGAGGAGGGGTGGGACAAGGGGGCGATTTTTTAAAAAGAATTAAAATCCCAAAGACATACCACATTAAAACATAATGAAAATAAGTGAGACTATGTATATAAAACCAACGGGTTTTTTTCTCAAACAACCTCGTTCCCAGGGCCCTCTCCCTTCGCTTTTGGGGCGGGAAATGTCCCACCCAAAAGGGAAGGGAGAGGGCCCTGGGAACGAGGATGCTAAAAGTTATAGTTGGTTTTAACAAAAGGGATTGTTGCAATGGTTACAACGACCAGAAGAGTTTTCTTGTTATTGTGCTACCTATGTTAAGTTAAAGAAGTGTGATTTTTTTATAAAATAATAACATGTAATTATCGCAAAATTTCCCTCACTTCAGTCATCAATTATATTAATTTTCAACTTCCTCATTCTATCTTTAGCGCACTTGAAGAATGTTAATTGGATAATATTGAGGAAAACATTTCAGATAAATTAAGTGATATTAAATGTATATTAGGTGCCGCTGTCTTCGTAAAAAAAGGAAGAGGGGCTGGTATGAAACTGGCTATTTTTTTCTAATAAAAAATCTTTTTTGATTTGTTTAAATACTTTTTTTAAATATATTGTAATAAAATCGGTTTTTTTGCTCACATTTTTTAAAGCTGTTTTCTCTTTAAGATAATTTAACTTTTTACTCAACAATGAATAAGTGGATATATGCAAATTTTAGAAATATTCATATGGCTACAGCTGGGTAAAATGAAAGAAAATCAATTAATTTTAAACTCGTTTGTCTTGTCAAGGTCGTCATGTCAACTCTAGAACTTCCCTCTGAAAATACAGCCTTTCGAAAAATACACTTATCACAAATAAATATAATATTGGTCGGCCATAGAATAACAAATATTTGAAGAAAAAGAAATGGAAAAATATAGTCTCAAAAGTGCGCACAAAGAAAAAATATGAAAAATATAGTCGTCAAAACTGCACACAAAGAAAAAATATGAAAAATATGGTCGTCAAAACTGCACACAAAGAAAAAATATGAAAAATATAGTCGTCAGAACTGCACACAAAGCAAAAATATTAAAAAATATAGTCTCAAAACTGCACACAAAGCAAAAATATGAAAAATATAGTCGTCAAAACTGCACACAAAGCAAAAATATGAAAAATATAGTCGTCAAAACTGCACACAAAGAAAAAATATGAAAAATATAGTCGTCAAAACTGCACACAAAGAAAAAATATGAAAAATATAGTCTCAAAAGTGCGCAAAAAGGAAAATAATTGATTGGAGTTCTTGCAACATACAACTTTCCAGATTTCCTCCATTCGTTTTTTT
This sequence comes from Metridium senile, assembly GCA_949775045.1. Taxonomy (NCBI): domain Eukaryota; kingdom Metazoa; phylum Cnidaria; class Anthozoa; order Actiniaria; family Metridiidae; genus Metridium; species Metridium senile. The sequence goes on along the minus strand of OX459099.1, from coordinate 2,027,081 downwards.
ATAAGTCATTTTGATTCATCGATTTTTTGGCAGGCACCTTTTTTTAGCTTTAGCAATTGGAATACCGAGATGCAACTAAACGTATTTGGTGTACGATCACTAATCAACCACTTGAAATTTACAAATTTTCATTTTAAGCCAATCTTTCAGAGTAAGTTTCCACCATCAGTTTGTAGCTTTGGAATTACGATAGAAATAATTTTAAACAATAAATAAATGAATAGAAAAATAAATAGTTTTTTTCAATAAGAAGTAAACTTACCAAGGATACGCTAAACACTGTATCGCTATACCTGCACTATACTGTATTACTTTCACTACGAAAACATGTAGCAAACCGCTTCTTGATTGATACTACAGTGAAATATCCCCAGTCATACCAACGCTACAACAAGAAAAAAAACTTAAGTATCGTATTTGAATTAATAACCTTAAACGACGACGCAGTATTACAAAGTATCTTCACATCTTGGTAAACCGGACGTATTTCCTTAAAGCTAATTTTAGCTACTGTAAAGGTATATCTAGAGACACCTAGAGCTCCCCATTACAATCCGCCTACGGACTAATTATAACGACATCCAATAATATACTAACGAGATAGGTAATTAATCTATTGAAAATGAGCGCTTTCTTTTGTAGCAAGTTTTAGGATTAATTGCAAGAGGAAGTAGCTTTATTATATTATCAGACCTGCCGCAATGCATGTTGTCAAATTATCAAGATTATGAAACACGCTATCGTAGTTGAAGTTGATCGACGAGAACAGTGAAAAGGTCTATTGTATACGATCGTACATGCAATAGAACTGAGGCCTCGTCTACACGAATCCGATCCGGCTGAAACCGCATAGAAATATTTGCGTCCACACGAATCCTGTTGATCGTTTCCAATTCAAAAGAATGCGGTTTCGGTGACCGGATTCACTGGATTCGTGTGGACGATAGGCCGATTCGCATCAAAAAGTATGCAGTTTCAAAAGTATCCGGATCCGTGTAGACGGGGTCTGAAAGGACGGCTAACAATACTCCAGTTTCACGTTATCTAGTACCGCTGGTTGACAAAAAGCGCATTTGCACCAGCTAAAACTAATTTGTTATCAAAATATTCACAAATCCCAAGCAAAGCTCGAAACAAATGTTATCGCTTAACAAATGTTATCACATTTGAATTTACTCTGAATTGAGGTTTAAATGCGCCTTTTGTCAAATAGTACAGACGTGCTCGATAACATGAAACTGTTCTATACTGATCGCAGCCAAAGGCAATTGATCACAGTAGAGACTAAGTACTTATTGACTGAGTGGGAGGGCCGTACGTGAAAATATTTGGCTCGCGGTCATGACGTACGGACCGAGCGCAGCGAGTTCCGTACAAATGACCAAGAGCCAAATATTTTCCCGTACGGCCCGACCTAACTCAGTCAATAAGTTTTTTATGATATGACCCACTCTTTTTAATTTAAAGGCCATTTTTTGTGATGTTTCGAGTAGCTGGTCCGTACGTGTTTGTATGGAACAGGTGAAAAAAGCCGTACGGACCCCATCACGTGACGTTTTTCCGAAGGTTTTCTCAAGAGCGCGCGCCGGGCGAAATACGGGTCATATGATAATACCGCCTACATTTGTATGTGAATCAGCGTTAATTAAGGAAATAAATATTATTAGACGGTTACTAGATAGTGAGTGTCGACTTTAAATATCCAGATTGTACTAACACCCTTTAGATATCGTATAATTGATCAATAAATAAGAAAAGGACCCACCCACGTCCATGGATACAGACAGGGTGTCTATTCAATTCTATTTATATTGATTGTATGTTTTGGGCGCTAGTTTGTTAGATTGTTTGTTTGTTTGCCTGTTTGTTTGCTTGCCTGTTTGTTTGCCTGTTCGTTTGCTTGTTTGTTTGTTTGCTTGTCTGTTTGTTTGCTTGCCTGTTCGTTTGCTTGTTTGTTTGTTTGCTTGCCTGTTCATTTGCTTGTCTGTTTGTTTGCTTGCCTGTTTGCTTGTTTGTTTGCTTGCCTGTTCGTTTGCTTGTTTGTTTGTTTGCTTGCCTGTTCGTTTGCTTGCCTGTTTGTTTGTTTGCCTATTCGTTTGCTTGTTTGTTTGTTTGCTTGCCTGTTCGTTTGCTTGTCTGTTTGTTTGCTTGCCTGTTCGTTTGCTTGTTTGTTTGTTTGCTTGCCTGTTTGTTTGCTTGCCTGTTCGTTTGCTTGTTTGTTTGTTTGCTTGCCTGTTCATTTGCTTGTCTGTTTGTTTGCTTGCCTGTTTGCTTGTTTGTTTGCTTGCCTGTTCGTTTGCTTGTTTGTTTGTTTGCTTGTCTGTTTGTTTGCTTGCCTGTTCGTTTGCTTGCCTGTTTGTTTGCTTGCCTGTTCGTTTGCTTGTTTGTTTGTTTGCTTGCCTGTTCGTTTGCTTGTCTGTTTGTTTGCTTGCCTGTTCGTTTGCTTGTTTGTTTGTTTGCTTGCCTGTTCGTTTGCTTGTCTGTTTGTTTGCTTGCCTGTTCGTTTGCTTGTTTGTTTGTTTGCTTGTCTGTTTGTTTGCTTGCCTGTTCGTTTGCTTGTCTGTTTGTTTGCTTGCCTGTTCGTTTGCTTGCCTGTTTGTTTGCTTGCCTGTTCGTTTGCTTGTTTGTTTGTTTGCTTGCCTGTTTGTTTGCTTGTTTGTTTGTTTGCTTGCCTGTTTGCTTGTTTGTTTGCTTGCCTGTTTGTTTGCCTGTTCGTTTGCTTGTTTGTTTGTTTGCTTGTCTGTTTGTTTGCTTGCCTGTTTGTTTGCTTGCCTGTTAGATTGTTTGTTTGCTTGCCTATTCGTTTGCTTGCCTATTCGTTTGCTTGCCTGTTTTGTTTTGTCGTTGTTGTCTTCTATATTATGTCTTTTTATGTCTCCTTTTTCAACTGTTTTTTTTAACCATATAGAGCTGGTAGCCGTTAAAACAGCTTCAATAGTTCTACATTAGGAATAGACACTAAATGTTTTACATCAAGAATAGAGTTCCCAACGTGATTTAAAAGAGAGAGAAAACTGTATAATTTATATATGTGCCATATAGCGCCATATACAATCAGTACCAGAATGCTTTGACTACTTTCTTTCAATCTTCATTATATGTATATATATTATATGTATTTAATTTCTAGTATTCTCAATAATGAATAACAAGAAACTTCGTAAAACGTTCGGGTGATATTAAGTTTAGCTTTTTCTTATGAAAAATTGGATATTCTCTGAAGCATAAAGTGCCCGATATTACTTCAATTCCGTTATTGATAGATAGACGTACTTTGTTGTATCATTGCTTTCGGTAAAATGAAAAAGAAAAAATAAGGAAATAATCGAGTATTCATCTGACAAAATGAAAATTGAAATGATTTATTTATTCACTTCATAGTTTTAATAAATGGAAACCAGCGAGTAAACTAGTATAAATCAAGTATGTTAAGGCCTGGGTTTTTCCTTGTGAAAAGACCCCCCGCCAATAATTAAGATTTTGGCTTCGTACTTTCATGATATTCGCTAGTTTTCAATGAAAATCGCTGTGGATGTTGATATCAATGTCCTTAATTTTTTAGTGCTGATTTTTAGGAGATCACGTGGTATATGATGTCATAATAGCAAGAAAATACTCAAAATTTATGCGGTCGTGAGTTTAAGATAAAGATAAAAACTAAAAGCCAAAAGTTGATAAGTAATAGATGACAAATAACTTCACGTTTGGAGAACTTGAATTCGATAGCTAGGAAGGGAGATATAAGGGGATTTTAAATAGGAATTATGGTCACGTGACCTGTTTTACAAAATATCTCCTTAACATTAAGTGATAACCAGATTCTCCAAGCACAGTCTTGTAGAGACCTTGTAGAGAAGTACATTTAATGAATAAGTTTGTCTTACCTATTCAAACTCGCGACCGCATTTTTAAAGGAAAAACGAAATTGCTTATCCATCTAAACTAGTCACGTGACCACCCTTAGGTCAAAATTACAAATTAAGGATGAGCAGCAGTCCGAGATCTAACAATGTACCAAGTTTTATTAAAATCATGCAGATGAGATTTGTGGCAATGTCAAATAAAAACGTTTTTTCGTGAAACACGGCTAAAACCAGGCCTTAACATACTTGAAGCGTCGGTGTTTGGTATAAACGATAGGTAATAGAATGAAATTTGTAACACCGTGAAAAATGTTAACTGAACTTAACTCTATTTTACATAGTTGTAATAACTCATTCTAATAAAATAAAATAAATAAAAGGAGAAAAGGAAAACTAAAATTATTTATTTATTCACTTCATAGTTGTAATAACTCATTCTGATAAAATGAAAACGAGAAAAGGAAAAAGAAAAGGAAAAAAGAAAAACTGCAATAATTTATTTATTCACTTCATACTAGTTGTAATCACTACTGATTCTAATAAAATAAAATAAAGAAAATTAGAAAACATTAAAATAGAAAACGAAAACAGAAAATGCGAACAGGAAATGAGAATAAAATAATGAGAAAGTCATTAAAATACCGTTATACTTTAAAATTAAAGTGAGTTTTGCACATATCTTGATCCGTACATGTTCGCACGCAATATCAAATAATGATGCTAGAGGCTTCTTTGTACAACTTCCAGTGATATTTTACTTTTTTTGCCAATGACTTTTCACTTGACATATGCAAAAGAATCATATCAAAAATAATTTGCGCGCGCGAAGAAAAACAAGGAAGATTATACTAAATGATAATAAAATAAAATAAACTGAAAAATAAAATAAAATTAAAAAAAATTAATTTAAATTATTAAATCACATAATCTATCCATGTACAATAAAATCATTAATAAATATGATGCATGCTCCATCTGAAACGATCGATCATATAATACATTTCTAAAAGAGACAGAAAAATAGGTAATTCATTTTTAATCCTTTGCCGTGTGACTCGATTGATAATATACATTTGCATACATATCAAATTAATATGTAAAAACGTCAATATCGGAAATGCTTTACCGATTTTTTTTTTTTTTTTTTTTTATTGCGGCCAGACGCGTAAATGGACCATTATCAGTAGATGCATATATGAAAATGTAATGTGCGATAAAAAAAAAAAGTGAAATAAGTGAAATAATATTGAAAATATGGAAATTTATTTTCCATTTGCTAACAAAAACTATTGGTGATATGCATCAAGAATATACATATATAAAACAGATGATAAAATATAAGGGGATTAAAAATATAGCGGTAAAATGGTAAAAATATTTTCCGCGGTTCGTTTCAAGCTGACTCTAAATCATATACATGAAAACAGAGAGAGCGCGAGAAGAGTAAAATGTCTGTAGGTCCCTGCTTACCTGTGAATATAAATAATAATACACAGCTATTCGAGAAATCGGCGCGCGAACTCGAAATTCGCTATTCAATGATTTGGTATATACTAATATAATGTAACATTTATAAATATATTGTAATATAGATATTTTTTTTCTTCGTCGGCAGTCTATCGTCCTTGATGATGACTGTGTTTTTTATTTCATTTTTATGCTTTGTGGGTTTCAAGCTAGCCGACTTTACTGAGGTTTACAAGGTTACGGTTATAAAGGGTTATGGTTATATTATATACATAAATAATGCATTAGATAAAATAAATTTAACTGATTTCAAAGAGCGCTTACGCAAAGAAAAAATATATTTTAGCCCAAAAAGTAGAGCTTATACAATCTACTTCAATGAATTCGGGAAGCCCCTATGAAATGCACTGCATTGAATCGGAAAACTATTTTCATCATGCGTCAAAAAAGTATTTCAAATGAATCAGTAATTGTTAAAATCGGTGTTTCGTGGTCACAATGTTTTGTTGATTTTGTTATTAAACGAAGTCCTCCCACCAACCACAACCTCTGCCTACACAATACCAAAGATAAACATTGGTCGTGTAACTACCAAAAAGAAAAAGGCGAATATATTAAAAAAAGTATTTATTTTTGCATCAGCTGTGTATATTTAAACAGGATATAGTCAATTATTTATCCATTTGTGTCCCTTTTCATCTTTGTAATTCGATTTTGCTTTTATTATGTTCAAAGCCAATACAACTACACCCATCAAAGTTATTAAGTGCTAGGATTAAACTGAAGAAGTTGCGTTGTCATTATGTCCGTTCTGTATAATTATCATAAGCTACAGACTCATCGATCTAAAATTATATTATTTATTTCAAACTTACACTAGTAAATCATATTTCTGATTGTTAATTGATTAAGTTTTCTTCTCCTTTTTTTGTGAATTAAAAGTGTGTATTTTTGTGTAATACATTTTTGTATCAGAAAATCTTGTCAAAGAATTGTCGCAAATAAACTTACACTATTAAATTATATTTCTGATTGTTAATTGATCAAGTTTTCTTCTCATTTCTGATTTTGTGAATTAAAAATGTGTCTGTGTGAAAACCATTTTTGTATCAGAAATGTGGGTTTTTTTTGCTTTATGGCAAACGAAAAGCTTTCAAAAAAGCTTGTCAAAGATTTTAGTGTCGCATTTTCTATTGTTTATTTCTAACTCCCAGTACTAAATTATATTTTTGATTGTTAATTGATAAAAATTTTCCTCTTCTCTTTTTGTAAAATAGAAGTGTGTATTTGTTTGCTTTTATGCAAACAAGAAGCTTTCAGAAAACCTTGTCAAAGAATTGTCGCATTTTCTTCGAAGGAAATTGAAGTTTTATATCAGTGGAAAATATCTGAAGTAGTTAGACTGAGAAAAAACAAACAAATAAATGGAAAGTAAACTTTTATAGAAGCCAAAATAGGAATAATAAGATATAAATAAACAGAAGACAAGAAATTGAGCAAAATTAGCACCAGCTTCTGCTCGTTAAATACGATAAAAAATTCACTTAATTGGAATATAACTCAATATCATTTTTTACATCGACGCTAAAAATGAGTGAACTTGTAACTGACAGAGATATAATAATTGAAAGCTATACAGTTACTAATGTATATTTAACAAGACAAAGGACAACCTTACCTTAAGATGCATGTGTATGACTCTTTAAAGTAACATTAAGGATTTCACCACTTCGTAACCTTTTGGGGTTTGTTGTTTAGCGCTATTAAAATTCCAAGAGATGATACTATCCTTGGGTTTCTAAAAATAATGGTCATGTTTATATTATACGCCGTGTTTTCGTTACTAGAATATTCTGTTGCTAGTCCAAATGACACTAAATCAGTTCATGTCATAGACACAACGATGCTCTTAATTAACGGAGTCATTTTATCCAATCACTACACTGGAGCCTGTTTTTTGTATTTTGTTCTTAAGTGTATGAATACGTTTATCTGTCGGAGTTTTACTTCAAAAGGCCAGTCAAGAAACATAAATCATAAAAGTGTCACAATTGGAGTAATGAATATGATGCTTGTTGTAGATTTTGTATAATTCCCTTCTTCTTATCTTTTAAAACTGGTCAACTAATATAACTTGTGACTACTATTGAGCATGTATACTTTGCTTATCATTTCTCTTAAAGAGACTCAGTTCTGCTAGAAAAACAACATCAGACTAAAATTAGGAAATGTTATTAATAAAAGACTTGTTCATGAGGTAAATATACCTACAAGGGCAATTATATCAGTTTTCGCGCCATTTCCATGAAATCATTAGAAACCAACGCGCAGATTTAAAACGCAACGTGGGAATTTTTAGAAAAACATTTTTTGGAAAGAATGAGTTTAACAAATGCATTTACGAAAAAAAAATGTAAATTGAATTAAATTAAATTACGAAGTTTGAAAAAGTACGATTTCGGTCAACGAAATGTAAAGGTGCACAAATTTGCAAACAATTCATTGAAAAAAAGAACGAACTTTAAGAAATAATTTTGATTACGAAGTTTGAAAAATTACGATTTCGGTCAACGAAATGTAAAGGTGTACGAATTTGCAAACAATTGATTAAAAAAAATGAACAAGCTTTAAATAATAATTTAGAAAGAAGGATAAGTGTACTAAATAAGAAAATTATGCGAATTTGAAAAAAATACCTGCGAAATGAAAAAATAACGCAAATTCATACATAAAAAATTCGCGAATTTGGAAAAACGCTCGAATTTATAAAAATCAGCGCAAATTGACAAACACATGCACAAAAAACATTGCCACGCGTCAGTACGCAACAAATCCTTTCATCATAGAAGTTACTTGTTGTTTTGGGTATCTCGTCAACGATCATCGTAATGGATGACACTTTAAAAGCATCTAAGCTCCATCAAAAGAACATCATAGTAATACATTGAAGCTCCTAACACGACACCAGTCTCAGATCATAAAAACCTTGGAAACGACTTCTCTGGGTGTACTCAACTCTAGCTTTCCTAACACGTCACCAGTCTCAGATCATAAAAACCTTGGAAACGACTTCTCTGGGTGTACTCAACTCTAGCTTTTCTACTAGTACTGATTTGATATCATATTCAAATTAATACATTGAAGCTCCAAACACGTCACCAGTCTCAGATCATAAAAACCTTGGAAACGACTTCTCTGGGTGTACTCACTTTTACTAGTACTGATATGATATTATATTCATATTAATACATTGAAGATCCTAACACGTCACCAGTCTCAGATCCCAAAAACCTTGGAAACGACTACTCTGGGAGTACTCACTTCTACTGGTACTGATATGATCTGATTGTTTCTCTGCGCTAGATTTCACCTCTATTTTGGAATCTGTATTGTGTCGATTTATTTCACTGGGTGTACTCGACTCTAGCTTTTCTACTAGTACTGATCTGATTGGTGCACTGTACATAAAAACCTTGGAAACGACTTCACTGGGTGTACCCAGTCATATTGTCAGTTCTAGCACGGCTTTTCTACTAGTACTGATATGATTGGTACACTGTGCATAGAAACGACTTCACTAGGTGTACCCAGTCATATTGTCAGTTCTAGCACGGCTTTTCTACGAGTACTGATATGACTGGTGCACTGCACTAGATTTCACCGCTATATTTTGGAATCTGTATTGTTTCGATTTTCAGTTTAAAACACATCCAGATCACTAAAGTCTCAGATCGAAAAACCTTGAAGACGATTTCGGTGCTTTGGATGTGCTCTGCTATATCACGGCATTTCTTTTCCTTTTGTATTTATATTTCTTTATTTTGTTAAAATTTGTCGTAAGGAAGGCAGGTTTACCGGACAGGAGGAGAATACGCTGATCAGTACTCTGCGCTAGTTCTCACTGCTATTATAGATTGAATCTGTATTGTGTCGATGCTGGGTTCAGTTTAATGTGTAACAACCGCCCCTCCCCCCCCCCCCCCCCAAACCCCCCCGCCCCCTCTCCCCCAATAAAAAAAAGCTACAGATAACTGAATCCTAAAACCACACTGACTAAACTGACAAACCGATTCACGCTTCAACACACTAACCTTCGGATAAATCAAAACATCAAGATCTGGCGATAACTTTCTCTTCTTGAAGCATTAGTGAAAAGCAGACGACCACTGATTGACTAAGCCTTATATCAAAACAGAAAATGGAAAAATCAATATTCAAACTTCAGAAACCGGTCACTCCAAAGATCTGAATTCTCTAGATGTCTGGTAAAGAAATATCTACGAGTCGGGATAAAATAAACAAGAAAAATAAGAAAATATTTAAGCGAAATGCATACAAATGAACCATAATAATAAACGATTTTAAAAGAAATCCAGAAAATTACTGGGTTCACAAAAAAACGTAATAACGATTTAACGATTATTTTTTCTTGATGTCGGTTTTTGCTGTGGGATTAATAAGAAAGAAAGAAAAAACACAAAACAGACTAATAAAAAAACTAATAAGAAAAACAAAAAAGTGGGCATTTTTAAAGCCAAACATCACGAGTACATCCAATGGCATCTTGTCAATGATTTCCTTTAGATTTTATGCGAGTGATGCTCAGTTTAATTACAATACAATATTGAATATGAAGTGATAACTGTCAACTATCATAGCCAATATGGCGTTTTCCCTTGCTTGGTTACCATAGCAATGGTATATATCTAGCGAAAATCAAAATTGAGTAATTACCAATGCGTTAACGAAGCTATCGTCGCTGCATGGTGGTCAATGAGGAATAAAAAAAATATTTGTGTGGCAAATTTTATTTTTTAATGTTATTCCCAAAAATTGATTCTTAGGATATAAGAAAAGGGAAATGAACTTTTGATCGTCGCGGTTAACTAAGCAATCTAAGCAATTGCATCACGAGCAACAGACAATAAAGTATATACCAAAAATAATTATGATGAGCAACAAAAAGGTCATTGCTGTATTGAAGCTTGATAGAGGGGCATCGTGGTCTAGTGGATCGTATTCCGGGCCTGATTTGGGGTTTGATTCCCGGTACGAACTTTAGTTGTGTCCTTGGACAACACTGACACTTTAATTTCTTGGAAGTCCCGTCTGCTTTCATTTAAACGCTATATCTAATTAATAAGGTACACGTACATCAAAGATTCTGTTGTGTTGCTTGCAAAGAGTATAGGGGATTATTTCACGGTACGACAGTCTTGTCCCGCAGGCATATACTAACCATGATATGAAACTACGTGATAACAATGCGCGTCTTAAATCATTAGAGAGTTAAAGATTCACGTTTACGGGAACGCCAAACGTCAGATTGGCCTTTCTAACTGATTGCTTTAAAAGGTTCAAATAACTGTGCAAAAGATCTCAATGAATAAAATGTGTATTAACAAACAACATAAGGACCTTGTTTACGCGGAGATGTCAAATGGTAAAGCGTAAACGCAGAAAAATCGATTAGTTTTGACGTTTAATTTGGCGTTTGGCGTAAACGTGAATCTTAAACTCTGTATTGTTTTTTTTTACGTCGAAATACGGGGAGTCGTTACCGAAGCTACCTTACCAGTGGCTAATGTTTAAGAATTCGACACACTCACTCTCACTACCCCTAAATTAAATAAGGGGAGGGCAATCGGATAGCCCGGAGAAAAACCCTTGTGGCATGAGAAAGAACAACACATCAAACAAACTGTATTCATTTGCCGCCTGAGCCGGGAATCGCACCCAGGTCTTAGTGGTGAAACGCTCTCAACGCTAGGCCACCCATGTGCATAGCAGCCCTCCACTTTTCTTATGTAAAACTGAGATGCACTTTTCAGATGCACTTTACTATTACCCCTGCTAAGAGGAGACCATTTATGTTTTCGGTGAAGAAAGTAGCGGGAAAAAGTCATTTTCACGAGGCAAATCAGACGATTTGAAAGAAGCTGCGAAATCATGGCATTGTGCCAAAAAATAAGTAAATGGACAAAACGGAAGAAAGACTAATGGGAAAGAAAATCATTTCGTTTCTAGGAAAGCTATGATTATATTCATACAGACAAAAAAAATACAGCCTTAACTGAGACAGTTGGGCCAATATAACATTTTGAAATCATTTCAAAAGAAGCTTTATTCCGGTCTTAGCAAAATAGGGACAAAAACAAGACGACTTTAATTAGAAACCGATACAGATTATCATTTATTTTTAAATCGAAATATTCAAAACTTATAATAGACATTCCCGAATTCGCTCCACTGAACATGAAACAATAAATTCATGTCGATGATGGAGTGGATGAAATGCAGTGAATGTTTAAAATCATCCACTTCAGCCTTTTAACTTGGATCTTTCGCTTCGTGATCAATGATGCGAATTCGGGAAAAGTTAAATATAAAATATTGAATATAAGATAAAAGCCAGAGGCAGAAACGTAATTTCAAATTTAGATGAATCTTAATTGGAAGTTTCGGATTCAATTTGAAAAATTTTACCAATCGGATAGCGTTTATTGGGCATTACGAACCGAAAAAACTCTAGTTCTAAACAGTTATTTTAAACTCATTGCATGGTAATTCCATCGCTAGTAACCGTTGCTTTCGCGGCTAAAAATCTTTAGTTAAGACGTAAACTTACCTCGGTAATTATCGAATAATTTCCCTTATCTTTTATCTTCACTATATGATTTCCATTTTCGTTCCAACTATAAATCTATTCTTTTAACTGGTACTTTGTTTGTTTTCCGTGAAAGCTTCTCATTTGGTCGTTTTCCACAGAGAATAATTCGGAAAGACTGACTGTTTTGATAGCAGTAGCACTGTGATATCGACTCTGTGGCACCCGAGAACCTGTCACGATAAAAAACCGATTTTATGATTATAACGCAGCCTAAAAGTGATTTGACAAGAGATCTTGTTGTATTGTTAGCACAGTGTCTACACGTAAAGGGGTTTTCAGATCACCCATTTCCGCCTTTTAACATCAAAAATAATCAAACTGTCTATAAGGATATGAAAACTTCAAATTCTTACATCAAATTTACACGTCGTGAAGAAACAAAAGTACAATTACCAAGTGACAGAGTATGAAGCGAGGAAGTAAAAGGTGCCATTAAAAAAGTTAATGAATTTCCGAAAATCTTGTCTGCGTTCTCACAGTCAATCTCCTTATTAAAACAAAACCAAATAAAAATCCACTCTCTCTCAAATGTGGGAGAAAATAATTATAACACCGCGCATGCTCGTTTTTTTTTTAATTTCAAGAGTAGACCAAAGTAAAGCAATATTTATCGATTAAGACATCATAAAGGTCTTAAATAAAGAATGAAGGTTTCCGGGCCCTAAGATTTCTATTGTCTATTTGTTGTTCGTCACGATTCATGAAAGGTCGATTTTTGTCTGTGGACCCATCATGCTTTGCCGGCTCGGATGGAACTTCGTATTTTGATTCAGTATAGAAATGAAAAAGAAAATTATATTATGGTGAACGTTAGATTTTCTAGTTTAAGAAGGGATTGATCACGTTAGAAGAAAATATTGAATCATGAAAAATGAATTGGTAATATAATAAAATGTGTAACACCGTTAAAAATGTTAACTTTTTTGGAAAAAATAACTTTTACAGGGCGACGCGCAAAAGTATAACCACATTTAATGTATCTGCATTCTTCTATGCACGGGATTTTGTACATTTGATGGGAAGTTGTCTGATTTTACCGAATAAGGATTGTAAAACCTCGTTTCGCAGCATAAAGTCCGTGCATAGAAGAATGCGAATATATTAAAAGTGGTCATACTTATGCGCGTCGCGCTGTAATTTATAACATATGTAAAGGCCTTTTAGGAGTCATTTTCAAAACCGACTACCGTTCACCCCTACCGCTTGGATAAAGCGAACCGGAAAGCTGAACCTCATGAGTCCTATCACATCATACACTACCTAGCAATTTTCCTTTCCGTGTGGTAAAAAGAGAGTTTTGACTTTTGGTATCTCTTAACTGTAGTAAAAAGAGCGTTTCGACTTTTGTTAGCTCCTAACTGACAGCTATCAGCTCAGATCGTACTAGAAACTGTTTTCAATTCGGTGTGAAAAAAATGTTCTAACATGAAGTGCCAAAAGAACGTTTCGACTTTTATCAACTCTTAAATGACAGCTATCAGCTCAGATCGTACTAGGAATTTTTTTCAATTCGGTATAAGATAAAAGGTTCTGACATGGAGTGTTGATCTCAGAGCTGCCCTGCAGTCATTATTGTTACAACTTCCTGGTAACATCTGTCTGTTATTACATGATAGACACGTGAATCCTTATTGATTGCTTTTGAGAATGGAAGAAAAAACACTTGAGTTAAGTAGATTGTGGCGAACGTTAGATTTTGATCACGTGTTCGAATTTAGTGATCATGTGTTCTTTTTAAAGTTTATTATAAGTTTTATCAGTTGACCAAAGGACTGATGAATAATAACATTATTTTTAAGACAATTAAAGGATTAATTTTGAAGATCGTTTCAGTGTTTGATAATGTCTGCGAAATTGCGATCGTTCGTTCTTGGAAAATGTTGTTAAATGGCTTGCACGTGATCAAATGTATCACCTTGTATAACTTTACAGATCATACATGCAGTAAGTATAATAAAGTTTGAAATATGCTCCCTACCGATACAAAAGGGGTAGGGATGCCCCAAAAGGCCATAAAACTTTGCTGTTGGTCCATTTCGTTTATGAACACCATAAGCGGTCCCAAAACACCGATTTTAACTCCTAAATAGGGCATCCCCGCCACTTTGACATCGAAGTTTCCCCCGCGGGAAAATATGATTCTATTTACTATGTGGAATATGAATACTTTACTAACCAACGGCTATTACAGTCTTGATAATGATTACAAACACACCCGTAGAAGTACCATCGGTGCTTACACCTGTTAACTTTAGATTAATGACAACTTTCCATAACGCAAAGCCACTCCTTCTTTATATCTCTATTTTACTATAACTGGTGTTCGATAGAGACGTCAAACTAATTGTCTTATTAATCAAAAACGTCATAGTATTTAGGTACAAAAGAATACACTATCAAACTTTCGAGAACGTTCTGCATAATCACTTAATTATTATTGTATCTAGAAAAGGGAGGCATAATATATAGAAGCAAAGACAAATAGATTGTTTTCAAGACTTCAATTACAATATGATTTTGTTATTGTATCCAGAAAAGGGAGGCATAAAATATAGACGCAAAGACAAATAGATTGTTTTCAAGACTTCAATTACAATATGATTTTGTTATTGTATCCAGAAAAGGGAGGCATATACGCAAAGACAAATAGATTGTTTTCAAGACTTCAATTACAATATTATTGTATTATTGTATCCAGAAAAGGGAGGCATAATATATATACGCAAAGACAAATAGATTGTTTTCAAGACTTCAATTACAATATGATTATATTATTGTATCCAGAAAAGGGAGGCATAAAATATAGACGCAAAGACAAATAGATTGTTTTCAAGACTTCAATTACAATATGATTATATTATTGTATCCAGAAAAGGGAGGCATAATATATATACGCAAAGACAAATAGATTGTTTTCAAGACTTCAATTACAATATGATTTCATTATTGTATCCAGAAAAGGGAGGCATAATATATATACGCAAAGACAAATAGATTGTTTTCAAGACTTCAATTACAATATGATTATATTATTGTATCCAGAAAAGGGAGGCATAATATATATACGCAAAGACAAATAGATAGTTTTCAAGACTTCAATTACAATATGATTTTATTATTGTATCCAGAAAAGGGAGGCATAAAATATAGACGCAAAGACAAATGCATTGTTTTCAAGACTTCAATTACAATATTATTGTATTATTGTATCCAGAAAAGGAAGGCATAATATATAGACGCAAAGACAAATAGATTGTTTTCGAGACTTCAATTACAATATGATTTTATTATTGTATCCAGAAAAGGGAGGCATGATATATCGACGCAAAGACAAATAGATTGTTTTCAAGACTTCAATTACAATATGATTATATTATTGTATCCAGAAAAGGGAGGCATAAGATATAGACGCAAAGACAAATAGATAGTTTTCAAGACTTCAATTACAATATGATTTTATTATTGTATCCAGAAAAGGGAGGCATAAAATATAGACGCAAAGACAAATGCATTGTTTTCAAGACTTCAATTACAATATTATTGTATTATTGTATCCAGAAAAGGAAGGCATAATATATAGACGCAAAGACAAATAGATTGTTTTCGAGACTTCAATTACAATATGATTTTATTATTGTATCCAGAAAAGGGAGGCATGATATATCGACGCAAAGACAAATAGATTGTTTTCAAGACTTCAATTACAATATGATTATATTATTGTATCCAGAAAAGGGAGGCATAAAATATAGACGCAAAGACAAATAGATTGTTTTCAAGACTTCAATTACAATATGATTTTGTTATTGTATCCAGAAAAGGGAGGCATAAAATATAGACGCAAAGACAAATAGATTGTTTTCAAGACTTCAATTACAATATGATTTTGTTATTGTATCCAGAAACGGGAGGCATAATATATCGACGCAAAGACAAATAGATTGTTTTCCAAACTGATTCACTTGTGATATCCGGATCTCTAAAGGTTGTTTTATTTAAACATTGTTTGATTCATTTACATATTTTGTATTTTTGGAGCTCGTTCTATTCCGTTATGGTGTATAGTTTTTCAACAACAAAAGACATGTATAATACGAAACTGTTAAACAAATATACACCCATTTCAAAAAGCGTTGTCGCAGCCAAAGCTGCAGTCCAGTCTGAAGCCTGCAAAGGATGTCGGTAATATGAACAAATATTTTGATTTATTTCACGTTTTTAAATAAATATCTGTCAGCTTTCACTGCAACAACTTGTTATGGTCATATAACACAAACATTTTCAACTCAAATGTGGTATGAATAAATCGATAACAAGAGAAGAAATACCGACATCATTTGCATGCTGCAGAGTGTGGATTGCAGCTCTGATTGCGACAACAATTTTTAAAAGAGGTGTAACGTCGTATATATTCACCTTCCGCAAAAACAAAGATATCATATTAATGATAGTATTTTCTTCTAATTCTTCCGCAAAAACTATATAATTCTTTTATATTTTTTTCAGCCAATTCTTAATGCAATGTTTAATTCTTAATTTTGAACAACAATTATTTTATTATAAATGATAGGCAATATAATGAAATTTGTAACACCGTAAACTGTGTTGACTTAACTTTACTGACGTTTCGAGCTTTAGCCCTTCCTTTTACTCCGACGAAGGGCTAAAGCTCGAAACGTCAGCAAAGTTAAGTCAACATTTTTTACTAGCTGTGTTACAAATTTCCCATCAAACACCGCGCAGCCTATACTAGTTTACTCGCTACTTTCCATTGATGATTTTATTATTTAATTTGTTACTAAGTGGCTTTTAACGTCTTCTACAGATCTTACATTTGCAGTATAATTATGCACGATCATATTCATATGTAATATGCACAATATAAATATTATTATCAAAGTTATTACGGTCTATGCATCATATACTTTTATTTTAAAAAATATTTTGCAAAGATCTTTTGTTATTTTTTTTTTTTTTTACAATCACTTAGTTTTGTATAAAAATAAAATAAACAGCTTTTTAACGTCTTAATGTATTTAGCGAGACACAAGCGCCCTACTAATTGGGGAGACTCACAGTCACTACCTCTACACACAACTTTGCTCACATATTTATTTTTGTTCATATATGATCATTTTTTCTACAAACAAAAAGAACGATACTTTCATAATGATATATTAATGTTCTAATTATTCACGGGTACGTGTACTTGTCAGCAGGATGTGTATAAGGGTTCCCAGCATGGCGTAAAGGCAGCCATATTGGTGAGCACGCTAATCATAAGATTTTGAAAAGAATCGGGTTTTTTTTGTAAAGAAAAATAGAGTTTTTTAAATCAATCTTAAGAGTTTTTTTGTCAATTAACCTAGTTCATTCAAGCCTAGTTGAATTATATATTCGACCCTTTAGCGTTTCAGGATTTTCCGGTTTAAAAACACATTTTTTTATTCATCCATTTTTGCACAGGAATAGCCTCAATTCAGTGTGTCCTCTATTGAGCGATATATTACTTGTTCGTGCCTTCGGCTTGGAGTATATGAATATTTTTATTCGCTACTTTCACATAACCTTGTGTTTGTTTTTAGGGGGTAGATATTATAATTCAAATTTGTGTGATTTCAATTACAATAGCTATCCCAAAAAAACAGAAGATACAATGAGGCTTTCCTTGTGGGTATCGCGGGCGCACGAAGCCACTGCGGCTGGGGACTGAGGATACTAAAAACGTCAAACTAGAGTATTCCCTTGAGGCTGTACATCGATTCGCTTACTTCTCTCTTGAAAAACGCCGACGTAGAGATGAAGTTATTTTGGAAATCTGTTCTATTTTAGTTCCCATACAAAACAACACTATTTACAAAACATCGCTGCGGCCCATTTGCTCTTTTCAAAAGCTGAAATCGAATTCAAGCATCGGTAAAAATAAACCTAATGAGTCCTTTCAGAAATATCTATCTTTGTAATTTCAAAATAGATTTTTCTTTATATTGTAAACACTCAAAAAGTTACCTTTCTCATGCATAAAAAGTATATTTGAGTTTAAGTATATAATATACCACAATTTCATTATTATATTACCTATCGTTAATATACCACAAGGTTATATTTTCCCACTATATAATGAAACACATGTACACTTTAAAAACTACCTCGTTAAATTAAAACAACCTAAAAAATAATTTGGATTGCAGTTGCACTGATTTTTTATATAAAATATTCTTGTATGTTATTCAACCAGGCAGTTCCTTATGCAAAAACATGAAATCTATAACAGGGCATGTACGTTGTAGCACGAAAATAATTTGTCCATGACATGACATGTATAAGAACACCGACGACACATCTCCGTATTTTTGATACTAAAAAATTAGAGTTTATTAGCGACTCCTTTTGTAAATGACAAGAAAACTTGCCTGTGTTTCAATCGGTCATAGTTCACATCGTTTCTGACAGTCTTTTTGAGCTCAGTACTCTAACATCTCCGTATTTTTGATATTAAAAAATTAGAGTTTATTAGCGACTCCTTTTGTAATAGATCACTAAACCAGCTAGAATAAACTATTGACAGACCGCATTATTCAGCACGCAAACATCTCCTACTCCAATATTATATTCTACAAGAACAGTTACTTACATATTCAAAAATTTCAATCAACAATAGAAAAACAAGCAAAAACAACAGTAGAAATCAAAAATTAGAAAAAGACTATGATCTAAAACTTAATATACTAAAATATTTATATCACTTTCATTTGGATCGTAGTATAAATAGTGAAAAACAAAGCGGGTAAACTCATACACACACAACGTACCTTGCTTTTGTCGATTTGTAGATATACCTCAAACACCAATATTGCTTGTCAGCTATTATTCACCACCAGTATACAACTATGGATGAAAAATGTAAAATAATTTAATGATATAAAATACATCATGATCAAATTTTCAAGTTTCAAGTGAAAGCTGAATACACTGATATGATATAAGCACACTAAATATGTCATTTAATTCAAAAATATCAATAGAAAATGATGCTTAATACCTTCAAAACGCCCCAAAAAGTTATTAATTATATTAGTCAAAGGAAAGATTGTGAATTATAAAAATAAAGATGGTGAATTTGTGGACAAGGAACACTTCACTATTGACAAAATGATTTGATTTCGAAGTTATAGCAGTACAGCACAAATAATCAGATAAAATGAAAATGCTCATAATGTCACAACGGTTGGTGATAGTTCAAATAAACACACTATTGTGGATTATCAGTAGATGGAAATTGACTAGACAGTAGAACTGAGTGATATTAGCCGACGCTCGCGATCGCATCGAAGGAAAAATCAAATTCTCAAAAGCGCATTCTAGAACGCACTATTCGAATTATTCTATAACGATGAATTCTTCTTTGACGATCAACGAATTTTGTGGCATAAAACAAGATTAAATAAATGTTTAGATAGATTAATGGCAGATACACTGGCTTTTTACCTAAATACGTAGTTTTAAACCAACAGCTTGAAAACCAGGTGTCCAATTAATGTAGCCAACTCAATTGAGAACAGAAAGAAAGAATATTCTCATCGATTTAGCTCTCGCAATTATTATGTAGTGCTTATGACGTAATGATCAAAATAGACCAATCACGGCAGAGCATTGGTGTTTCCTTTGTAAAAAGGTTTGACTCCAATGCTGCAATTGATGTAAAAAAAAAAAGACCAGACCAAAAGGGGAGAATATAGTGTTAGTGTTCGAATTGATACGGTAAGAGTTGATCCCCTCGTTCTTGACAACGTTCTTGAGAGGCAATGTTTCACAGTAGTTGTGGTTCGTAGCCATGGGAACGGAGGATACAGCTGTGACTTTAGCTTTCTCTCTCAAAGTTCAAAATCTAATTTCCTGGCAATTTTAGCAGATTGTTCGTCGTTTTATTAGTGAAATGACTTTAATTATATAGAGGAATTTCTTGACTTGAACCAGTATAAGAGCATTATCCAGGCCAGGATTATTTTACGCAGAATAGTGTCAATGTAGAAAGAATTCGCTAGATAAACCCAAAACAATTGTCTATTTCCGCTATTTATCTTTTTCATCAGGTTTTTTGTTTTTATTGTGAGTTCTATCAACATGAAGATAGTGAAATAGTGATTCCGCTTTAGTTCAGTAACAAAAAAATCAAAAATTTATGCGATCTAATTTGAATCGGAATAAATACAACATCATATTTCTTAGAAAACAAACGAAAAGAGAACCTATGTTCTGACAGAGTAGCGTTAGTATGATTTTGATTCGTAACAATAGCGATTTCGATTACGAAATTATACGATTCAAGATAACACTGAGTTTGCATAACTCAAATCCAGGTAGATATTGAGATAGGGTATTACTCGAGTATAACGCGCTTCGAGTAACGCGCTTCGAGTTACGCGCTTTATCAAAAACCGTGAAAAAGTGTCAACTTTAAATATCGGGTTACGGCTAGAGTGCGTAACTCGAAAAAAGTGTTTCACTGCTTGAAGTTCGAGTTACGTAACACGATTTTCTCTTCAACGTTGTTTGTCTTCGAGTTTCGCGCATATGTCAAAATGGGCGTGTCTGAGCTCGTAACTCGAAAAATGCGTAAGCGGCGCAACTAGGGCTTTTCCTTTCCTCGTAGATATTGAGTCAAGATTGTAAATCGGAAACAAAATTTAATATATACATATATTTGTAAATATAAACTAGCGAGTAAACTAGTATAGGCTGCGTCGGTGTTTGATATAAACGATTGGTAATATAATGAAATTTGTAACACCGTAAAAAAATGTTGACTTAACTTTACTGACGTTTCGAGCTTTAGACCTTCGTCGGAGTAAAAGTAAAGAATATATTTGTATTTCAGTTCTTGGTGATCAAGTAATGAGATTTCATCCTATAAGTTTGAAACGTGCAATTTCAAGTAAGGATGTGTTTAAAGATGTTAACAAAAGGTGCCATACTTCTTCTTGCCATATATTGAATATCACTAAGACAATAACTCAATAACTAATACTGATTGTTAAGCTATATCAATGTCTGCAGCTGTTATGTGTTTTCTTGGAATCTCATGATTGAATAGCGACCAAGGTAAAACTAATTAACATTCTAGGAACAAATTATATAGACGTCCTTTCACGAAATTTATACATGTACAACAAGAAATACAATAAAACCCCGCGTATAAGAACCTAGATTTTTCCAAGTCAGCCAGAACATATTCTTATATAAATGGTGCTTAACTTAAAATCAGGCTATCTAGGTTCTATTACCATCATTCACTTCATCATTACAACACCTTTCTTCCTATTTTATTTTACATACAGGTCAATGCTTTTGCACATGGCTCTTTTTTACAAAAAAAAAATGAAAATTTCAGACTGACAGGTTCTTAAATTTTAGGTTCTTATGCGCGGGGCTATACTGTAGAAGATAAGAACACGTAACGTATCATCATGATTTTCTACAATTGGTACAATAGAAGAGCCTTGGACCTGGGATTGGACTAATATCAGCCTTGATCTATTTAAAAATCTATTTACAACATCGTATTGATAGTTTAGATAAAAACAACTTTTGTGGAAATGCAACTGTTATGCAAATACCCAGCAAGACTCGCTGTGGCCCATTGAAAACATCATGATATGTTGCTTTTGTATTATCAAAGTGAGGCTTGTCGGGATGTTGCACATGATTAGGCCTGACATAAGTCTATTATACCATCGTTTGGGTTGAATGATATGATAAATTGCAAATGGCCTCACACTTGTTTCAACTTCTCTCTAATCTGTGTAGCTTTGAGTAGATTTAAATACCCGTAAAACGGAGCATTGATGGAGAGAGGGGAAAAAGAGCGCACCGTCGGCTTCCTGGGATACCAGCTTACAGCTTACTGCTTATAGCAGCTTACAGCTTACTGCTTATAGCTGAAGTAACTACCTACGCTAAATAATAGTACTTTTCCTTTAACGCTAACGTTTACTATTTTACATTTTGGGACAACATTTATGAAAACGGCTGTATGATTAAATAATTCATACTTTGCAACTGGTAAGAGCTGGTCAGATGCACGTGCGGTAATAAGCTATCAAAATATCAGAAAGAAAATAATGAAATTAAAGTGGGTCCATTTTTCGCAACTCTTTCAATAGTAGATAAGATCGCGAGTAAAAAAAAAAACATCTTTATTGTGAAAAACTAACTATAAAATCCAGGCAAAAATAATTACCTTTCTGGGCATAAATCATATGATTATTTCAATTTTTTCAGTTTTTTTATTCTTGTGTTGAGAATCAATATCTTCCTCAGTTTCCAAAATGAGCAGAATTGTGTCTGGTTCAACAATTCATTCATCTAATTCTGACTTCCTGGACCTAATTAATTTATAGTTCCATATGGTTTCTGATTGTTTGGTACTAGATTCATCTTCCTCTGTTCCCAAATGGAGCAAAACGGTGTTTGATGGTTTCAACAACATATTGCAAACACATTAATCCTGACTTTCCTGATTTAAACAACGGCTCAGGACACTTATTGTCAGTTTATTCTGATAGCTTGATGTTTTTTTGTTATATATACTTCCCTTAATTACCCAACCAATATGTAGGGAAATCCATGTTTTTCAATCATTGTTTTGTCTCTTCCGTTTTTTTTATAATTAATTGGCGAATAAAAAAAAAAGCTTCAGTTCTTCAGTTCACAAGATGATTGGTGTTCAATGTCTAACAAATAACAAAAAATACTTGTAATTTCCTGGCCCAATAAATCTTTAAGAATATTGTTTGGTATACATATCATCTTTGTT
Organism: Metridium senile; assembly: GCA_949775045.1. Taxonomy (NCBI): domain Eukaryota; kingdom Metazoa; phylum Cnidaria; class Anthozoa; order Actiniaria; family Metridiidae; genus Metridium; species Metridium senile. Next base: position 2,004,265 of record OX459099.1, on the reverse strand, counting down.
CCATAATTGTTTGGTGAATAAAAATACTTCTTCAGTTCAAAAATAAATGGTGTCTAAACGTTTCCCCTGCTTCTTTGGTTATCGGTCCTTCTGCTTCTTCCTTGTTTTCCTGGTTCTCCTGGTTCTCCTGGTTCTTCCTGGTTCTTCCTGGTTCTTCCTGGTTCTCCTGGTTCTCCTGGTTCTCCTGGTTCTCCTGCAGTCTCCTGGTTCTCCTGAGTCTCCTGGTTCTCCTGGTTCTCCTGGTTCTCCTGTTTCTCATGGTTCTTCCTTTTTCTTGTGGGTCGTCCTGGTTCTTCTGGTTCTTCTGGTTCTCCTGTTTGAGCAGGTTCTCTTGGTTCTCTTGATTGATTGATTGATTGATTGATTGGGTGGTGGGTTGGTTTGCTTGTTGAATGACTGTTTTACAATTTTCGCTCGATTGATTGATTTTTGTTGGTTCAATGGGTTGGTCGGTTAATTGTTTTCATTATTGGCTAGCAGGCTTGTGTGGTTAGTATTAAACACCACGTACATTACCACTGAGTCAAAACAATTTTTTGCCAATAACAGGTGAAATTTCCTATTCAATCTTTCTCTCGACAAGTCCATGAAAGGATTGACCCTAACAGTTGTCTTTCAGACCCAAGACCGAAATACTTTGAGACTTATTTACCTATAACTCGAAATTCGTGAATTTGACTTAAATTCGTACGTGATGCGTGAAAATCATAAATATCGCTTCGTGAAACGTGATGACGACCCCCCTTCCCCTCCTTGGCTACCCTCTTATTGTAGTCGACTGCTGAAACACAGTCGAATGATAATGATGATGTATCTTTCTTTGAATGGCAGATTTCCTTGAACTTTCGTATTATTTTCGTCTATTTCATTTCCAAAATTTCATGTCATATTTGTGTACGTTGTGTTGGTATATAATTAATGCAGGCCAAGTGATAAACCGTGAGGCTGTCTAAGTGGTTAGAGCTAATCTTATAAGACGATCAAGCGTCAAATCCAAGATTATCCTGTAAATTACATACAACCTCATGTTATGTGCCTTCTCGTGTTTTATGAGCCACTTGTATGGCTTGAAACTATTGGGCAACCCATTCTATAAAAGTTAAATAAAAACGTGCGAGTTAATAAAGAAACGATTTATTATCTGTTTCCAACTTTCGTTCCCCTTATTGAATGTCACCATTTCGAATTCTAAACCATTTTGTAAAAAATATAACTGCTTATATGATATAATAATATAATATAACCATTTTGTAAAAAATATAATTCCTTATATTTTCAAGTCATTTTCTAGCAACAAATACTCCAGTTTCGAGATCTCTTTTACTCAGTGTTAGCCTCAAAACCATGTAATATATTCTTTTGTTCAGTAACAGTCCGTGCAAATGAAAGAGATTTGTGAGCATAGAAGACAATAAAAATATATCGAAATCTCACGAGTTTTATCTAAATTTCTGCATATTTTACACACAATTGAGGCTAACACTGAGTAAAAGAGATCTCGAAACTGGAGTATTCAATACATATGTATGTAGTAATGAAAATATAATATATACAATTAAAAATGTACTTAGTAATTAATAAAATAGAAATTAGATAAAGATGGCTTCCGCTAAAGATGTCGAAACGTCTGACACTAACACAAACAGTCTTTCTCAGTCAAGACTATACAAACCCGTACGAACATAACACACCCACATAGAAAATAAACAATACCACATTAAAACTAAAAACCATCAGTGTCTTTGAAAAGTTAACAACCTCGATTTAAAAAATGTACCCCTATGTAGGAGAGGCTTTTTTCCTCGTACCCCCTATGTAGCAGAGGCTTTTTCCTCGTACCCCCTATGTAGCAGAGGCTTTTTCCTCGTACCCCCATTTGTAGCAGAGGCTTTTTTCCTCGTACCCCCTATGTAGCAGAGGCTTTTTCCTCGTACCCCCTATGTAGCAGAGGCTTTTTCCTCGTACCCCCTATGTAGCAGAGGCTTTTTCCTCGTACCCCCTATGTAGCAGAGGCTTTTTCCTCGTACCCTATATGGAGCAACGAGCTTTACTCGCAGGATAACAAACGTTTATGTTTACTCCCTAGTCCAAATTAATATACATTTCTTCTCTTGTTAACGATTTATTAATAGCATATTTTGGCAACCTCGTTCCCAGTGCCCTCTTCCTTCAAAAAGCTAAGGGAGAGGGCCCTGGGAACGAGGTTGATGTTTTGGTCGTACGTATTTGTTTCTGTATGATCGTAACAAGTTGTTGTAGTGGTACATGATGAAACAATGTTTCTTTCAAAAAACGAGTAATAAATCACAAATTATGTTTATATTACCGACATCCTTTGCAGGCTTCAAATTAGTGTGGCTGCGACGTCAACCTTTTTGGAAAGAGCGGGTGTATAACAAATGTATGCAGTGCGATTCCTATCGTTGGTGAAAATAGATTATTCATATTACCGACATCCTTTGCAGGCTTCAAATTAGTGTGGCTGCGACGTCAACCTTTTTGGAAAGAGCGGTTGTATACAAATGTATGCAGTGCGATTCCTATCGTTGGTGAAAATAGATGATACGTGAGGTTAAGGCTGTGCTCAAGATGGTTATTAGGGATCTATCTTGCGGTTGGTTGTACAAATAGATAGTACCCAACTAAACCCACAGTAGTAATTAAACAACTTGAAAACGCAACAACTTGAAACGTAGTTAGAGAGAGAAAGAGCATCCAGTGTTATTACAATTATTACACAATATTTATATCAACCTTAGTATATATTTTACATACTTTTAGTGTATACGTATATAGGATTGTTTCAATAGTTCTATACTTGAAAACGCAAAAGCGATTTTGAAACGTAGTTAGAGAGAGAAGAGCATCCAGTATTTTTACAATTATTACACAATATTTATATCAACCTTAGTATACATTTTACATATTTTTAGTGTATACGTATATAGGATTGCTATTGCTCAATTCGTCTTGTAAAAAGCGCTGTATAAATTATTAAATTATTATTATATTATTAATAGTTCTATATTATTACACACACACACATATATATATATATATATATTAGCCTTTTTTGTAAAGCGCCTTAAGCCCAAGACATGTGCGCTATAAAAAAAATTTTGTTTTATTATTATTATTATAATTAAAGTTAGCCAGAAAGAAGTCAAAATAGACACACTTTAAATGAAACAGGAACTGTGCTAGTACTTGTTATCTTCTATGGAAAAACATGCAACACAATTTGTTGTACAATAATCTACTTCGAGCAAGGGAAGCACCATTACTTTCGATTTAATCGAACGGCAGAGACGATCGACATCTATCCGGAAGAGAGCTGATGGCAGCGAAATGAAATGAATGGAACTTAAGAGACAAAATATGCAATGTTGACATTTTTGCATATGGTCGTCAAGTTGCTCACAAGAACTGACTGGATTTTTGTCATGCTTTCTTTCGTGTTAGCTTTCTTCTTTCTTTCTTCCTATCTCTTTCATTCTTTCTTAATCTCGTTCTCTTCTCTTCTTCACTTTTCATTTCTCTCCTTCTCCTTTTTTCACTTTTCTTATATTCTCCATATTTTTTAACTCTTTTCTTCTCATGACTTTTTTAAAAGGCTTATAATGATTTCTTAGAATATTAAAGTTGTCCTTCAGTAGCATTATGTGTAATTATAAGAGTTGATTTAAGGCCATATACTACTGTTTTTTATTTAAATCTTAAGCTTTCGTCGGGCACCGACATCATCAGAAGAGTTGAAAAGATTGATTTCTTAGAATGTTTATTGCTTTTTGTACGTTTTTTATTCAATGTTTCTTTAAAAATAAATGCATTATTTAATGAAAGTTCTAATGTTGCTTTTAATCAGTCTAATTACGGTTCTAAATCTACTTAAAATGTCGCCAGAGTTTGTGAGAAATCCTAAGATTATACTTGACCAGAACTGTCTCTATTCAGATAACAGTTAAATCAATGAATGCTATTAAACTCCCAAGAAATGCAACTTATATGTTTCCAAATTTTAATCGTGTCACGATCGGAAATTTCTCGTTATTCTTTTCTCTTTTTATCAAATCATACATAAGTTTACTCATTTCTGTAGGCATTTGTCAAATGCTGCGCAAGCGAGTTTATTAAAATGTATAAATGGTAAAATACTTTGAATAATCTACATTTTGGCGCCAATTTTATGTAATTTAATTAATTCGCGTCGCGCATTTCCAAACCATCCAGAAATGTCAACAGTCAAGTTGTTAGTATAAAAATTGTGACACGCTCAGAAACCACTCATGAGTTGACAATTTTGGCGCCAATTATTCCAATGTTTTTCACTTGCGTCGTGTGTGAAACTTTTAGAAAAAAAATCAATAGCTGAATTAAGAATTTAGAAGTTTAGACATCGACGCGAACTTAAACGTAACACTAGATTCATAAATCGCTCGTTAAGGCGTCAATCTTATAATATTTTGCTCATTTAAGTTCTATTTTTGTTTTATAGAAAACGACCAAAAGGATGATGAGATGCCAAGTGTCAGAATGTGATCGTGACTCGCTCGGATATCCCTCGTAATTTGCTCTCATTGGCGCCAAACTTGTCATGGATTTTCTGAATCTCCGATGATCAATATTTCAGCCTCCCACTGGATTTAATTCAGACTAAGATCAGAGTAAACAAACGATTTAACATGGTAAACTTGCAAGAAAAGGACGAGTATTTTTGTATAATATCGATAAGAATTATATAATTCCTAGAAAATCATTAGGAAATAAATTGGAAATTGAAAGTAAGGTATGCTCAAAGTGATTCGAACGCAAACGTGTTGATGTTCAACCGTATCTGAGCGATAAATGACAGTGCTACGTGTATTTGATAATAAATGTTTGCTAAAAACATATGATCCTTAGATTGTTGGGATTTGATAACCAAAATGTTTATCATTTTACTGGTAAGGCACATTCATATGGAAGATGTTTTAAGGAAGGACGAACTAAAATGTAATATATCGATGGCAAATGTATTATCTAATAATTCCTAAGAAATTTAAAATAATTTTAGTACTGTCAAGATTAGACAATCTAATCATTTTTACATATCTCAGTGAAAAAAAGACAATGAAATGTTTATTCAAGTGAAATAGATGTCATATATAATTTCCAAGAATTCCAAAGGATTCTCAGTTAATTTCAGGCTTTAAGATAGCGTTAAAATTTGACGTCAAAGAGTTTACAAGGCACACTGCGTATAACAAATGTAAGGAAAAATAAAAAGGCAACCAGTCTAAATTTGTAATATCATTGAAAAATATAATTCCAAAAAATCCGAGAATACCTAAGAATTTTTGAGAGTTAATTTTAGACTTTAAGCGATTGTTAAAATTTGACCTCCAAAGTGATTATTTTTTTTACAAGCCTATGTCAGGTAAACCAAAAACCTACCCGTTTAATTATGTAATATACAATTCTCAGAAATCCTAATAATTTCCAAGAAATTCGCGCGGAGTGAATTGTAGACTTTAAGAGATTGTTGAGATTTAACGAGAACCAAAGTGTTTATTATTCCTCAAGTGAAAGCAAAGTAGTGCGCAAAAGATCTTTACTTTTATCAGTCTTCTTTCACGCTTACTGATAACAATCATCCATTGTCTAGCTTAAATTCAATTTCTTAACATTTATTTTGTTTAATTTTATTCAAAGAATTCTCAATGCATATCAATACTGTTTACAAAATGTCATTTTGGTGACATTTTTAGTACAATTTCCGTCAAAATGTTGGGTTCGTGCATAACTTCGCATATCGGTCAATATTATAGATGTCACTTTAAGATCCACACAAGCCAGTCAGTATTTATCAAGGATAGTATAAATCATGTCAAAATCTTTCAGTGTGCATATATTGAGCTTTTAAGATGAAGTAAACATATTTGTTTTTTTATGTTTTGTTCCTATTATATGGTGTTTTCAAACTAGAAGCGATCGTCTAATGGACGCTTTTCGCCTGAAGGTTTATTTATTTCATAAGGGAGACGTTTTAGTATATTTTATCTTTCTTGAAAATAGTAAAATTAATAAATTCAAAACAAAAAGTCTTGTAATTACTAAGTCAGTAATTCTACTTGCAACAAACAAACAAGAACTTGTATGAAAAAGGTTATTTAAGGTCATCAAAATTTTGATTTTTTTTTTTCTTAAAACTGTGAGATATTTAAAATATACAACGCACAAAGGAGTATAATTAACGAGATCAGGAAATAAACAGGTTATTAGAAATCATGTTCCGAAAAAATGACAAATTATCAAGAAGGTACAAAATACAAAAATATCGAAAATATGCCACAAATACACAAAAACAAAAACAACAAAGCACAACTACACAACATTTGAGTAAAAAGATGTGTTTTGGACATAATTAAAATCGGATATCAAACAATGTTTATTTTTTGTTTTGGGAAAAATACACAATAATCTGCACGACATACATCGGCCAAACGTGTCAATAATCACAACTAGGAAGCACTCTTTAATATAATTTATATAAAAAACTGTACGAATGAAATATTACTTAACAATTGAATTTACGCATGCATGGCAAGCAAAAGAACAATCACATATGTAATGCAGTAATGATAAAATTGAGACAAAAAAAACCCGCTCATTTTGTTATTATTTTCGATGATTTTTGTTTGAAATGCTGAGAGTAACTCAATTTTATTGCTACAAACGAACCGTTTAATAATTATGAACATTAAGACAGTAAACTCGTCAGTCGTGATGACAAAGCCGCATTTAGCAGCTTGATTTGAAAACTCAGCTGTTTTTGCCTGATTTGAAGTAATTATATTTCAATGATATTTAGCACTGTCATATTTCACGTGCATATTTTTATTAGTATGAAACTTGACTTAAAAAATACAATAAATTTTATAGCAATTGCTTTTGTATTATTTGAAACACCCACATTTTGAGTCAGTAAGTGCTGTCATTTTTAGAGCAACTTCATTTTAATGTGTTTTCTCTAAATTGTACAGTTTATAACAATAAATAGTGAGTAGGTGAGTAAGAAGTGAACAAAAGAGTGGATAACTGACAAAGTGGAAAAGATTTCAGCGGTTTTAAAAAACTAATGTTTCATTGTTACAATTTGACATACTAGGGTTAATTCCGACTGTTACAATAAGACGCAAAACAACATTTGACTTTTAAAATAGAGAAAAAACAAAGACTTATTATGGCTTTCTTTGTCATGAATGACACTTCACTGCCATGTTTAAAGTTACTTATAAAAGAAGATATAACAAGCTTTAAAAAATTTCCGATGGAAGAGGAGGTGAAACCGCTTTGTTATCATGTCGTCTTAATCAGTTCTTTGGCGTCCATTTTTGACAGTTCCATTAGTAGGTTTACAGTATTTTCAAAAAAGAGTCGTTTTTTACTCAAGTGTTTTTCCCTCTTACTCTGTTACAAATCACGTCTGTTTTCGATTTCAAACTGGCCTTTGTGAAACACCGCTGTGGGGATCTCTCACGCGAAACCCAAGCCTCATTTGGACAAATTAATCAGACAATATTACAGCCTTTTGGAGAATTTTAAGCGCTTTTCTTCCCTCGGCCTCTTCCTTTGACCGCAATATAGGTATAAATTTATCACAAGAAATTAATTTACTCGCTTCGAAGAATGACTAAGAAGAACTGACAATTTCCACGCAAAATGTTTAATCTTTTTAAATGTTTACAATCAAATTGTCAAAAACATTATCCTGACAGAATTTGATCGGAATACTTTTGCCGCAAAATGCCAGTAGAGATTTCGAAACGTTTACGTACAATCATATGTTAAAAAAAACATCGTCACTGACAGATTAGAATTTTTTTTTGCCGCGAAACGTCAGTAGAAATTGAAGAACAGTTTACAATCATATGTTGAAAAAGACAATTCGTCACTAAGATTGACTGTTCAGAATATTTTGCCTCAAAATGTCAGTAGAAATCTAAGTTTACAATCAAAATGTCAGTAGAAATTTCTAAGTTTGCAATCTTACAGTCAAAAAGAATCGTCCTCACATATTGTTTTTTGCCGCAAAACGTCAGTATATCAGAAAGTCTAGAATTTTAGAATATTTTTGCCTAAAAAAGCACTGAATTTCCTGATGATCAAAGAAAATTAGTATGACCGAGCTTGGTGAGAATATTGTGCCACAAAATGTACAATTTTTCCAAACGTTTGGTCTGAACGTAAGTCGTTTTAACCGCAATGCATCAACACAATTTATTCAGTATATAGAAAAGTAAATTAATCTCCTCGTCGTGTAGAATAAGGAGAAATTAAACAAACAACACAAAATATGGAATACTTTCAGATTCAATTTCGCACGCCAGTAACCTCGTGTGTTTTAACCTCAATTTAGATAGACATGTATTTGAAATCACTGTAGTGATTAAACGATAATGACTTAAAAGAACAGTATAGCCCAGTGTAGTTGAGATGTATGAAACGTTCCAAACAACACGGCTGTCAGTGTCAACTTTCAGTACATCGATTCGATCTAATGCAAGAAATGTATACACTCCTTCTAAAAAATGTCTAAATCGTCTATAGACTGGGAAAATTTTGAAATGTTTAATAACAATATATTAAATATAGTTACTTATAAATATAGTTTAATATATTAAATATAGTTTATAATGAAAATGAATCTTTGAAAATGAATTTCACTTTTTTTCAAAGAAAAAATGTCGAATGAAGGCCGTAATTAAGGTAAAAACGTCCAGACTACAACCATTTACTATAATACAGCATTTAAATCAAGAACATATTTGGAACTCTTAGTTTAAATCTTTGAAAAGGAATTCACTTGTTTTTAAGAATTAAAAGTGAGAAAAATCTCGACGCAATTAATGTGGACACGTTTACAACTTTCACTCCGAGAATATACATTTACCCTACATGGCATCCAAGAATATTTACAAATGCTTACAAACTCTTACCTTGAAACGATTCTTGAAATGTGGGCTATTTCTTCGTGAATATTTTCTTGAAAGTTTCTTGGTTTTTAATCATGAAAATCCAATAAAAACCTTGACTATTTAATCCAAAGTGTGATGATGTGATTGTTCTTTAGTTGTGTCTTCGAGGATGTAACCGGAATCCCCAATGATGTTTTTCTTCAATGCGTTGTTCCTGATAGGCACGATGATAATGAACTGGGCAGGTCGGCCACGGAAACAGGAGTACAAGTTCGATGAGATCTTCTCCTGTCAATAACTGAATACATAAAGAATTAATTCAGCCAATCCCTGTGAATGATATTGGTCATTATTGAAAGGGTAGTAGACGAGGAGAGAGGATGAGATCTATAGGCTGTCAATAAATGCAAAAAAAAAAATGAATCTAGCCAATCCCTGTGACAGATATTGGTAGTAGACGAGGAGAGAGGATGAGATCTATAGGCTGTCAATAAATACATAAAAAAGAAATCAGCCAATCCCTGTGACAGATATTGGTAGTAGACGAGGAGAGAGGATGAGATCTATAGGCTGTCAATAAATGCAAAAAGAAATAATTCAGCCAATCCCTGTGACTGATATTGTTAGTAGACGAGGAGAGAGGATGAGATCTATAGGCTGTCAATAAATGCAAAAAAAAAGAAATAAATCAGCCAATCCCTGTGACTGATATTGGTAGTCAGAGACGAAAAGAGTAGACGAGATTTATAGGCTGTCAATAAATACATAAAAGATTGAATAAGTTAAGACAATGGATTTCTTAGAGAAGATATTACATTGGTGGAGGAGAAAATTTAAAAAAAGTATTGATATTACCACGATTTTATCATTATCGTTATCAATATTGCTATCATTATCGTTACCATTATTGATATCATTGCACCATCATATCCACATTATCATTATTGTAATCATTGTGGTTATCAATATTGCTATGAATATTGATATCATTATTGATATCATTGCACCATCATATCAACATTATCATTATTGTAATCATTGTCGTTATCAATATTGCTATGATTATTGATATCATTATTGATATCATTGCACCATCATATCAACATTATCATTATTGTAATCATTGTGGTTATCAATATTGCTATGATTATTGATATCATTATTGATATCATTGCACCATCATATCCACATTATCATTATTGTAATCATTGTCGTTATCAATATTGCTATGATTATTGATATCATTATTGATATCATTGCACCATCATATCCACATTATCATTATTGTAATCATTGTGGTTATCAATATTGCTATGAATATTGATATCATTATTGATATCATTGCACCATCATATCAACATTATCATGATTGTAATCATTGTCGTTATCAATATTGCTATGATTATTGATATCATTATTGATATCATTGCACCATCATATCCACATTATCATGATTGTAATCATTGTCGTTATCAATATTGCTATGATTATTGATATCATTATTGATATCATTGCACCATCATATCAACATTATCATGATTGTAATCATTGTCGTTATCAATATTGCTATGATTATTGATATCATTATTGATATCATTGCACCATCATATCAACATTATCATTATTGTAATCATTGTGGTTATCAATATTGCTATGATTATTGATATCATTATTGATATCATTGCACCATCATATCAACATTATCATTATTGTAATCATTGTGGTTATCAATATTGCTATGATTATTGATATCATTATTGATATCATTGCACCATCATATCCACATTATCATGATTGTAATCATTGTCGTTATCAATATTGCTATGATTATTGATATCATTATTGATATCATTGCACCATCATATCAACATTATCATGATTGTAATCATTGTCGTTATCAATATTGCTATGATTATTGATATCATTATTGATATCATTGCACCATCATATCAACATTATCATTATTGTAATCATTGTGGTTATCAATATTGCTATGATTATTGATATCATTATTGATATCATTGCACCATCATATCCACATTATCATTATTGTAATCATTGTCGTTATCATTATCATTATCATTATTGATATCATTATTGATACCATCCGGCGTCACCATCATCCCGATTATCATTATCGTTAGTTATTAATATTATTAGTATTATCGCTATTACTATCATTATCACTATCATTATTGTTATCATTATCATTATAATTATTATTATCATTATTATTATTATTACTATCACTATCATTATTGTTATCATCGTCACCATCATCCTCATTATAATTATCGTTATTGTTATTATTATCATTATTACTATCACTGTCATTATCACTATCATTATTAATATCACCTTCAGCATCTTCCCCATTATCATTATCATTATTGTTATCATTAACCAGTTATCATTATCATTATTGTTATCATTAACCGGTTATTATTATCATTATTGTTATCATTAACCAGTTATTATTATCATTATTGCTATCATTAACCGGTTATTATTATCATTATTGCTATCATTAACCGGTTATTATTATCATTATTGTTATCATTAACCAGTTATTATTATCATTATTGCTATCATTAACCGGTTATCATTATCATTATTGTTATCATTAACCGGTTATCATTATCATTATTGTTATCATTAACCGGTTATTATTATCATTATTACTATCACTGTCATTATCACTATCATTATTAATATCACCTTCAGCATCGTCCCCATTATTATTATCATTATTGTTATCATTATTAAACCAGTTATTATTATCATTATTGACATCACCATTTTTTTGAGAGCCACTTGAAAATTATCCGGAGATTAAGTGTTACTCTTGAAAAATAAATATATTATTTTTTAATAATGATATATTTGCCACTAATGAATAAATGTAACTCATCTTCTTTTACCCTCTGGGAGTAAAGTACATCTAACGACGAGTACTCGATGAAAGGTTTCTATAATTCACTCAACAAATCACATGCTGCTACCAAATCACGTGCAATATAAGGTCACGATCGATTGTAAAGGATCACGTTACACGATATCAGTATCACGGCTTAAATCACGCATAAAACACGGAATTTGTTATCTACAAATGCGCCAAATTCACAGCACCAACCAGAGACTTGCGTAAAGGCCCGTTTACACTGGCAATTTTGTCGCGCGACAAGAGCTGCGATTTCAATGGCGATTTTATCGCAGATTTGTCAAGGCAACTTTGAAAATGATCGAAATTTAGTGCAACGTACGATCTGTCTCCTAAATTCGAGCGTATTCTAAATTACGGCGACAAATCTGGGATAAAATCGCCATTGAAAACAAAATTGCTAGTGTAAACGGGCCTTAAGAATGAATTTTAAATACGACAGACAAAAAAAATAAGTTAGAAAAATAATTTAGTGTCGAGAAATTAGCTCAATAATACTTGACATTTTATATATTTTTTCACGCAAAATGCACGAAGTTTGTTTTTATAAATTCACGCAAATAAAAAACAGTACGTTAAATAATATATAGTCAATACAAACACTGCTGAACTCCGAGACGAGAGACTATTATCATCTATATTTGTATATTTGAAACAAAATAACGATAGAAGAAAAAAAACATTCACGGGGATAGAATACGCAAAATGCACGATGTATACTGTTAATAATTGTGACGAGTTTACGCCAATTGAAACGCGCCGAATGTTAAATTTGAGCACGACAAACAAGTAAGAAATAAATGAATGAAATATGAATATAGACTAATCGATCCAAACAAGAAAACTGAATTAAAACAGACTTTTTCATGATACCTGATTAAAACCTAACGGGGTTTATCACTGAGTAACCCCTTTCACAGACGGAGAAAGGACGCGCGCAGTGTGTACAGTGTCTATATATCGTATATAAATGCGACTTAGTGTAATTTCCAGTACGTGCTTTCCGAGTTTGATATGAATTTTAAACAAGAACGAAGAAGTTAACAAGATATATTTCAGTGAATTTTAGTGTGAATTTCATTTGTTTATAACAAAGCCATCTTTCCCACGGATAAAGCACGCAAAAATATAAAATGATCGCGTGCAATATAGATGCTCAACAATATAGAAGAATTAAACAAGACGTAATCTAGTGAGAATTTCACTCATTTATAACAAAGCGATCACGCAAAATACAAAATGATTGCGTGGAATATAAATGCTAAACTGATAGAAGAGTTAAAACAGACACAGACAGAAAAATCAAAAGACATTTGCTTGATAACAACTAACGCTTTTTCACATATAAGGTGCACGCAAAATACAAAATGAACAATGCTAAACTGATAGAAGAGCAGACACAGACATAGAAATCAGTAAGACATTTGCTTGATAACAACTAAGGCTTTTTTACGGATAAACTTCACGCAAAATACAAAATGACCAATGCTAAACTGATATTAAAAAGAGTTACAGCAGACACAGACATATAAATCAGAAAGGCATTTACTTGATAACAACTAACGCTTTTTCACGGATGAATCACACAAACTGCACGATATATATTGTTAATAAGTGCGGTCACCCCACTTCACGAAAAACCCGCATCGAATATGAAATTTAAACAAAAGAGAAAATTTAATAAAATTGTTCTCGTTAATACCCGATTAGTGTCATATGATTTCATTATTAAAGTCTTTTTCTCGCCCTTTTTTCAATAAAGATAGGGATCTGTACTTGAAATTTTGGTTTGGCTATAATGTGATTAATTATTATTTGATTGAAAAGCCTTTAAGGGTTACTGTACCTGAGGGATATTTAGCCCGCCATTAGTGTAATTAATACCATAGTTTGGACAATAAGTTTACTAGTATCGTGAAATATGAAAATAATGGGCGGTCAAGGGAAATATGGAATAGGATGTATGAACAGAAACTAGTTTGCTTTTCAAGCACCTCGGTTATTATAGATTTCATTATCATCATCATCACTATTATTATCACCATCATTATAATCACGATCAACATCATTAATATTATCACCATCATCATCACTATTATTATCATCATCATTATAATCACGATCAACATCATTAATATCATCATCATTATCATCACTATTATTATCATCATTATAATCACGATCAACATCATTATTATCATCATCACCATTATTATTATTATCATCATTATAATCACGATCAACATCATTAATATTATAACCATCATCATCACTATTATTATCATCATCATTATAATCACGATCAACATCATTAATATCATCATCACCATTATTATTATAATCATAATTCACTATCACCACTATTGTTATTATCATCATCATAATATCATATTCTTTATCATTATTATATCAATGCAAACAAGCAAAACGTATTCGTTTCCATTAGATTCGGCACCTGTGAAATTCGACGTTTGAACTAGGCATTGGTGATCGTGATTCTCAATTCATAAAAAAAAACTAACCTAAAGCCGTTCCGAAAAAAAACAAGGGGTTTGCTTCGACTCTCGCCGCTCCCGCACCTGCGCCGCCCATGAACTTAAAATACGAAATCAATACAAAAAGTTAAATATCACATATATCTCTGACACAGTATTTATTACATTAGTATTATATAGCATATCGATCCCTACAACCAGACGGAAAAGAAACCCAGCAAGAAAATACTGACCAATTTAGTTTTTTAAATGAAAAACGAAATGAACAAGATGAAATAATTACAACATGTTAAATATCACATAATATGACACAGCAAAGTTCTTCTGATTACAGTATTTATTACGTGATTATTATATAGTGTATTCCTACAACCAGCCTTAATAAAACAAGATGAAGGAAATTATCTCTACCTTTGAGAACACCGGCGCCATATTGCCATAAATCAAACTAAACATCCCTCTTTTAATAACTGTAATAAGGTGTATGATAAATGTAGTCTGAGTGGCATGAATGACCTTGACTGGATGGCGCAATAAAAATGTAATTCAGATATTATAGTGATGTAAAGTACAACTTATTCCAAAACGTTGATATACTAAAACGTAAAGTACAACTTTTTCTAAAACGTTGACATAACTAAAACATAAACTGACTCTAATCGCTAACTAGGTTTGTAATGAAGTATTTATTTCTCGGATAGCAGTGAAAGTAATGCACCGTATTCCAAAATGTTAACATAAATACGAATAAAGGTAGACAGACTCCAATTGCTAACTGGGTTTGTAATGAAAATCTTTAGCACTTCTAACATTGTCTTTTTTTGCCCATCATATTTCATGAACGTTGTCACAAAGGAAGTCTTACTAAAAAATTGGCAAGTAAATTTCTTGGAAGGATCTTGGGAAGATC
The DNA here is from genome assembly GCA_949775045.1 of Metridium senile. NCBI lineage: Eukaryota > Metazoa > Cnidaria > Anthozoa > Actiniaria > Metridiidae > Metridium > Metridium senile. The sequence goes on along the minus strand of OX459099.1, from coordinate 1,988,962 downwards.
TTAATTAAATCTTGGCAGATACTTGAAAGTTCATGCAAGTTCTTGCAGATTGAGGTTTACATGTCAAGATCCTGTAAGATCATGTCTGGATCTTGCCATGATCTTGCATGATCTTACAAGGATCTTGGTAAAATGTTCAACCTGAGTAACGATGTACTTGGAGATTTATTGGTACTCCTTTTTCATCGTTTCTAGGCATAAACGTAGAAAACAAAATTAATGTTTTCAGAAATGTTCAAAATATGTTCTCAAATGAGTTTTGCAGGTTTTGGGCTCATAAAAATTCGCATAAAGCTAAACTTCGGCGAGCAGTCCCCGAGTCCCTACTTTTCGCTGCGGATTCCAAGGAAAATGGACTGGAAAACGAGCTTTTCATACAGAGCGGTTGCACGGTTTAGGGCGAAAAGAAGATGGAAGGCACGTGCGCGTTTTGCAAATAGCTAATTTTCGGAATCCATAGGGAAAAGTAGGGACTTTTCGCAGTCTACATAAATCCTTTGAATTAAGAACCATCAAGCTGGACATTTTTCAACTAAGCACCAAATGTATAAGAACCTGACATACATGTTATATAAAACCACTTCAGTCTGACATGGATTATCAATGGTTTTAATCGAGTTTTTAGTGTATTAATTTTACTGTGATATAAAAAAAAAAAACGAAACAAAATCGTGAAAAAAGTATTAGTATTTAGTGTATTAATTTTATTCTGATATATAAACGAATCATACATCGTATTTCTAAAACGTTGTAAGAACAAAAGAAATAAAATAATACCTGCGGGAGAATTTAATGTACTTATGCATGTATTTCATACTTCAGTTATTATTTCATAAGAAATTGAAGTTTCGTAAAACCTTATAAACGAAACATACACCTTTTTCAAAAAGAACAAAATAAATATAATACCTGCGGGAGAATTATGTGTACTTATGAATTTCAGTTATTATTTCATAAGCAATTCAAGTTTCATAAAACCCTGTCATTACTGTTTATCTTTGACGCATTCTTTCCTAAAGGATAGTGGTTTCCTAATTACTGACAGACATTGAGAAGGATGGTTTTTTTAACTACCGCAAAAACAGCTTATTAAAACCGAACGTCTTCACCGAGTCTTCAACTTGAAATAACGAACTGCCATAATTACATCAAATCATCCGAGACATGTCAGATTTTAAGAACATGCATTTTTACAGCCTTCAATGAGCTTTGGATATCTGCAAATGTTTTAAAAGGCCAAACCTGTTTTTTTTTAAAAAGGCAAAACCTAGGGTTTTTTTTTTTTAAATGGCAAAACCTGTTTTTTTATACTTTCACGCTATTTAACAATAAGCAAACGAGAGCAAAAAATACTAAAACAATGAAATTATAACGACAAAATAATAATAAACTAAGACCTCGTCTACACGGATCCGGATACTTTTGAAACCGCATACTTTTTGATGCGAATCGGCCTATCGTCCACACGAATCTAGTGAATCCGGTCACCGAAACCGCATACTTTTACTTGAATCCTCCGGATACGCGGATTCGTGTGGACGCAAATATTTCTATGCAGTTTCAGCCGGATCGGATTCGTGTAGACGAGGCCTTACAGTTTTTATCTAGTTATTGTTCAATTACTATCACTCAACCAGAACCAGCAAATACAAAACGAAACAATACTTCATTACAACTTCACTTGCTTACTTGTCTTTGAAAATGATTGATAGACGCTAATTATAATAGAAAACATTACAAAAAAGCAATTTAATATTTAATTTCATGGATATAGTGTTTGCGTTCTGACTCTCAAAATTACACAAAAACGGTTAGGGCATGCCGCATTTTAAGGACATCCATTTTTTCAGCTTTGGATATCTGTAAATGATGGAAATAATAATTCTACCTGCTAATACAATTCGAAAACATATGAGCCAACCATCAAAATGACATCAAAATTAAAAATAAATGAAAATGACATCAAAATTATATCAAAATTTTGAAGGGCACGCCTCATTTTTAGGAGAATCTTTAAATCTCTATGACTTCAACTACAACTGTCTTTCTTAAAGTTCACATATTTGTAACTGTTGACTTTTTGTCAAAAACAGTAGTTTTAGGTGTATAATCTATCCAGATACGTGTGGATAAGCCGGTAAAGACGGAAGGCCTAACCGAATCAATAAAGTTTCATTTTCAAATTTATCCGGCACAATGTGAACGTGGCCGGCTCAATACGAAAATAACTGTCAAAATTACATCAATATGAGACGGGAATGTCAATTTTTTAAAAGCAACTCTTTCGATGTACATGTTTGGATGTTTGTAAATGTTTACTTTTTCTAAAAAGAAAAAACATTGCACAACCTGCTCGTGAAATCCGGCCGTCTTTAACAATACGTAAACAAAACATCAAAAAGTAGATCAAAAAGTGACATATTTCAAGAACATGTTTCAGTTGAGGTTTAGACATTTAAGAAATGTTGACATTTTTTTAATAAAAGTGTTTTAATTAATTAATGGAGGTATATTATCAACATACTTATGACCTGAATAGAACGCATTTAAAGCGATTAAATATAAACGATGAATAATACACCTATTTGAAAAATCGTTGTTGCTGCCGAAGCTACAGTCCACAGTCTAAAGCTTGCAAAGGATGTCGGTATTTCTTCTCTTGTTATCGATTAATTCATAGCATATTTTGGTTGTACATATTTGAGTTATATGACCATAACAAGTTGTTGCAGTTGATGATGAAACAAAAATTTCTTCTGAAAAAAGCTTAAAAATTATGAAATATTTGTTTCATCATCTACCACTGCAACAACTTTTTATGGTCATATTGTACAAACACTTACAACCAAAATATGCTATGAATAAATCGATAACAAGAGAAGAAATACCAACATCCTTTGCAGGCTTCGTAATGTTGACTGTAGTTTGGCTGCGACAACGATTTTTGAAATAGGTGTATATAAACATTGGCATACATGTTATTGTACATTCATTAGTTTGATGTCCATCATCATTTTATCAACTCATATTCTACCGTCCATTAAGATTGTTTCAAGTTTGTTATTACTGAGGTCTTATATATTTTTAGTTTTTTAGCTGGAGGCACTTTTTACACTATATATATATTTGTATGCGCGCGATCAAATTAAACTATTGAGAGATATTTGATAGATTAATTATAAAAGCGCGCGTATCTGACTTCTTCTAGTAATCATCGTAATCATCGTTATCATTACTACAATTTTCATCATCATCATAATGTTTCCGATCCAGCTCTGCATGTATACTAAGATATATTATATCATTATTATCAATGGCATTTAGTGATCATCGTCATTATTATCATTCATGTTTTCATCATCATTTCAGTTCTTTCAGTCTTGACATAACCTATAACAATATTTTTTTAAATTGTTGAAAAAGGGATATAGTTCTTCTTTCATCGCATTATGCCTCTATAGTCTTCAAAATTATGTGAATGCCAATAATCCCAAGAATTATTAATAGTTCGAGAAGCCTTAAGAGCTTAACGTTCGAGGGCATTGTTTTTGCGCATCCTTGTCTCAAAATGTTTTGGACTATCCATTTGGTTTTTCTACAAAACCCCGACTTTTTTATTTAAATTGTACGTATTGCTGACAAGAAAAAGTCAAACCCCAATTTTTTATTGCTCATGAAACTTGTATGATGATCGTACTTGACCATGCGAAGTTTGGAGAAAAACAAATTGCAAACTTATTTGCCTGCGAACGTCCTTAAACCAATTTGTTTTTGAATCAGGTGCTATGGAAATGACTAAGTACTTTCACTTGTATTTTGAAAAAGATGTATAATCTCTTAAACAAATTAAAGGCATGAGAAGTAAGGAAAGACTTAAAAGAAACGCATCGGAAGGGACGTCCTTATCATGCGGTTGTCTACACTTGATGCATGAATAGTAGTTTTTCATTCAATATCATAACAATAGATGTACAAAGAAAACCGCAAGATAACGACTTGTACAAGAAACCGCGTTGAACGTGCGGCGGAAACCGTGTTTTCTTTCTACCGATATTTCAAGAATGAACGCACTTTATACTTATATTGTGACTCAAGTATTGCATTGAAAGGCTGGATATATCAATTGTTAATTATATCGTTGATATGATTGGTAATATAAGAATACAGTCTATTTCATGAGCATTGTCCAAAAAAATGACATTTGATACTAAAAGAAATGTCACGTGACACAAGACTTTCTACCGATATTTCAAGACTCATGAACGCACTTGATTATAATACTTGTGAATACAAGTATTGCATTGATAGGTTCGAGATATAAATTGTGAATTATATTGTTGATATGATTGGTAATATAAAATACAGTCTATTTTATTAACATTGTCCACAAAAACGATATTGATACTAAAAGAAACACAGCGAGCACAGACGTACAAATGATAATTACAAATACTAGATCAAGAAACCCTCTGCTTTCCAGGGGTATGTCTGGATTAACGTTAAAAACCTTGCAGAAATATAGAGAATGTAGTATGAAAGTCTAGTCGCATCGGCTGCAATTTATTTAAATATGTCAAAATAGTACTCGTATATCTAAGCTTATCTAGGACTAGCTTGTTTTAGTACCTTGTAGAAATACGTTCCTCTCTAATTTTAGCTTTTTTCTTGATTTTATCTGACAAACACCTTTGGTGCAATATGGCAATATACTTGATCATAAATTATATATCGTTTTTAGTCTTTCTCTTGATTTTATCACTGACAAATGTATTCGGCGCTTTTCTCTCATGTCCTGAGCAGTTCGGCAACACTTGATTGTAACTTATATCGTTAATAACATGCATTACAACTTTAAAAGATCGGAGATGAATTCTGAATTATTATCATACTATCAGTGATATAAATTCAGTGTTTTCAAGTACTACTCACCTATTTTAACTACGTTTGGGTGCATCGGTTCATAACCTGCTAGTAAGTTATGTCAGGACCAATTCCACCGGGCTTTTTCTCACAGCACTAGCGAGCTAAATGAGACAAATGATAGTGTCATTATAAGACAATCCTGTCAAATAACATAGCAGATGGACGCAATGCGTTGGTGTGCTAAAGAAATACTTAAAATAAGGATGAAATGACGCAGAAGGAAACAATTAAAATATATATAAAGGTATTCTTACACAATATAAAAGAGAGTTTTCCGGAGAGACATTCTAGGCGTTAATTTTCGTCTGAGTAAATCAATTCTAGATTCGAAAGAAGATTCAACTTCCAAAACGTCGGTAATTTTTAACAGCCTCTTTTGTGTTTTATACGTTCTCTAGTTTAGTTACCATGCAATCAATTTAATTGGCTTCCTGGAAACCAATAGACCAGGACACGAACACCCACAAACACCCTTAGCACTTTGCCAAAACCACTAATCAAAATGTGGTTTATAACCATTGTAAACGCTTAATCATTTTATCAAAGTAAAATAAAATTTACCTTTTTTAGAAGAAAATTGTTGTACTTTGAGCCGTTACTGACCACGTGGACCAGCAAGAAAACAAATCCTAGTTAATCGACTTACTGGTAACGGTGACCTGTAAAAACCAGCACTAAATCGAAATATGGTAATATGGTAAAAAATTGTAAAAAGTAGAAAACTGATAGAAGCTGAGACAGCTAGGATACCTGGGACAACGTTAAATAGACCATTTCACGGTTTTCGACGATCAACCTCAGCCTCGATAGCGTGTAATATATTCTTTAGAATTTGACTACAGGCTGTGGAATTTCTAAGTTTTCAATTTTTTGATAATGTGCACATCCCTTAAATTACCACGAGCTGTAGTCAAATTCTAAAGAATATATTACACGCTATCGAGGCTGAGGTTGATCGACGAAGACTGTATACAGCATGTTTATTATTTTGTAATGTATTCTGAATATCGGCGAAGAGTTAGGAATTAGATGTTATGCATTTGGATAAATATCCAAACGTTTAGATGTAACTTTACCAATTACCATACATTCTACATACAGTCACACACAGGCATACAGAAGACTTCTCAGTCGGCCGTTTTTGCGCTGACAGTCGTACAAACTGCCTGCATACATTAGTCGTTTTCACACTAAATGAAGGACGAGCACAAATTGAGTCGAAAAGTGCCAATCTAAATTTCCCTGGAGTGGTCTAGAGTAGAGGTTACGAGAGAGCTACGAAGTGGCTACAATGGGTCTACGTGGTTGCACAGTGGCTACGTATACAGTGGCTACGCAACGGCTACACCGAGTGGCTACGCGACGGCTACACAGTGGCTACACAGTGGCTACGCAACGGCTACACAGTGGCTACGCAACGGCTACACAGTGGATACACAGTGGCTACGCAACGGCTACACAGTGGCTACGCATCGGCTACACAGTGCACGTGGCTACGCAACGGCTACACAGTGGCTACGCAACGGCTACACAGTGGCTACGCAACGGCTACACAGTGGCTACGCAACGACTACGAAGTGGATGCACAGTGGCTACAAAGTGGCTACGCAACAGCTACATAGCGGCTACGCAACGGCTACACAGTGGCTACGCAACGGCTACACAGTGGATGCACAGTGGCTACATAGCGGCTACGCAACGGCTACACCGAGTGGATGCACAGTGGCTACACAGTGGCTACGCAACGGCTACACAGTGGCTACGCAACGGCTACACATTGGCTACACAGTGGCTATACAGTGGCTAAGCAACGGTTACAGTGGCTACGCAACGGCTACACAGTGGATGCACAGTGGCTACATAGCGGCTACGCAACGGCTACGCAGTGGCTATGCGGTGGCAACGAGGTGGCTACGTAGGTGTTACGAAGAACATGAATGGGTACGAAGGGGCTAATATACTACGATGTGGCTCATTGTTATTATCATCATCATTCATTGTTTGTAATAATTTTCATCATCATCGTTATTATAATCATGCAAAGAAAAAAGGGGCGAGTAGAAATCATCGAGTCTCCTTTTCCATACTAATTAAAATCGGCACTACTATGCTTAATTTGCTCAATAACTAGAAAAAAAAACAACTATTGACAATATAAAGGACATTTACATATAGAAAACGCAACTGCGGACATAAAATAATAATAATAATGAACTTTTGTATATGTAGTAATATAATATTTATATATATATATATTTTATTCAATATATTTCGCTTTTCATTTATGGAAATAGTAGCATTTCTCAATATACTTTTGGACTTTTTAACATATATATAATCAACAGTGTTAATGACATTTTCTTAATATACATAGACTTGAATTGTTCAATAAATATACAATTTTTTTAAATTATAATCACAGGAGGAGCCAACGGGGGTGTTCTTTAAAAAAAACTGTTCTTATAAGTGAGTTCCTGGGAATTAAATTCTGTACCTTGACTATTCTACGCTCTCACGTTTTTCATTATATACATCCTGTCATTCTGAAATTACCTGGAAAACGTAAATTTTCGGGTAGCCCCATTTCTCGTACCAATCTCAAACACTGATGTTTTGTTTATAATTATAAAACAACACTTAAACAACCATTTTTCTTGGTTTTGAAATTTTACCCGGGACCATTATTCTATTCACCTTTATATATTTGAAAACACTGCTAAGCGTTTTTTTTTTTGGTTCTAAAAAAAATATTTTCCTGGGAAACATTATTCACGCAATCTATCAGTTCGATTTCCTGGGAAACATTCTTGGGCCAACCCAAACGTTTCCTGGGACTCAAATTGACTCATATCTGGCTGGGATGTAAGAACAGTTATAATTGTCCCAGCTGATCGTTGGCTCCTCCTGTAATCATGAATCATCATTTTTATCATAATCGTTTTTATAATCATCTTCATTATTAAGATAGAGTCAAATCTGCCATTCTCTTTATAACTGCCATCGTTTTATCATTATCAATTCATTGTTATTCATATCATAATTGGTACCACTTAAATGCTGCTGTTTCGTGAGAGTATAGAATACACACTTCGCTGTGGGTCCAGTTTCAGCTACCACACTAGAAGATCTGTCATTATACTGATTATAAGTCAAAAATCACGACCAATTCATTATTTCCATTCTGAATACATATTCATGCAATACGTAAATATATTAATACATAGAGAATATCTAAAAATGTTTAAACATATTTTTATATACTCTATTTATTTATTTTCTATATTTTCCATTGAGAAATGAAAAGGCGAGAAAAGGCATTCAAATAATTTTTCTGCCGTTATAAAATTAAAATTTTCAAGCAGTCATGCAGTGATGTAAAATATTAAAAGTGGAATCTAAATTACAGTGTAATAGGGCTCTATTCAAAATTATAAATATTGTTTAAAATAAAATAAAATAAAATAAAATAAAATAATGCTAGAAAAACTTGACAGAAAAGTCGCATTTCGAAAAATTTCAATCGTTCCGTCCTTCGCCCTTGTTCATTATTTGTTAAATAGGAAAATAACATTACTTGTTATGAAAATAATACCATGATTTATGAAAATGTTGTTTGAAATGACACATAAGAAACACAAATTCTCTTCAAAGTTTTATAATAATCCCTACAATGAAATAATATAATAAAATATTGTAAACAATCCAACGAATTTTGGTTTTAGAAAGTATCCAGTATAAAGTTAAACTGTTTCAGCGAAAATACTTTATAGAATAATGAAATAAAAATATAACAAACTGAAGTAGAGTATAGTGGCGTAATAAAAATAAATGATTAACTTGAAGGAAATAAGTTGGACAATTTAAGTCTTTCAAATAACTCCTATTAATCTATTCAAAAATTCACTCGTGGCGATAAGGAAAACAAACTTCGAGCTGAAATTCCGCTCCAAAATTAAACATTTTCTAATGAAAAACTCCTTAAGAACACACAGTCAATTCTTATAAGTTAGCAAAGAAGTCTTACCTGTTTTAGAGACGTAAATTTGAAGAAAATGGGAGGTTTTCATGCAGTGTCAAGTGTGGCCTTCTTCTTCTTCATGGTCTATGACCTTGGCGGGAAAACACAATAGCGCGCGCGCGTTGATTTGCGGAAATGAAAATTTGCATTCAATGGAAAGAGGCAATAAACTTGAAGTTCTAACAAAGATCTCCCGCAAAGTTTGCTTTCATCCCTGCAAAAAAAAGTCATTTGAAGAGATTTAAACTCAGTTGGAGTTTTCTTAAAAAAATCTAGACGTTATGTAAAATATATAATTTGGGCTTCTTGTGTTAGAAAAGCAAACGATTAAAAATAAAATAGCAGTGTGTTTCCCTCCTACTTTTTCTATCACTTTCTGATTGGTTTAATATTTATACTTGAAACCTCTCATAGTCTCTCTTTTACTCAGACAAAGGGCTAAAGTTTGAAACGTCAGTGAAGTAAGTTAACATTTTTTATTGTTACAAATTTATATAGTAATATTATATGATATTGTAAAAAACATTAATGTCAGTTAAAATTTGGGTCATTTGTCAGTTTGGCTTGTCAGTTAGACGTTAATTGGGATACCTGTGGTGTGTTGGTATACTCGGGGAAGAATGAAATATCGAGCAGAAGGGGTATGGGAGGTCAAAATGTAGACGCAAAAAGCACTACTACCTCAAATGTCAGTTAACAGTTAAGTTTTGTTTGTCAGTAAACAGTTAAAATTTCCGTCCTTTGTCAGCTAACAGTTCTTTTTTAGGCCGTTTGTCATTTAACCCCATTCAGACTCTCTTACAAAGTCTCTTTAGCGCCGATCGTAAAAATGTGAAACGCTTGAGTGTGGAATTGCTATTCATTGCCGCTGGTTGGCAATGGCGCAGGCTCTGGTGCTAAGAACAGTTATATGAAACATCTTTATTAAGTAAATATATCATTTATTTCTTTTTAACACACCAACTATTAATAAATAATACAACTCAACTCAACGTATTGCAACATGGGACGGTTTGTCAGGCAACAACAATCTTAACAGAACTTCGGTCATTTTCACGACGTCATTTACTACAAGTACCAGAATGCTTTGCGGATATTCGTTTCTTCAGAATAGTTGAAAAATTATTCTCAAACTCATGAATAATTCATGAGGACAAGACAAAGGAAATCACCACCGTGAAGGAGGTTTGGATATGTGATCTTAATAAGCAGAACATCTGGCAATGTTTTGCTTTGAATTTCATCAAAAATCATAAATGTTTTGAGAAGCCAGATCAAGCACTTGAAAGAGTGTTTCCTCCTTTATCCAAACAATTCGAAGTTGGTTAAAAAAACTCAGGTACGCCTCGCTTTCTCAACTTACTTCTGTGTTTGGATATCGGAGCTAACACTCTTTCTCTATTACGTACTAAACATTTTATAGGAAGTAAACAAATCATGCTGGTAGTAATAGTTTATGACGTCATAATACAATTTAAAACGGTGGTATCCTTGTGGAACACAAAAAGCCTGAATACAAACAGCACCAGCAACTCCCAACCTGCACGATTCGTAACGTACAGTTTTTATTCTCCTATTTCTAACGATTGACTATAACTTGAAAACAAGCACCTTAAAAGGATTGCTTACATGCAGTATGTGGCAGTAACACTGTGTGTCACGCACCATACCATATTTGGTACAAGAATATGTCACGCATTCTACCTTGATGGCGTCTATGGTCTTCCTATGCCACAGGATATGACACAGTACGTCACGCGTTCAACCAAGTTTACGTCACGTATTCACCAAAGCTTATGTCACAGAGTGTACGTTCACGCCTTCACTGTAGCCTTACGTTACGCATCTAAGGGACCAACCATTTTACCTTTGAGGGGAAGGTTGGAAGTTTTCTCCCTGAAAAAAGTTCTTCTCACACACCAACAGGAAATATTTTTTTTATGTTCCAGCATATGTATTTGTTTCCAGAATTGATCATGCACGGATTTTTTTCTTGCTTGGGGTCGGCAGAAAATAATATTTTGGAAACTTCCAGCCCCAAAGCCCCCTTAAAAAGTCCAATGATTCGCTCCTAACATACTTGACATTACTTATTTTATATATATGACGTCCCGCGTATTTACCATAGTTCAAGACTATGGTTTCTGGATCTTGTCACACACTATCCTATCCTATATTTTTCCTATTATCAAATTTTCACTAGTTTATTATACCATTGGGGTCACGTCACGCAATCTCAACAGTTTAAAATATATTACTTCATCTCTACATTTTCATTAGTGTCACGCAATCTTACTTATCGTGATTATAGACATTTATATATAATTCAAACATTTTTGAAAAACTGATAAAACCATGATTAATATCACATGATTTCTTGATCTTTTCCTTTATAATAAGATCTAAATTATTCAATAAAGTCAAATTGGCTTGACATTCATTACTTCGTATATACACAGATATATTTGGTTATTTGATCCTTTTATTATTGTGAAGATAGAAATATATGTAATGAAATAGAAATCTCTTTTAAATAAAACTCCAGGGGCATGGGCACTAATGTGAGTCGCATATTCAAGTCAAAACCATATATGGTCAGCAACGAGGCAATCAGGTTGTGTAGTTTTTCTTTAGTCACGAACTATTAATAGGAATGAATACGAAGTTTCTGTACTGACTAGCCTCTCATACATGTGAAAATTGCATTATGTTTAATGTGAGGTCGAGGCGAGTTAGTCAGAAACAAAAGCTCGTAGCAACATTTCTATTCTACGAGTAGATATGAAATAGAGGGATTGGTACGAAAGATTACTTTTTGCGTTTCTTAAAAAAAAATTTTCCATAACAACCAGTGAGAGGAGGACATGGGGAGAGATTTTTATATTTACACAAATCATATCCATATATGGACATGAGGTGTATATGCAATACTCATTTAGTGCCCAGGCCCCTATCAACAGGTGCTTTTAACATCAAACACTTGTAAACTGACCAAAATTAGTAGCAGCCATTGCTGAGGTTTTTAACCTAACGTATAACTTTCCTCTTTTCCAAGGGTTTTGAAGCTCAAGCGGCTTTAGATCATCGTTGAAGCATTTTTCCTGTGAGCCAACAACAGCAACGAGGCAGTAGTTTTTGTAGTCTTCTTCTCGTATACTTTGACATATTGTTTTTCTTTCGTCGCAGGTTCTCTCAAGTTGTCGTATTACCATGGCAACGACTTCACTTGATGTTGTTAGTGGTTTTATGCACAGCTAGAAACACGAGCACAACTGTCAGCAGATTCAACATATGAAGGTATGGTTATGAATGGGACAAAATCATTGTTTCGTGATGGTTACATGGGACAGCGACGCCATTTTGCTATTGCTGCGTCACATGTAACAATCACAAACGCCTTTGCGAAACTTAACTCGACCCAGGCCGCATCTCGTTTCTGCATTAGCGAATAGTCCCCTTGACAGTTCCCTGTGCCATCTTGAAAGGTAGCCGGGCCTGTGTATCGAAGTGAGACGAACGTTGAGCTTACAATGTTAGAGATATTTTAACACGTTGCCAGACAATTATTCAAAGTGTTTCTATCATTGCAAGCTCAACGTTAGTCTCGCTTCAACACAAAGGCCTGGCTACCTTTCAAGATGGCGCAGGGAACCGTGAAGGGAACTATTAAGTCTTTTCTGCTGACTAAGGTAATCTTTTCTTCTCCCGTGAAATAATTATTTTATTTTATTTTTCCGTCTATCAAGTGCAAACAAAATTGTCATTTTTCATTCATGGGCGAAGAAAGATTTATTACACTAATTCAAAGTAAGTAATATGAAACTTAGTCACGCATTAGCATGGACATTAAAAATGAATGTTGTTAAATCTTTGACATTGTAACGCACAACAGATATATTAAATTTTGAATAAAACTTGGTCACATTAGATATTGGTCACGCAGTGCAGCAACATTTGGTCATAAACATAAAGCTTAGTCACGCGATAATTAATTAAACATTAAACTTGAAAACATGAACAATTGAACATTGGTCACGTTGTGAATTATATAATCACGCAATATATTTCATTATAATGGTCACGCAGTATTATACATCGGTCACGCAGTGGATTACGCATTTTAAAGATATGAACAATTAAACATGGGTCACGTTGTGAATTATATAATCACGCAATATATAATGGTCACGCAGTATTATACATCGGTCACGCAGTGGATTACGCATTTAAGATATGAACAATGAAACATGGGTCACGTTGTGGATTTAATAATCACGCAATATATTTCATTATAATGGTCACGCAGTATTATACATCGGTCACGCAGTGGATTACGCATTTTATAGTTATGAACAATTAAACATGGGTCACGTTGTGGATTATATATTCACGCAATATATTTCATTATAATGGTCACGCAATATTATACATCGGTCACGCAGTGGATTAGAATAGTCACGCAGTACTATACATTTGTCACGCAGTGGATTACAACAGTCACGCAATGGATTACAATAGTCACGCAGTACTAGACATTTGTCACGCAGTGGATTACAACAGTCACGCAATGGATTACCATAGTCACGCAGTACTAGACATTGGTCACGCAGTGGTTCACAATAGTCACGCAGTACTATACATTTATCACGCAGTGGATTTCTGACATGGTCACGATGATTAGAGAGTGCATTACATAGGTCACGCAGCATAGTTTAGTGCAGTGTTAGTCAGATTACAATAGTTAGATAAAGAATTACGAGGTAGTATTTAAGAGGTAGTATTAGAAGGTTTTATACCGTCACTTCGGCGCCTGCTGGTAAACCGGTTTCACGCGTGGAGAAAACTGTGACCACGCCCTCCTTATGGTTCGAGTCGAGACCTTGAAATAGACACAGAGAAAAGGAAGGAAGGAAGACAAGAGAAGGTGAAATCAGTGAGGAATTGAGTAAGACTTTAACATTTACAAGGCGGAAAATGCTTGCTTTATCGTATATCTACGTACGTAGGGGAAAAATATAAAAATATTGGTTTAAAAATGATATCACTTTAATTAATTAGGCGACATATTTTAATAACTTGGTTTGAACTTATAAGCTCCGTTTTTAAATTGAACACCGCTATTTTCTGTTTCTATATGGACATGAGGCTGGTCATGCAGTTAAGAACGATAGTTATGGTAATCATATTTCGGTGGATAAAATTAGTTAAAATATTCTTACCTGATTCTTCATCCAATGATCCAGTTTTTCTCATATGACAAGGTGAGAACTTGAACACTTCGACCAGCGGTATTCCACCACGAACTTGTCGATCACGTGCATAGTGTAAAGCATCCAGAATCCACCGCATGCCTTTCCACGTCTCATCCAGCTCCTGTGAACGAAGAAACGTAAGGTTACATATGCCGGTTTCGGAGGGCAAATATCCCCATCAACAATACATCCTTTTCTTTAGACGAAGCCTCCTTAGCTACTCTTTGGGATTGGGGAGAGGTAGGGGGATGTGGGAGAGTGGGGGAAGGGGAGGAGGTGGAAAAGGGAAGAAGGGAGAACCGGCTACTTAAGACGGGGTCTGGATCCGACGTTATCGCGGCAAATCAGGTTTACAAAAATTTATAATGGTAATTGAACTAAGTGGAGTGCAATTTGGTCTGATATCAAACGCGCGATTACAAAATCACACGACCGCGTAGCGGGAGTGTGATTTGTAATTGCAAGTTTGATATCAGACCAAAATTGCACGACACGAAGTTCAATTATCACTTTATTATATCCATTTTGATATCTAATAAAAAACATGAAAAAATTACTCGATTTTCTGTGCATTTTAGAGGTAATTCAGTGCAAAAACTATGTTAAACCCGACATAATTCAGTGCAGTGATAACACGATGCTGATTGGCTAAGAAACAATAGAAATGTTTTTTCAACCAATCAGAATAGAGTTTTCTTCACAACTGAAAATTCGTGACAAAAATCCAAGATGGTGGGCATATGGCCAAAAACAGAGAAAAAACTGTTCAAAAACTATCAAAAAATGCTTATTACGAATAACAAAAGCTTCCTCATTGAAGCATGGGACTAAGAGTTTGTATGTATGGAGTTTCAAGATTGCAAATAACCATTTTGAGAAGATTTTCCATCGATAATGATGTCGCCTTTCTCAGCCGTCGACCACGAGTAAAATTCACTACACTTTCAAGATGAAATCAGATAAAATACTGACTTTTTTCTTCACATTAACCAGCAAAAGGTAATATTTTGTTTAATTGATAGTGGTGTCATTGTTCCATTTCGAGTAAAATGCTTTAATAAAGTGGAGTAAATCATCGTTTTTTCAGCAGAAACGGCAAAGTACAACTTTTCAAACTTTGTTTTTACCTCAAGTTTTTGACGTCTTTTGTACTAAAGAAAGCTTTATATGTTATAAACTAATATTTTTTGTTGTCCTTGATATTAAGATAAGTGTAATAATTGTTTTTCAAGAAGAAAATAAAATGATTTAGTACGGTATGCATTGACGATATTTCAGTTGTTTTGAGTGTTGTTGTCTCTTCTTTTCTTCAATTTGGGTTAATTTGCACTCATTTGTCTTTCACAGAGCTAAATTGCACCGTAATTACCTATACAAACTAAGTAAACTCTAAATCTGAGATAAACTTAGAGTATTTATTTATAAAATAGCCGGGTTTTTCGGATCGTACTAACCCGCGTCCCCGTCCCCGATCCGGTTTTTACAAATGGTGCAATAAATTCAAAAAATGATGCAATTCATGCTCATATCATAGCTGCTGAGAGCCAATCAGAGTACAGGATTGCTTGGTGATATCAAAATGGATATAATAAACTTGAAAATAGCCTGTTTTACAAACTCGATTTTTCACTCTCAAAAATTTTTTTTGGCGAATATTTTGATTGTACAAAAATCGAGTCTGAAAATCAGGCTAACTTGAAGAATTAACAAGGAATACATAAGAAAATGATTCTTCGAAAATTTAATAAAAAGTAAGAATGGAAAAGGCACCATTTAAAACAATAATAAAAAAGACTAAACAAAACTCTTACTTGAACCATTTACAAATAAACACAAAAGATATGAGTCGAGGAAAAACAAGAAAACAAGTCAAAAAAAAAATTTAAATGAAAAGAGAAACAAGGGAAAATTTAAACCAGAAATAAAAAGGAAGACTAACAAAAAGCTTACTCGAAAAACCATAGTTAATAGTTAATTAACTATGGAAAAACTTACAAAAAAAAATATGATAGGAGAAAAAAAACAACAAGAAAATTACAAATCAAAAACAAACAAAAAAGGAAAATAAGGGGAAAATTAAAACAGAAAAAAAAAAAAAAACTGGCTCGTCTTTTGCAAGTCCAGTCTCTTTTCAAGCTGAATCACTTACACGGTCTGACGAGCGCGAATACATAATGAGCAAACATCATTATGCAAATACATCAATACACGCCATGTCGGATACATCAAGTTCACCAAAGAACGATGGCATCGAAAAAATACATCTTTTATGCCGTGGTTTTCATCCAAGGTTTAATTCTGGTGTACTTAGTTTTTTCACAGATGGTATCTCATGACATCGTGAAGTACCCTTATGCCTGGTTTTACAATACAAACGACCACGAAATCGCTACAGTACCAACACGAAACGAAACTCATGTCTGCACTCCTATCAAACCTAAAGTAACTACAAGCAACATCTTTCTAATGATAATAATAGCAAGTCAGGCGCTCAAAGAAGACAAGCGAGAAGCTATACGAGAAACATGGGCGAAGGAACTTGAGAATCAACTAAAAAAGAAAGTTTATTTGATGTTTGTTTTCGGTTGTACACGAAGTGTGCATCTCGATCGAGATATCGACAGAGAAGCAAGAAATAAACCCAACATACTACGAGTTGCTTTAAACGAAGGAGAAAATAAATACGAAATACGAAGTCTTATTGAAGCTTACCGCTTCGCAGCTAAGTATAAACCTCAATTCTTAATAAAAATCCAAGACAATGTTTACGTATATTTACCAAAGTTAATTCCATGGTTGAATGACCGACAAAAGACATCAAAACTTTACGCTGGAAGAGTCCACACAAAGGTCCAAGTTACTCGTGATTCGAAGAGTAAATACTACGTTAGTGAGCAGGAATATGCCTCTGGAACTTTCCCTGGTTACTGCTCCGGTGCGTTTTATATTCTCTCTGGCGATTTATTCCAGGAAATAATGAAACTCGAGAGTAAAGTGAAGAAGTTTAACGTTGAAGATGCTTTTGTTGGTGTATTAGTTAGTAAACTTGGTATAGAACCGACTGATATAAGCAATGGTGTGACGCATATCGATGAAAGAACGGTACATGAGTTGCAGTCTTGGAGTAATCATATGTTTACTGATGTATTTGCTATTGGGTATAATTTACCTCCTAATATGTTGCAGTATATACATGACAGGTATAGGAAAATTCTATACCCCAACGATTCTCCTCACTGAGAGGGGTAGGGTAGGGAATTGTTGTTATCTGAAAGAGTTTTCAGATTCAAATGGTGATGATGCACACCCCTCCCCCCATAGATACTGCATGGTGGATGAGATTATAAATCCTTAGGATTCTATAGACTTAGAGGGGTAATGGAAGGGGATTGTGGTGAGATTGAAGTGGTGATAATGCACACCACTCCCCAAAGGCACTGCATGGTAGATTAGATTATAAATCCTTAGGATACTACAGACTTAGAGGGGTAGGGAAGGGGATTGTTGTCAGATTCAAATGGTGATGTTACACACCACTCCCCCCACAGACACTGCATAGTAGACTAAATTATAAATTTTTAGGATACTACAGACTAAGAGGGGTAGGGTAGAGACTGTCACTGCATAATAGATACCATTATAAATCTAGTATGACTTAGGTTATAGAATCAGCTAACTCGTTTGTTGTAAACAAATGGTTTAAAATAAAATAAAGTTATATGAATTAAACAATTTTTAGAAATTACCAACAAGCACATTTTTATGTTGGATAAATAGCATCCTCGGGAACCCAGGGGTATTCTTCTGTCGCTCGTTTCTCGCTTCCACAACATATACCCCTGGGAACGTAGTCTGTTGGAGCTTGTTCCGGAAGTCAAAATTCAGCTCTTTCCTGATTGGTCGACCTTAATAGGTCGACCAATGAAAATCAAGATAACCATTCAAAGAAAGTCGTTAAATAAGTTTGAATTTTGACTTCTGGAACAAGCTCCAACAGACTACGTTCCCAGGGGTATATGTTGTGGAAGCGAGAAACGAGCAACAGAAGAATACCCCTGGGTTCCCGAGGATGGATAAATAGAAGCATTGGTTAATAAAAAAATATTTACTAGTATATGTCATATTTGCAATGATTAACACATTATTACAGTGAGGATACTCAGCCATGAACACTTGACTTTTTCATGTTATTATTTTTTCAACATTCTCCTGCTTCAAAACCTCTAAAAATGAAGCAGTGAGTTTAAATACACTAATAGTTAATAATAACTTTTACTTATAATCTATTGGCTCACAGGGTGTGGGTTAAAGTAACAAAAAAGGTTCATGGTTCGAGTGTCCTCACTGTAATGATCAAAATATATCAAACACAATTTTTTGTGTTGTAATATAATAAATGTAATACAAGCAAGGAAAGAGAGAGAAAAAGATATATCCTTCCATCCCTTTTCTCTTCTCATGTCAATCCACCCCCTTTACCATATGTATACAATTGTATAGACTTGCTCACAAGCTAAGTAACAACACTATACAATAAAATATTTCACAGTTCTCATTAAACAACCTCACCCTCAGCAGCATGTAATATATTCTTTAGTAATTTACTACAGATTGGAGTAATTTAAGGAATGTACACTCCAGACAATTACAAATTCTGCAGGCTGTAGTCAAATTCCAAAGAATATATTAGACACCAATGAGGCTGAGGTTCATTGATGAGTACCGTGAAATAGTCTATAAAGTTACAAAGTTCTTACCCTCTGAAATTCCATAAGTTGTACTTGTCTTTGTTTGGCTTTTTCTAATTCACCTGATGAGAATGCCTAGAAGCACAACCAGTACTGTAAATACTATCATCCAAACACAACATATCTAAAATACTTCCCGTTATGTAGCACTACTGTGCTGTTTGATAAAAGATTCATTTGCACAGGGATAGCCTCAGTTCAGAGTCAATAGACCTCTTTTTCTCCGTATGCAAATTGCCCATTTCAGACCACGTGTCATTCCCTTGAGAATTGCTCTTTTATGATGAACATGTTATAATAATAATAATATTTATTTAGACACGATGTGGGTTTTACAGCTCTGCTGATGTGGTCGTGTATATGATGAAAATAATAATAATAAAAATTATAAGTTTTTTATATCATTTACATGTGAAAGAAACAATTCCCTAGCATCACATGATCTGAAATGGGACAACAAACAAGGAAGGCAAAGAGGTCTATTCCAATGTGTTTTTTCGTGCTTTGCTTGGGATTTGTGAATATTTTGACAACAAATCGAGGCTTGGCCTGAGCAAATCCCCTAAACTAGTATGTCACCCATGCCACCCATTGATTTGAGTATATTGTAGTTGAAAACAACAGGGTAAAGCAGGTCAGGAGAGAGTAAAGTATGGCAGATAAGGGTAATGCAAAGTAGCAATATGTTTACCTCTCGTAAGGATTGCTGTGCAAGCACTGAGTCCATATCCAAGACAGACGACAGGCGTGAGTAGTGGGATATGAAGTCTGATTGATAAGTACACATATGAACTAAAAAGAAAAGAACAGATTTAGATATTAACAATATTTATTTTATGTTAAGATATGTTAAAGTTGTCAATATTCATTTTCGTATTTTTCCTAATTTAAAGTGAAAACACCATCATGTACAACTTCCTAAAATCTAAAATTAAAAAAAATCCAAAATCTTTACTCAAAATGAACAAATTGTTGTTTTTTTTCACATTGTTAATGATATTTTTAAAAAAATATTAATTTCAAAGTTATTTTTTAATGTAAATACATATTCTCTCAAATTTTAATCTAAATCTACCGTCTTTCACACTATTGCCTTCTATATTAGTTAAAATTATCAATAAAAAATAATACATACTCATCTCAAATGTCTGAACTGGCAGTGAGATATATTTCTTTCTGTGTGTCAGACTATCAACTTGTCCTGGCGCACTGCACACGTCTTCTGGTGGCGGGAAAACGATCAGGAACGAGACGTTCTCGTCCAGCTCCACCACCTCACGATCGTAGATACGATGAAGCTTTGATGCCTTAAAAAGGAAGATATAGTAGTTAGTGGAGTGATGGAAGGATTAATGAAGTATAGAGTGAATAAATAAGTGAATGAATAAATGGGTAAATGATTAAGTAAATAAACAAACAAATGAATGAATGAATGAGCAAAAGAATGATTGTTTGGCCAAGTTAACAAGCTATCTTTTGAAAACTGAATGGAAAGTGAATGGGTGTACAAACATACAGATTAATGAATGAAAAAACGAATGAATAAATAAAAGAATGAATGAATGAAAGAATAAATGAAAGGATAAATGAATGAATAGATTGTGAATGAACAAATGATTGAACGAATAAATGCATGAATGATTGAACGAATAAATGCATGAATGAATGAACGAATAAATGCATAAATGAATGAACGAATAAATGCATGAATGAATGAACGAATAAATGCATGAATGATTGAACGAATAAATGTATGAATGATTGAACGAATAAATGCATGAATGAATGAACGAATAAATGCATGAATGATTGAACGAATAAATGTATGAATGATTGAACGAATAAATGCATGAATGATTGAACGAATAAATGCATGAATGAATGAACGAATAAATGCATGAATGAATGAACGAATAAATGCATGAATGATTGAACGAATAAATGCATGAATGAATGAACGAATAAATGCATGAATGAATGAACGAATAAATGCATGAATGAATGAACGAATAAATGCATGAATGATTGAACGAATAAATGCATGAATGATTGAACGAATAAATGCTTGAATGATTGAACGAATAAATGCATGAATGATTGAACGAATAAATGCTTGAATGATTGAACGAATAAATGCATGAATGATTGAACGAATAAATGCATGAATGAATGAACGAATAAATGCTTGAATGATTGAACGAATAAATGCATGAATGAATGAACGAATGAATGCATGAATGATTGAACGAATAAATGCATGAATGATTGAACGAATAAATGCATGAATGATTGAACGAATAAATGCATGAATGATTGAATGAATAAATGCATGAATGATTGAACGAATAAATGCATGAATGAATGAACGAATAAATGTATGAATGATTGAACGAATAAATGCATGAATGAATGAACGAATAAATGCATGAATGAATGAACGAATAAATGCATGAATGAATGAACGAATAAATGCATGAATGATTGAACGAATAAATGCATGAATGAATGAACGAATAAATGCATGAATGAATGAACGAATAAATGCATGAATGAATGAACGAATAAATGCATGAATGAATGAACGAATAAATGCATGAATGAATGAACGAATAAATGCATGAATGATTGAACGAATAAATGCATGAATGAATGAATAAATGAATGAAAAAAAACTAATGCATGGATGTGCAATCATATAGAAAACAATCAGAATACACGTAAGAACGAACAAACGACGGTGTAAACAGTAACAGTCGTATTCACCTCTTTGCTAACACCAACTTCTTCCATTACAATCTCTGCAGCTCGAGCGACAAGTAGTTGAAAGTCGTGTGCTGTCTTGGTCGGTTCGTACGTACGTTCCTGTGTATAACATCAAAAATGATAATAAAAATATGAAAAAAACTGAGCCATCGTTTTAATTAAAGTTTCTATTGTGTGACGGTGAGCAATATCTTTCATGTAATATTTCAAAAACGAAATGTTTTATGAGGGTTTCTAAACGCTAGAACAATTTTAAAAGCACGAGGCTGTAGCAGAGAAAACATTTTGTTTCTAGTGATGTAAAACTAGTGATTTCCAACTCGTGTTTCCTTAGGTTGCAAAATCCATCCACGTGACCCAAATAGTGTGCGTACATTGGTTGTCGATCCATTATTAATGAGTTTGAGAATGATAATACAATAGAACGACGCCTGAAACACCCGGTCAAACGGTTTCAACATTTGCTTCAACATCCGTTTTTGTTGAATGTCAATGTTTAAACTCTTTCAACATCAACTCAACATCGATTCAACACGTTTCACCAATATTAAAAAAGTTTAAAAGCGTTTAAACATTGCTATTCAACTAAATCTAACGGATGTTGAAGCAAATGTTGAAACCGTTTGCCCGGGCCTTAAGTTACACGACTTTATACATGCTTTAAATTAAAAAGAGCCTCAAGATAATTGGAGGAGCCATTGCCTCACCCCTAAAGTATCCATGCTCTGTAACCACTGCCATTCTTCTCTTGAAACGTTAGGGTTGTCACGTATTTTCACGTGTGGAAGGACGTTGGGACAGTTTTCGTCGACCACTACATGGATAGCATCCACAAACGTACGAAGCTTGAGGTATCCAATGTACATCCCCCTGAAACAAAACAATGATGATTACAGTTTCGTCAGGAGATGGAGTAAAATAGATAGTGGCATACTTCTTATATAACAACGATGGTGATAATGGTGGTGATGATCGTGGCGGTGGTGTTGATAGTGATGATGAAGGTGGTGGTGGTGATGATGGTGGTGATGAAGGTGGTGGTGATGGTGGTGATGATGGTGGTGAAGACGGTGGTGGTGATGATGGTGGCAGTGATGTTGATGAAGGTGGTGGTGGTGATGGTGGTGGTGTTGATGATGGTGGTGGTGGTGGTGGTGGTGATGGTGGTGGTGTTGATGATGGTGGTGGTGATGGTGGTGATGATGGTGGTGAAGACGGTGGTGGTGATGATGGTGGCAGTAATGTTGATGATGATGGTGGCAGTGATGTTGATGAAGGTGGTGGTGGTGATGGTGGTGGTGTTGATGATGGTGGTGGTGGTGGTGGTGGTGATGGTGGTGAAGATGGTGGTGGTGATGATGGTGGCAGTGATGTTGATGATGATGGTGGCAGTGATGTTGATGAAGGTGGTGGTGGTGATGGTGGTGGTGATGGTGGTGGTGTTGATGTTGGTGGTGGTGGTGGTGATGGTGGTGGTGGTGATGGTGGTGGTGGTGGTGATGGTGGTGGTGTTGATGATGGTGATGGTGGTGATGATGGTGGTGATGATGATGGTGGTGGTGTTGATGATGGTGATGGTGGTGATGATGGTGTTGATGATGGTGGTGATGATGGTGGTGGTGTTGATGATGATGGTGGTGGTGTTGTTGGTGGTGATGATGGTGTTGATGATGGTGGTGGTGTTGATGATGTTGGAGGCGTTAGTGATGATGATGAAGGTGGTGGTAGTGGTGAGAACGGACATGATAATTTTGTTGGTAAAAATACCTCTCGAGTGGTTTACTACTCTGCTGGAAATACTCCACTTTTTCCTAAGAAACCACACAGATATAAGTTTAGACACATTGGAAAGGATTAACTCACTGATTAACTAGTATAGCTTTTATTAAGAGTTAAACCAGGATTAGCACTTATCGTGCCTTGACAACTGACCAGGAAAATCGATTTAGAAGTACCTTTATGCTTGTAATCAGCATATCAGACGCATAGCAAAGATCAGCGGGAAGATTCGGTGTGAAACTTGCTTTCTTTAGAAGCTTATTCAACGACGTCCACTTCAAAGCCATTATCCTCGGACGAAATGTACTCGCATGCTGAAAAGAACAGATGATCGCACATTAAAATACATTCGATCGTACACAAAGAACCATTGATCAAAAATAGAACATTGATTTGCGTGTCGTAAACATAAAAAGAACAAATTATCGCACATCGCTGAGAGGCATTCGATCGTACACTAAGAACAATTGATCAAAAACACAAACGAACATCGTTTCGCATGTCGTAAACATAAAAAGAACAAATGATCGAAAATCGCTGAGGCATTCGACCGCACACGAAGAATGTTTGATCAAAAATACTCGTCGATCAAAATTTGATATGAATATGATAATAAAACATCGATATGCATGTGGTAAACACGGAAAGATTAATTGATCGCATATCAAAAAACATTCGATCGTTCATTAGGGGCCATTATAAAATAACTGTGAAATCACGTATTTTGATTGGTTGAGGCGCGTGCTTTATGAGAGCACACAGCACGCGCGTTTGCATGTTGATCAATTTGTATTTTATAAGAGAAATAAAAAACTTGCTTTCTGTGCTGTATGCAGTTATAAAGCACTTGGGGATTGTCAGGACACTCGAGAAGTGTTGAGAAGCACTCCGCGAGCACTCCGCGAGCACTCCGCTTCGCGTCGTGCTTCTCTTAACACTTCTCTCGTGTTCTGACAACCCCGCGTGCTTTATAACTGCACACAGCACGCGCGCGCGTTTTCTATTCCTCCATTTAAACACTCGCGCGTTTATCGATGTATACACTTATTTCAAAAACGGTTGACGGAGTGAACGGTGATTGGCTAACGACGATTGCACGACCGAAAGGAGTTGTGGTTACGCATACAACATATCCTAGTGTTTTTCTGGATTGCTAAGCACAGTTTCATCAATTTTAAGCTCTTCTTTACTATATGGGGCTGGTGTTATGCAGTAAATTCGTTTCTGTCACCAAAGATACATAGATAATCAATACCAAACACCCACAGTTCCTTTCGGTCGTGCAATCGCTGATCGCCATTCACCGTTCAGTCCGTAAACCATTTTTGAAATAAGTGTATATCAAAAACGATGGAGCAACTTACATTTAAACAGTTGACTGTCACTATGACTGTGCTTCCATTACGATCCTTGACAGCCTTGTAATGTAACTGACCAAGGTTTTGCTTACCAAGAGCAGTCTGGTAAAAAACAAAACATATCATTGATTGATTAATTCATTGAATATTTCATTTTTTCATCCATTCATTCATTCATTCGTTAAGTCATTTATTCATTTATTAATTTACTGAAACATCTATTCATCCATTCATTTATTCATTCGTTAAGTCATTCATTCATTTACTAATTTACTGAAACATCTATTCATCCATTCATTCATTTATCCATTCATTCGTTAAGTCATCCATTCATTTACTAATTTACTGAGACATCTATTCATCCATTCATTCGTTAAGTCATCCGTTCATTTACTAATTTACTGAAACATCTATTCATCCATTCATTTGGTCATCTATTCAATCATCTATTTATAAATAAATGCATTCATCCACTCATTCGTTATTCATTCCCTCATTTATTTATTCGTTAATTCATCTGTTCAATCATTCATTCATTCATTCGTCAATTTATATATTCATTCATTCATCTATTCCTTATATATTCATTCATTAATAAACTCAAACATCTATTCATCCATTCATTTAGTCATCTATTCAATCATCTATTTATAAATAAATGCATTCATCCACTCATTAATCATTCAGTCATATATTTTTCGATCATTCCCTTTCCATTCTAATCATTACTTCCTTTCCTTTCATTATCTCTTTCTTTCTCTCATTCGTTTATTTCACCTATTTCACCGACCCATTTATTTCCTATTTCCATCCATTCTCTCTATGTCAGTTTCCTATAAGTATTTTTCGACCATTCCCTTTTCATTCCAATCATTATTTCCTTTCCTTTCATTATCTCTTTCATCTCTTTCTTTCTCTCATTCGTTTATTTCACCTATTTCACATCCATTTATTTCCTGTTTTCATCCATTCTCTCTATGTCAGTTTTCTATAAGTACCTGAAAAGCATCCACAGCGTTAAGTAGTTTACATCTAAACAGGACCGACGTCGATGCAGGATTCTTTTCTACTTCTTGCTTGATTTTCTTCACGTCTTTCCACGTACAGGCGATCTTAAAGAAACATTTTCTTAACAACTCCGCTTTCCTTTTCTCACTATAGGATGGACAAATCGTCTTGACGGACAAATCGTCTCGACGGACAAATCGTCTGGACGGACAAATCGTCTGGACGGACAAACCGTCGTAAGACGACTTGTCCGTCTTTTAGTGTAAAAACGGCTAATAATAGTGAATATGACAATGGAGTTATATGATGATGATGATGATTATGATAATAGTGATTACAAATATAACGAAATGATAATGATGCGAGCAGTATGTCTAGAAGAATGTCCATATAAACGGTATGAGCTACCGAATGAAAAGCGTCGTCTCGTTTTCAGCAAGTTTGAAATTACTGAGACATATGTTGATAATGAAAATTAATTAAGATGCATATGACGATGATAATGAAGATGATGAAAATGATGATGATGGCGATGACGAAAAAATAAAAACGATTAAGAACGATGACAACTGTTAATAAATAATAATGACGTTTAAAATGATGACCATGAAAATGATAACGATGAAAATGATGACGATGAAAATGATAATGATGATGGCGATGACGAACAGTATTAAAATAAAAACAAGAACGATGACAACTATTGATAAATGATAACGATGACTGTGATGATGACAATGATAATCACGATGATGGTGCGATAAATAACCATAAACATGATAAAGCCGATTCTGCTGATCACAGTAACCAACCTTCATAAGCCAGCAGAAGTCCTGTAGGAATGTCGGTGGGTAATTATCGTCGATTTCAATGGTTGGAATATTGTCATCAAACGTTACTAGCACACGGTCGTCACTGGTGTACACAATAGCTGCCAAGTATACCCCCCTGGGGATGAGAATTGACAAGTAACAAGTTAGGCAAACAAACAAGTACGTAATCACGTCCAATAAACAAAATAGTGAGCAAAAAACAACAACAAACAAATAAATAAAACAAGCAAAAAACAACAACAAACAAATAAAACAAACAAAACAAGCAAACAAACAATAAACAAATAAAACAAACACACAAACAAACAAATAAAACAAGAAAACAAACACACAAACAAATAATCAAGCAAACAGACAAACAAACAAACAATCAAGCAAACCAACACACAAACACACAAACAAAGAAAATAAAACAAGCAAACAAACACACAAACAAAAAGATAGACGAACGAACGCAGTACTCCATCACATCTAGAGAGAAAGAAATTAAAAGACTTGATAATGAATGAAACAATGAGTTCAAACAAACAAACAAACAAACAAGCACAGAAACAAACAAAACATAAGCAGACAAACAAACAAACAAACAAATGACAAGGAAGCAGTACCATAATGAGCTAGAAGACATATTTACCTCTTCATATTTTTGACAAATTTCGGTGTTGATTGAAAAAATATATTTGTGTATTTCGATAAACTCTTCTTCACTGATTCTTTCCTGCTTGACTTCGGTGACATCGATCCATCGTTTACTACAAAAAAAAGCTTTCCATTAATAACGAATTGAAAGAGATCCAAAACGATGAAAACAAAGCTATCCCAATTAACAATTAAAGTGTAAATGGTTTCAATCTTCATCAGATGGAATTTTCATTGCCGCTATCACCGATGTAAGAACAATTTGCAATCCTCCAATCTCAAGTTCACCAAACTGAATGAGTATGGACACAACACAAGGCATGGAAACGAATATCGATTACCAATAGTTAAAACAAATTGGGGGAAGCAAAGGCTGTCCTATCATGCCATTAAAGAATGGAACAATCTATTTGTCGTTTATTCCCCCCCCCCAATTAAAGTCTTTTTTCTGAATGAACTATTTAAGTATGCTATTTAATTTTTACAGTTTTGCATAATTGTATTATTCTTTTCTCATTTTGTATCGATAATTTGTCTTCTACTTTTTAACTCCATCATATGATGCATAAAAATTAGTTTACAGGACCTTCTTGAAAATCACTAAAGTGAAGGAGCATCCTGTTAAAATATCAATATAAATAAAAAATAAATAAAATTAAAACTGTGTATCAAGAACAAGAGCCTGGTAGTGCAGGAGTTTGTACATGGCTAGAAGAATGAGAAGTTTAGAAAGTCATCTATTATGTCAGTAGAATCAGGTCTAAAGCCTGGTTCAATGCACTAGCGACACAAGCACCAGCAACGTACGCAGACTCAGGGGAGCATTTCTCGAATAGGTGTGAGAAAAGTGCGGCCAATGAGCAAAGCCCAAATGAATCTGCATATGTTCCTTATGCTTATGCAGCTAGTGTGAACCAGGCTTAACTGATGAAGAAATAAATAAAGTTCAACTCCTTTTTATTATTCACATGCAAGTATTGTTTTCCGTGTAGATATGACCTATCATATTTGTCAACCTATTTAAAACGGCTGTACGGTGAAACCCCGTTAATCCGGCAACCGAAGGGACAGCCCAAAGTGGCCGTATTAACGGGGTGGCCGCATTAAGCGGGTAAATTTTATAGAAAGTGGATGGACATGCATTTCGTCAGGACCTAAAAAACAGGCCGCAATAACGGGGTGGCCGTATTAAGCGGGTGGCCGTATGGCGGGGTTCCACTGTATATGGAGAATCATACCATACCATGGATGTTGCTGTCATAGTTTCCACTACGTGGTCGTTTACTGTCGTTGCCATGGTGAGAGGGTAGCCTATCGTGACTCATCCAAACACGACTGAATAAATCATCGATGATACTTAGTCTACCTTGAAAACGAGGCTTGGAGTCATCCACCTCATGCCAACCTATAGGTATAGCGTTGTTAAAAAATGATTGACAATCTTTAGACTCCTTCTCCATGTACTGTCTACGCAAGACACACAGTCTACGCAATTCAATAGAAACAACAAAAGACTACAGTTTAAACAAAGAATACAATAGGTTTCCAGTACACATCAGAAGGATCTTATCTTTAAGCTTCGGAAACAAATGATTGACAAGTGTGAATGATTACCGATGCGCTTGATAAACCTATTTCAAAAATCGTTGTCGCAATTATAGCTACAGTCAACACTCTGAAGCTTGCAAAGGATGTCGGCACTTCTTTTATTGTTATCGACTTATTTATAGCATATTATGGTTGAGCGTGTTTGTGTTATATTGTGTTATATGACTATAACAAGTCGTTTCATTAGATGAAGAAACAAATATTTCATTAAGGAGGCTCGAAATGGTTTCTGTATATATCTATATACCTACTTTATATTGCATATTATGCAGCATTATTGTGAAACTATACAGTTAACCGATATATCATTTTAAAGCTTATGGATCTAGAAAATCAATTTGTTTTAAATTATTGCGTTTGACGTTGTCATGACAACAGCAGGCTGCTGTAAAAAAGACCTTATTCTTTTATTAAAGCTGATATCTCCAAATCCTTTTGGTGAAAGTTTTTTAAAACTTGTACATGTCTAGTTCCCTACATGTTCTTGCAACTGAGGAAAAATAAAAAAAATCTGTAATGCGAAACCTTTAAAATATTTAAAGACCTACTAAATCTAAACATTACTTGGAACAAAATGCCAAAAAATTAAAAAAATCTACCATTTAATTGTGTTGATATTAATAGAAATACATTTTGTACGCGTCAGAGGGGTCTTGTAAAATTGGCGATATTGCGCGCGCGCGCTCGGTCAAAAAACCATTTCGAGCCTCCTTAAACAACGTTAAATCTAAAAATTATGTTCATATTATCGACAACCTTTGTAGAGTGCATCCTCGGGAACCCAGGGGTAATCTTCTGTCGCTCGTTTCTCGCTCCCAGAATAAATACCCCTGGGAACGAAGTCTGTTGGAGCTTGTTCCGGAAGTCAAAATTCAGCTCTTTCCTGATTGGTCGACCTTATTAGGTCGACCAATGAAAATCAAGATAACCACTCAAAGAAAGTAGTTAAATAAGTTTGAATTTTGACTTCCGGAACAAGCTCCAACACACTACGTTCCCAGGGGTATTTATTCTGGGAGCGAGAAACGGGTAGGCTCAGATTTCAGCCGTTGGGGTTTCGTGCGCCCGCGATACTCTCCCCACTAACGGCTGGGCGCATCGGCTTGGCATTGTTTTTCTCAGCCAATCAGCGATTTGCCCCTCGAAAATCGAGGGGCATAATATTAATAAATTAAAATTCATCGTGAACATTATGGCGGATAAGAGTGACTTCGAAAGTGTTTGTTCAAATGCTTTGAAATCGTTTGGTTTCGAGAAATCTAAGGATATTCAACGAAGGAATAAGTAAAAGGCAAAGATGTTTTTGTTTATCTACTGACTGGCTCAGGAAAATCATTGATTTTTCAAACAGCGCCGCTTGTTTTCGACCATGGAAGGGTCGAGCGGATCCATTGTTTTGGTTATTTTACCTCTGGTTTCTCTCATGAGAGACCAAGAGAACTTCTTAACATCCAAAGACATTAAGAATGCCTTGATAGGCCAAGAACAGGATGGCGAATCAGTAATATGCTAAACAACTACGAAGTTTTCATTTTAATTACGGCGGTGATTGTAAGTTGTCATTTGTATCGAAACTCGTAATTATCGTCTTTATTACTTGATTTTTTTCTCAATAAACCTAAAATACACAGCTATATTCTTAGAATAACTACATTTAAATGCAAAATGTTTACTTTCAAAATTAAAACTGGTTTATTATGCGCGGTTGTAACATATACTCAAGCGGCTCTCTTAACGGGTCAACAATGTGTATCGAAACGACTCTAGCTGTAATTTTCTTCTTTATTGTTTGATTATTCTCAAAATCCTATAAAAATGGACTATATACTTCGAATAAACAAAACGTTTACCATTGAAATAGCTTTTGCGCTGATTTGTCTCGATCGTTCTTTTGACAAATAACATACCCGATGGAATTGCTAAATGATATGCAGGTTTTGCTAAGAGTTGTTTCGAATTGAATTCGAATCATTTACAAATTTTAATAAAAGAAAGACTTTTTGACAATCAGGCCGTTGGAAAGTTTATTTACATTAGCTTACATTTCAACAAATTTTATTTCCGTTTCCGTTTTTTTATGCTATTAGCATAATTACGTCACGGACATGCGCGACACGTTTCGAAGCCGATGCGCCCAGCCGTTAGTGGGGAGAGTATCGCGGGCGCACGAAACCCCAACGGCTGAAATCTGAGCCTAGAAACGGGCGACAGAAGATTATCCCTGGATTCCCGAGGATGTGTAGAGTGTAGCTGTAGCTTTGATTGTGACAAAGATTTTTGAAATAGGTGAATGTGAAAGATAAAAAGATAAGAAAGATACGTACTTGATGGCATGGACGAGGAAGGAGTGGATCCAAGCCAACTACCAAACCCTTTAAGATTTCCACAGGAAACCCGAACAAAATACGAAACGGACTGAAAAAGAAAAACACCATTATTATCATTAATGTTATTATTAATTTTGCAAGTTTATGATGATGATGATAGTTCATAATGATAAGCATAATGGTGGTGGTGATTTTGTTAGTAAAAAAAACAATATCACACCGACATACCTTTTGAAGATTCGGTATTGTATATTCTAGATTTCTAATATCAGTTAAGACATAATCTCCTTCCAAAGGAATAAAGTTTTCACTGCGACTCCACTGAACTAGAAAGTAAACGAATTCATAGTACTATTAAAAAAACAAATTAAAAAAGGAAAAGTTGAAAAAAAGGAAAAAAATCATAAGCATGGAGAAAGTAAAGAAAGAATGGAAAGGAGAAAGGGAAGAGAATTGTGGGAAAGAAAAAAAGAGCAAAGGAAAATACGAAAACGAAAACGAAAAAAGTACTAGAGGCAAAGAGTGAACGAAGTTTAAAAGTATGGAATAATAATAGGACGACAGTAAAGACGTAAGTAAGGGAGAAGCTGAGGAAGGAACGAAATAAGCACAGACTAAATGAAGAAAAACAAACAAACAAACAAATATACAAACAAACAAACAAACAAACAAACAAACAAAGAAACAAACAAACAAACAAACAAACAAACAAACGAATACAAACAAACAAACAAATATACAAACAAAGAAACAAAGAAACAAATACAAACAAACAAACAAACAAACAAACGAATACAAACAAACAAACAAACAAACAAACAAATATACAAACAAACAAACAAACAAACAAACGAATACAAACAAACAAATATACAAACAAATACAAAGAACAAACAAATACAAACAAAATAAACACAAACAAACAACAACAACAAACAAACAAACAAATACAAACAAATAAAACAAATAAGCAAAAAGAAACAAAACAATCAAAACAAAACACAAATAAAGATCAAGGGAAAGACAAGATGGGAGAAAAATGCAGAAATGATTGAAATAAGACAAAATTATCTAATTAAGGAAAAGAAAAACAGCGAATTAGACAAACAAGAAACGAAAAGAAACCACTAATAGACTAAGTAAAGATACATACTTTTATACTTGGTAAATATAGTATCGTTTTGGATAGGTTCTGTGAATCGAACTAGTAACGAGTCTTCTGACGCAACAGATAACGTAACGCTGACTGGTTGACCAGGAGGATCTGTACAAATAAACCAATAAGAAGGCTTGTTAGATGTTAAGTTTATATACACTTCAAACCAACCAATGACAAAGCTTGTTAGACGTTAGGTTATACACTTCAAACAAACCAATGACAATGCTTGTTAGATGTTAAGTTATACACTTCAAAAAAAACAATGAGAATGCTTGTGATATGTTAGGTTATACACTTCAAACAAACCAATGAGAAAGCTTGTTAGAAACGAAACGGAGCAATAAGTTTAACCTGACGCTGAAGTTTTGAACATTTACTCTATTTATCGACTCAAGCTTTGCCTTGAATCTCTTGGAAAGTCTACTAAAAATTAATAAATAAATAGCTTGACATCTTACCACAATTATTTAAACCAATTAGCATTCTTCTAAGAATGAGTCGAGTCCATTCCCATTCCTTTAGTAGCCGCTCGGTTTCCTGTGGAAGGGAATTCCCGGGTTATAAAATTGAAAAACAACAAAAAGGAAAGATAGCAACACCGAAAGATCGATAGAAAGAAAAGTGGAGGTTGAAATGAAAGACACAAAAGGAAAGGGTGGATAGAAGAACAATGATAAGAAAATAACTGAAAGGGATCAAGAAAACAGATGGATGGAAGAATGGAAAATTTGAAATGCTATGTTTAACAACAATCACTCCCCATCAGAGCTCTACCGCGAGGTTTGTTCACACATTAAATATTTACAACATCATCATCATCATCAATGTTTCCCGCTCGGCGCGTGATCGGCCTTGGGGCGTGATTGCTTGGAGCAAGGGAACCTACGCTCCAACAACCGCGTGAAGTCCTTTTTATTCAACATAGATCTTAACGCCTGTTGCCTATCTATTCCAAGTAGTTCTTCCATTTTCCTCCACGTCTTCCTCTTGTCGAAAAGTACTTGTTTTTGTATTACATCATTTTTCATTCTGCTCACATGAGCTATATATTTTAGGTACTGGATGTGACAAAAGTCCTGAATTGGTTGTGTATTGGTTATCTCATGAAGTCTGGTGTTTGAGATCTTAAAAGCCCAATCGAGTTCTCCTTTCACTTGGGTTGCCGGATCAATGCCCTTTTTTCGTTGGCTTTGTAGTGGCGCATTCTTTCGTGCATATCCTCCTGCTATCATCTTCCTAAGGAATCCGTTCCATATAACAT
Organism: Metridium senile; assembly: GCA_949775045.1. NCBI lineage: Eukaryota > Metazoa > Cnidaria > Anthozoa > Actiniaria > Metridiidae > Metridium > Metridium senile. Next base: position 1,955,286 of record OX459099.1, on the reverse strand, counting down.
CAATCTTTTGAAGCTCTGCACCAGATAGTTCCCATGCCTGAACACTATATAATAACCGGGAGCGGACACATGCTGTCAGGATTTTCATTCGTGTACTGAGGTAGATTTCACGATCAGTAAGGATGTGTTTCAATTCATTCCATTTTTCGAACGCCGATGAGATCCTAAGTTGGAGAAATGCAGATGACTTGCCAGAGTTTGTAATTAAGTGACCTAAATAACGGAATTGCCTGACGTTCTTTATTTCAACTCCATTCACAGTGAGTAGGCTCTTCTGATCTTTTATATCTTCATCTACGTTAAATGCCATAGTCTCCGTCTTTTCGTAGGACATACGTAATCCGTATCTTGAGAACGTGTTGTCATATATCTCCAAGATTTTCTTCAGTGTGTTGATATTTTCTGAGAAGACTACGATGTCGTCTGCATACATGACTTCGGTTATTCTGGTTATGCCATGTGCTGTTGTGGTGCGAAGTGTACGCGGCGAGACTTCATTTGGTATCACAAATTCTACACATGCTCCAGACATAGGGAACTGTTTGGCGATCTCATGCTTTGCACACCGCATTACGAAGTCCATATATATATTGAAGATACATGGGCTCTCAAGTGCTCCTTGTCGACAACCCACATATGTGTTAAAGAAGTGACCAGTGTTTTTTATGCATGCCTTGGTGCCTGTATACAAAGCTTTAAGAATGGAGATAAGCTTTGGGCACTTAAGACGGATCTCTAGAACACGAAAGAGTGCATCACGTGGTATCCAGTCATACGCTGCTTTGAGGTCTATAAAACACACAAAGAGTGGCTTCCGTTCTTTCTCTAATATGTTCCGCACAATGAAGATTGCATCACAAGTGGATCGGTTCTTTCTGAAACCAAACTGTGTGGGCATTAGGATTTTTTCATAGATTGGTCTTATTCTTTGGACTATAACCATTGATATCACTTTGGACAACGTGGCAATGATGGAAAGACCACGATAGTTCTTAGCTAGTGTCCTCAGCCCTTTCTTGTGTAGACATGTTATAGAGGAGGTCAGCCAGGTACTGGGGACCTTAATACATTTCCATATTGCTCCCATCAGCAACAACAAGTAGACAAGCAGTTGCTTGGAGTTGGAATATTTTAGGTGTTCACTAAAAATCCCATCAGTTCCCTGACATTTGCCATTTTTGAACTTCAGCAAGCAGTCCTCTAACTCTGATGCCTTAGGGGGGCTCTCGTCGATGGGGTCTAGTTGATCTGTGGAGATGATGTGTGGAAAACTATCAGGATCAGACATTTCTGGTTGGATGTTGAATTCCCTCTCACCCAAATGCTGAGCAAAATGTTCTTCAAGTTTCTCGGGCTGGATGACCTGTTGTCTCAACTTATGAAGTGTTGTATAGTTCTTAGCTAGTCGGAATTCTTCTTCCGTGTTCCTCTGTTCACTAGCATGGTTGATCTTATTTGCTTTATCCTTGAAGTACGCGCTTTTCAGTTTAAGGCGGAGTTTCTTTATTTTCATGGACAGGATTTTCCTTTCAACTGTATCAATCGATTTTCGCCTTTTCTCAAGGAGGGTCAAGAAATCCTCATTTACCCAGGGTTTGTTGTCCAGATCTTTTTGCAGTCTTGGGATCGTTTCATCCGAGGCTGTACGGATTGCAGTAACGACGAGCTCCTCAATCACATCAACCTGCTCTGAGGATGGAGGTTGTTCCAGGAGTTCGTCAAGTCGTTTTCTATATTCCTCTCTCACATCCTCAGAGTCTCTTAGAATTCTAACATCAGGGATGGCATGACGAGCTATAGTGCATCTATTTCTGAAGATTCTTCTCCGTTTGTTCTTGGTCGGAAGCATGGCATCTAGAACCACTACTCGATGGTCAGAGTCAAATGGTACACTGGCGTCTGGGTACACTCTGCAGTTTTTTGCAGCCCTTTTGATGTACCACTCTCCCAACATATAGTCAAGGCGTCTTAAACATACAACATACAACGCTCGAATCACATGTTGCAAGTAAGGTAAGAATGGAAGGATGGATGGATGGATGGATGGAAAGATGTAGAGAGGTATGGATAGATGGGAAAAGAAAGATAGGATGAAATGATCAAAACAATAAAGAACGCATGGATAAATGAATGGTTGGATGTGATGAGGTCTAGTACGGTAAGGTAAAGGTAAACTTTATTTAGGCAGGGTGGCCCATTCAGCAACTGGTATCCAGAGGGGCCCTGCAGGCTCTGGTGGAAAGAGAAGGAAGGAGAAGAAAATACAAGGAAACAATAACCCCCTTCACAGTTCCCTGCGCCATCTTGAAAGGTAACCGGGCCTTTGAATCGAAGCGAGACGAACGTTGAGCTTGCAATGACAGAGACCTTTTAACACCTTGCGGGACAATTACATTATTCAAGTGTTTCTATCATTGCAAGCTCAACGTTCGTCTCGCTTCGATGCAAAGGCCCGGCTACCTTTCAAGATGGCGCAGGGTACTGTGAAGGGGACTATTATGATGGTGATCACTTACCTTAATTTCAGAATTGTTACTATTAGTTGCATGTACGACAGATAGAGTAAGGTCCTCTACTTTATGTTCTGCCTCAGTTATCAGCATTTTAAGGTGTTTCTCAAAGAAACTGCTTTGTACTAAAAATAAATAATAGTTGCTTTTTACGAGATATATCACCATAAACCAATACACCACAGAAAACATTAACAAAATATAGCATTATCACAACATGCTAATATACTTTTCCCGAATTCACTTCACTGATTATTAAACAGTAGATTCCAGTCGAGGCTAGAGCGGTTAAAATACAGTGAATGTATAGATTCATCCAATCCAGCCTCGACTTGAATCAACTGTTTCGTGGTCAGGCATACGAATTCAGGAAAGATTTATGAGATACCTATATACTTTACTTAGACAATGCAGAATAGGTAAGCGTAGTGTTTACAAGTGTTGGTATTGTGATGCTAATTTGCCAACCATTTTAACAATAGATTTTTTAATTTTCTTTGTTCTAATAACAATGGTTGGTCGGCAAAACCATAACAAAATGAGTCACTGTATGTCCACCTATAGATTGTTTAAGATTCTTTGTCTAATAATACTGATTGGTCGGCAAAACCATAACAAAATACGTCACTGTATGGCCACCTATAGATTTTTTAAGATTCTTTGTTCTTATAATACTGATTGGTCGGCAAAACCATAACAAAATACGTCACTGTATGGCCACCTATAGATTGTTTAAGATTCTTTGTTCTTATAATACTGATTGGTCGGCAAAACTATAACAAAATACGTCACTGTAAGGCCACCTATAGATTGTTTAAGATTCTTTGTTCTAATAATACTGATTGGTCGGCAAAACCATAACAAAATACGTCACTGTATGGCCACCTATAGATTGTTTAAGATTCTTTGTTCTTATAATACTGATTGGTCGGCAAAACCATAACAAAATACGTCACTGTATGTCCACCTATAGATTGTTTAAGATTCTTTGTCTAATAATACTGATTGGTCGGCAAAACCATAACAAAATACGTCACTGTAAGGCCACCTATAGATTGTTTAAGATTCTTTGTTCTAATAATACTGATTGGTCGGCAAAACTATAACAAAATACGTCACTGTAAGGCCACCTATAGATTGTTTAAGATTCTTTGTTCTAATAATACTGATTGGTCGGCAAAACTATAACAAAATACGTCACTGTATGGCCACCTATAGATTGTTTAAGATTCTTTGTTCTAATAATACTGATTGGTCGGCAAAACTATAACAAAATACGTCACTGTAAGGCCACCTATAGATTGTTTAAGATTCTTTGTTCTTATAATACTGATTGGTCGGCAAAACTATAACAAAATACGTCACTGTATGGCCACCTATAGATTGTTTAAGATTCTTTGTTCTAATAATACTGATTGGTCGGCAAAACTATAACAAAATACGTCACTGTAAGGCCACCTATAGATTGTTTAAGATTCTTTGTTCTTATAATACTGATTGGTCAGCAAAACTATAACAAAATACGTCACTGTAAGGCCACCTATAGATTGTTTAAGATTCTTTGTTCTTATAATACTGATTGGTCGGCAAAACTATAACAAAATACGTCACTGTATGTCCACCTATAGATTGTTTAAGATTCTTTGTTCTTATAATAATGATTGGTTGGCAAAACCATAACAAAATACGTCACTGTATGTCCACCTATAGATTGTTTAAGATTCTTTGTTCTTATAATACTGATTGGTCGGCAAAACTATAACAAAATACGTCACTGTAAGGCCACCTATAGATTGTTTAAGATTCTTTGTTCTAATAATAATGATTGGTTGGCAAAACCATAACAAAATACGTCACTGTATGTCCACCTATAGATTGTTTAAGATTCTTTGTTCTTATAATACTGATTGGTCGGCAAAACCATAACAAAATACGTCACTGTATGGCCACCTATAGATTGTTTAAGATTCTTTGTTCTTATAATACTGATTGGTCGGCAAAACTATAACAAAATACGTCACTGTAAGCCCACCTATAGATTGTTTAAGATTCTTTGTTCTTATAATAATGATTGGTCCACAAAACCATAGCAAAATGCGTCACTGTACGTCCACCTATAGATTTGTTAAGATTCTTTGTTCTAATAATACTGATTGGTCGGCAAAACTATAACAAAATACGTCACTGTAAGCCCACCTATAGATTTTTTTATTTCCTTTGTTCTAATAATGGTTGGTTGGCAAAACCCTAACAAAATACTTTACTGTACGTCCTGCATTACCTATAACTACCTAAAAACTACCTAACAGCTATACAAAGAACTATCAACAACTCTACTTACATCGAGGACTTTCCTGTGCGCCATAGGCCTGTAGTAATTTAGCAATGTCGTAGAAACCAAGTAAAACAGCGAAATCCAACGGCGAAAATCCTTCTGAATTTAACCTGAAGATAAACGTCAGTTGGTAAGTTATTGTATCGGAACCAACATGTGAGCGGAGTTGTGTGCTCTAATATAAAATTCGGATACGAATACGGATACGACCGTGATATGACCGTGATACGAACATGATACGACCGTGATACGACCGTGATACGAACACGGATACGACAGGATACGACCGAGATACGACCGTGATACGACCGTGATACGACAGTGATACGACCACGGATACGACCATGATACGACCACTGATACGACCGTGATACGACCACGGATACGACCACGGATACGACCACGGATACGACCACGGATACGATCGTGATACGACCACTCCATCACAGCTCCAATCTCGTAAAAACTATAGCGCAAAGCGGACAAAAAAAGTATTCCCCAGCCTTGAATATCTAATAGACCTAATCAGCTAACGCGTTGCTATGTACGTATTGACCCAAATCTTTTGGGAATAAGATTCTTTGTCTTATGTATTTTAATGTCACGTAGAAAATATTTGGAACAAAAGTTTTTATTCACAGAGGTTTTGAATTGGGGGGAAACGTACATATCAACGCGTTATAGCCGATCAGGTCTATCACCCTCCCTAAGTTATGTTTTTTCAACTTACTTATTGACGTCAACATCTTCTGTTTCTAGTATTGTTCTGACGTCATCAATGTCTTGACAGACAACCGAGTCGATTAAGGCTGCAAACAGACAAATAAACATGAACCTATGGCATGGGTGGCCTAGTGGTGAGAGCTCTGGCCTTTCACCGCCTTTCACCGCTGTGGTCCAGGTTCGAGTCCCGGCTCGGGCATGGATTAAATGTGTGATTATGATATGATTATATCCGGTTTTCCTCCCTCCGCAAAAATGAACATGTGAGCTGAATTGTGTGCAAAATAATTAACATAGAGGTAGTGTGTGTGTGTCTGAGTCTCCCCCATTAGTAGGGCACATATGTCCAGCTAGAAGAATTGAGACATTAAAAAAGGGATTTTTGTTTTGTTTTATTTTATCTCATAAGATAAAAAGCCCTAAAATAGAGCGAAAATATGGCGCTTGGCACACTACAGGACAGACAGATGGTCTCGACGGACAATTCGTCCATACATTTGTATTTGACCGTATATCTTCCGTATATTTGTATTTGACCGTATATTCGTCCATATATTTGTATTTGACCGTATATTCGTCCGTATATTTGTATTTGTTCGTCTAAGTGTGAATTTATTCATCCAGTTTTCGCACCAGAGTACTTGTCCGTCATAAGACGATTTGAAATTTACTCAAGATCGTGCGATTTCCTATACTAATTGCAAGGATAAAGAAAAATAACACAATCATCCATTCAGAATCGAATTATTTTCTAGATGACAAATTATACACAAAATAACTAATAAAAAACACCACTTGTATTTGATTATAGTTGGTTAATAGCAATCGAATGGTATTTTTTATTAATTCTTCTCGAACGGTGGAAATTCCTATGCTATTTATTTCTTACCATCGATATTATTTTCCTTTCTTTTTCTTGTCTTATCTTTTAAATCTGGAAAAGAAGAAAAATAGAAATGTATGTAACGCGATCAACGACAGTCTTGACAGCTCCTGCGGGTCATAAACTATATCAATCGCCGATATCCATCATTTCTAGACCCCGGCTACACGGATCCGGATACTTTTGAAACCGCATACCTTTTGATACGAATCGGCCTATCGTCCACACGAATCCAGTGAATCCGGTCACCGAAACCGCATACTTTTGAATAGGAAACGATCAACAGGATTCGTGTGGACGCAAATATTTCTATGCGGTTTCAGCCGGATCGGATTCGTGTAGAAGAAGCCTTAGACCCTGTCTACACGGATCCGGATACTTTTGAAACCGCATACTTTTTGATGCGAATCGGCCTATCGTCCACACAAATCCAGTGAATCCGGTCACCGAAACCGCATACTTTTACTTGAATCCTCCGGATACGCGGATTCATGTAGACGCAAATATTTCTATGCGGTTTCAGCCGGATCGGATTCGTGTAGACGAGGCCTTAGACCCCATCGATCGGAATGATATAGGTGAGAGTAGTGTTTACAAGTGTTGGTATTGTGATGCTAATTTGCCAATCATTTTAACAATAGATTTCTTAATTTTCTTTGTTATGATAACAATGGTTGGTTGGCAAAACCATAACAAAATACGTCACTGTACGTCCACCTATAGATTATCCAACGGGCCATTTGCATTACAGCGTCATATACCACTAGGACCAGAATGCTTTGCCAACTTTCTTTTTGTGAATTTAATATAATTAGTGTAATTGTTGAACTAGAGTACAAACAATAAAAGTGTGCAATACTTTGTACTATTTACCACTAAATAGTGTTGATTAAACAATAGAGAACAAAAGAATTTGCATAATTGAGCAGTATTTAGTGGTATTTATGTTGCACACTTTTAGTGTTTGTACTCTATTTACAAGAGGGTTTAAAAAAATTAAAATAAAGAAAATACGATAAATATTTCGGTACTGGAAGTAAAGCGACGTCATAGTGAAATTGCCTATTAACACCGGCGTTGTCGCTGGAAATAGCCAAACGTCTAATCTTGAGAGCGATAAGAATCATGGGATATCTTACATCGAGACATCATGGCGAGTGCAACACACGTGGGTTTGCGAGTGTAGCTCAAAGGAAATACCAACTAAAAACACAAAATACGTTTCTAAAGCGGACGACACACTACGCTTGTTAGGGCTGGCGATTCTCTACGATCGAAATTCGATCCAACAACCATAAAATATATAATACTGCGTTAATTAAAATTTTTTAAAACACAGAGTTTTGTTTAGATGATTCACGAATCAAATGTTCGTACTTACCTCTATTACTTCCACTATAACGGTTTTCTGTGGAGAAAAAATGGAGGTCTAAAATAAGTCTTCTGTGCTACGATATGTGTGACGACAACAATTGTGGCTGCGCTGGAAACTAACAGTCCTTTTGCAAGGACTTTTTAAAAGAAATTGAGTCCAAAATTCAAAAAAGATTGCCACTGAGAACAAACATTTCCTGGAAGTTGTAGCACTACATCTTTATTCTAAGGCCTTCAGAGTTTGTTGAAATCTCCAAAAATTACAGGGGTTTATAAAGCTGACTGAAAAGTGCATGACCAAGCCAAACCGAGAAAAGCAAATAAAAACACTTTTTTAACGTCTCAATTCTTCTAGACTGGACAGGTGTACCCTACTAATGGGGGAGACTCAGACACACACACACTACCTCTACGTTTAATTATTTTGCACACAATTCAGCTCACATGTTCACAAACACTACACTTACCTCTATTACCTGCACTATAACGATTTTCTATGGAGGTCAGACGAGGTCTTGGTGAAGGTCGATGATTTAATGACATTGTCCTATACAAACCAGGCGACTTGACAGAACCAATATTGTTGTTACCACTCCCTTGCGGGCCGTCGGTTGGCGAGGGGATATTTTCAAGGCTCTGGGAACGACCAGGTAATCTGAAGAGAAATAGAAAGTTGAAAAGTAAGAATCATGATTATCGTGGCAATCTCAACATCACCACCATTGTCATTATCATCATTATCACCATCACCACTACGATCACCAACAACATCACCGTGAACACCATCACTACCATTGTCATTACCATCGTCATCGTCATCACCATCACTATTACCATCACCACCAATTTTTTCATCGTCATCGTCATCCTCATCATCGTCGCCATCGTCATCATCATCGTTGTTGTCATTGTCACCATCGTCATCATTATCGTCGTCGTCATTATCATCATCATCAACATCATCATCGTCGTCGTCATTATCATCATCACCATCATCATCGTCGCCGTCATTGTCATCATCATCATCGTCATTATCACCATCGTCATCATCATCATCGTCGCCGTCATTGTCATCATCATCATTAACAATAACATTAAAAGACAAAATACTTAATGCAAATGCAATCAGGCATCATCATATACGATCGATTCTCGCATAATTCATCTCACCTTTCGGGTGTCGATTGAGTCTTTCGTTCTCTCCTTTGACTAAGTTTTCGAGCTAATTTCACAATTCCACTTGTCCTGAAAAAAAGGAAGAAATATTGAGCTGATTTGAACTTTCTGAAAATTGATCAACCAGGTATCCATGATAACTTTCTTACTTTCGTGTATTTATCGATAAATCTGAGCCTTCACTTGAACTACTGTGTTTAGAAGATTCAGCATCTGTGTTTGAGCCATTCTGAAAGGGATCCGAATAGAAATAACTAGTTATTGTATTATTAACAATAATAATAACATTTCAAAAGCGTTATTTCATCCTCAGGAACCCAGGGGTAATCCTCTGTCTCTCGTTTCTCGCTCCCAGAAAAAAATACCCCTTGGAACGTAGTCTGTTGGAACTTGTTCCGGAAGTCAAAATTCAGCTCTTTCCTGATTGGTCGACCCGCTGAGGTCGACCAATGAAAATCAAGCTAACCATTCAAAGAAAGTCGTTATGATTAGTCGTTATCATATTTCTGCTGTTCTGTGATAAGTCAAAATTTTGAGGGTCGCCATTTTGAATTTTGACTTCCGGAACAAGCTCCAACAGACTACGTTCCCAGGGGTATTTTTTCTGGGAGCGAGAAAAGAGCGACAGAGGATTACCCCTGGGTTCCGAGGATGGCGTTATATCTACTAAACAACCAATAGCGCTTCATAACAACTAAGGTAAGTGTTAGAGAAACAATATATATACACCTATTTCAAAAAACTTTGTCACAGCCAGTCCACACTCTGAAACCTGCAAAGGATGCCGGTAATATAAACATAATTTTATAATTTTTGAAAGAAATATTTGTTTTATCATCTACCACTGCAACAACTTGTTATGGTCATATAACACAAACAAGTACAGCCAAAATATGCTTCAACGATTGAATACATCGATAAAACACCATGTATGCAGAGAAGAAATACCGACATCCTTTGCATGCTTCAGAGTGTGGGCCATAGCATTGATTGTGACAACGATTTTTGAAATAGGTGTATATATAAATAAATGTGGAGTAAAATAAATATTTATGTATTCAATAAAATATTATCGATATATAATAATATACACAAGGCGATTATTGACAGTTATGATAGAGTTGCTAAATGTACGTGATAACGTTGACAACAATGCATACGATATCAAGAATTTCTAAGTCCATTCCGTAGAATATACGGGGATCAGTTCGGGTTCTATCCCAGGCTCATTTCGGGTCCTGGGATTACTTTGGGTACAATAGCAACAGTTTTGGGGATTACTTCGGGTCCTGGGATCACTTCGGGTCCTGTACAGGCCTCAGCGGACGTTCCCCACACAACAGCAATAAAAACAACAACAATGATATCTATGCATACCACAAGTCTTGCCGATATTTTTCTGGTAATTGTCCCTGTTCCATTGCTATTCATAAAATACAATCCACCTGGGGTATACCCAAAGGGGACTTCATCAAGATAGTTATGGATTGGACGCTCCGACTCTGTGTCATCCTCTAGACGCCACGCTGAACCTAATGAAATAGAACACTTGATCAAGTATACGATGTGAATAACCTGATGAAAAAGAACACTTGATCAAGTATACGATGTGAATAACCTGATGAAAAAGAACACTTGATCAAGTATACGATGTGAATAACCTGATGAAAAAGAACACTTGATCAAGTATACGATGTGAATAACCTGATGAAATAGAACACTTGATCTAAGATATGATGTGAATAACCTGATGAAACAGAACACTTGATCAAGTATACGATGTAAATAACATGATGAAATAGAACACTTGATCAAAGATATGATGAAAATAACCTAAGATATGATGAAAAAGAACATCTGATCAAAGACGTAATGTGAAAAATCTGATTCAACAGTAGATACAAAATAGTGATGTAAATGATACGATGCCGATGATGATGATAATGGTGATAATAACAATGGTGGTGGTGAGGATGAAGATAATGATTATGATGGTGATGATGGTGGTAATTATGACGATGATGATGATGATGATGATAATAATGGTGATGGTGGAAATAGTGATAATAAGGACGGTGATGATGACGATGGTGATAATATCAACTCCTGTTGATGAAGATAGCCGGTGGTTATGATAATGATACTAGTTAATGATGGTGATGCCAAGTGATGATAATGATGTTGATGATGACGGTGATGGTTATGATAATGATGACAAGTGATGATAATGATGCCAAGTGACGATAATGATGGTTCTAAGTGATGATAATGATGCCAAGTGACGATAATGATGGTGCTAAGTGATGATAATGATGCCAAGTGACGATAATGATGGTGCTAAGTGATGATAATGATGCCAAGTGACGAAAATGATGGTGCTAAGTGATGATGATGATGCCAAGTGACGATAATGATGACAAGTGATGATAATGATGCCAAGTGACGATAATGATGGTGCTAAGTGATGATAATGATGCCAAGTGACGATAATGATGGTGCTAAGTGATGATAATGATGCCAAGTGACGATAATGATGGTGCTAAGTGATGATGATGATGCCAAGTGACGATAATGATGACAAGTGATGATAATGATGCCAAGTGACGATAATGATGGTGCTAAGTGATGATAATGATGCCAAGTGACGATAATGATGGTGCTAAGTGATGATAATGATGGTGCCAAGTGACGATAATGATGGTGCCAAGTGACGATAATGATGGTGCTAAGTGATGATAATGATGATGGTTATGATAATGATGACAAGTGATGATAATGATGGTGATGATGATGCCAAGTGACGATAATGATGGTGCCAAGTGATGATAATGATGGTGCTAAGTGATGATAATGATGATGGTTATGATAATGATGACAAGTGATGATAATGATGGTGAGTGTCAATAGTCGATATTGTAAATTTGACGTACTTTTAGTTGATAGAGAAAACTTTAGTTTGAGTGGAGCCTTTAACATGTGCTTTCCGTTCTTGACGTGGGGCTGCGATCCTTCTACAGGAATTGACGAAATGGTGAAAGCACGTAACAGAGGGGGACGAGATCGGACAGGACTACGTAAAGGATGTGGTTTCTCTCTCCTGGAATAACGAAAAATAGATTAATAACAGAAAAAAACTTTCTTTAAATCAACATCAACAGAAACATTTAGCATAAGAACTTCAGAAACACCTAAAAAAAACATCTTAATCTACAATTTCAAAAACACCAAACAAACAACTTCAAAACCACTAAAAACATCAAGAATAAAAACCGATTCAAAACCACCGAAAATGCATTATAACAACTTCAAAAATATTGGCTAAAAACATTATCATCATCAACAACAACAATAGCAACGCAAACAACAAAACCCCTATTAACAACAACAACAACAACAACAACAAATACATAAAAAGATCAAACAAATACATCAATCAATATAGATTTTACAAAGATTATTTCAAGGCTAAAAAATATATATGTATGAATGAAATTCCATGCGTTCATTATTGATTATGGAAGATTTCAGTACCGAAAATCATAAGGTTGAAGTTGATTGTTTCAAGGCTAAAAAATATATATGTATGAATGAAATCCCATGCGTTCATTATTGATTATGGAAGATTTCAGTACCGAAAATCATACGGTCGAAGTTGATTTTTTCAAGGCTAAAAAATATATATGTATGAATGAAATCCCATGCGTTCATTATTGATTATGGAAGATTTCAGTACCGAAAATCATACGGTCGAAGTTGATTTTTTCAAGGCTAAAAAATATATATGTATGAATGAAATTCCATGCGTTCATTATTGATTATGGAAGATTTCAGTACCGAAAATCATACAGTTGAAGTTGTGGCTTCAGAACGTTGAAGCCCTCTATCATAGCCAGTCCTTGCATGTCGAGATGGTATGATATAAAACTTGAATTATTCTACTTACACGATCTGCGTGTAAAAAAGCGTAGGATTGGTGAGATAATCATCAATCAAAACGGACCCTAAAGCCTAGTTTCTAACGATGTCATGAACGACCATGCCTATGAATATTCAAATATACTTATGTAATAGTTTTATTCCGACGAAGGGCTAAAGCTCGAAACGTCAGTAAAGTTAAGTCAACATTTTTTACGGTGTTACAAATTTCAATATATTACCAATCGTTTATATCAAACACCGACGCAGCCTATACTAGTTTACTCGCTAGTTCCCATTTATATAATAGAAAGTTTAGCGTCGAAAACAGTCTTTCTCTGACGTGAGCTACCGAAAGCATGTCTTGAGTAATAGTTAAAAAACAATAATATCACCAAATACAACAATATCAACTACTTGATTTTAAATACAAAACATTTTCTTTGCATTATCATTCATATCAGACATTTTTCTTAATCTATTATACATTTTACTATTTTATATATGTATATAATATGTGTATTAGAGCTTTAGAATATCCAATACTTTAGGCGCTATAAAAAAAATTAAATTATAACTACTACTACTACTACCACAACAATAATAACAATATCTATTACAACAACAGTATCAACTACAACAATATCACCAACAACAGCAACGTCAATATCACCAAATCAATAAACCTAAACAACTAAAACAACAACAATTATAACTACAATATAAACAATCACAACAAAATACAACACAATTGTAAATCAATAACAAAACAATGTCATCAAAAACAACTACGAAGCAACAACAACAAACACTACTTCAATAAAACGAACGAAAAAAAAGTAGGAATTTAACGAAGAAAATTAAGAATTTAACGAAGAAAATTAGGAATTAAACGAAGAAAATTAAGAATTAAAGGAAGAAAAGTAAGAATTTAACGAAAAAAATCAGAATTTAAAGAAGAAAATTAAGGATTTAACGGAGAAAAAATTAAGAATTTAGAGACTCTTTCGGGTAGATATTGCAATAATAAACAAGGAATTTTTCTACACCAAACTGCTCTTCTCGAAAAAACAAAAACACTTTTATCTTTGTCGAATTTTATATTTTTCTCTTGAATATTCTATGGGAGCTTCACTAGACGCCAAACGTTTATTTCTGTATTTAATAGACTCCCACAACATGACAGCACAGAGCGACAATTGGAGTCGAGAGGTATTTGCTGCGACGTCATTCACACTCTAGCTGTGTGATCGTTTAAGTGTCCATTTGATTGAGTGGTAGTGACTAAAGAGTATACACTTTTGTTTGATTGAACCACCTGCTCATTTAAACTATCATCACAGATTCACCTCGATCATTCCATTTGATCATTTAACCATTCTTTCACTCATCTATTTATAAAATTAGACCATGTGTGTATGATGATGAACGTCGTTTTTTATTGACCACACTTCTCATTTTCATTTTGCGGATTGATAAACCTTTCCTGGTCTGATCAAAATGAATTTTACACCAGACATCAAACATAGATGGAAAATTTTAAATTGATGTCAATTTCAACTCGATCTGCGTTTCCATGGCAACGGAAAGCAATGATTGCTGAAATCAGTTTTCCTAAAATATCTCCCGTTTTCGATGAGCTTCAGAAAAATGACTATATATGTGTTAAACTTCGCATTCAGGCACCGCTATTCAGATGATAGTTAAATGTTTGAATAGAGCGATCTAAAAATAAGCGGTTACAGAATGTTTGTGCGATTCAGTATTCGAAATCGCTCTAATCAAACACTTAAAGCAATGCAATAGACGTTTTCACAGTGCTCATCCATCAACCTCAGCCTCGACAGCGTGTAATATATTCTTTAGAATTTGACTACAGTGGAATTTTAAAGTAATTTAATTGTTTGATAATGTGTACATTCCTTATAACGGAGACAAGTTGCTAAACAATTTCCACAGTAGTGCCTTTAATGAACGGTTTATTAAACTGTGCTCGGCCAATGCACTGCTGATAGAAATAACAAACGAGATCAATACGGGCGATAATAACGAAGATCTATATTTACTTTGATAAAGTGCGTTTCCGAACACGGCGGATAGACATCGTCATTCATATACTACCACGTACAGAGATTCTTAACACAGATCACGATGAACGTGTCTTATTCGTGATACGATAGCAACTGCGTGACGAAATAGTCATCTATAAGCACGAAGTGTGTGGTAAACATGTAAAAACAATGTGTATTGTCAATGTATTTATTGTTTTCTTTCTTCTTATTCCTTCTTTCGTTCCGCCGCTTTCTCTCTTTCTTTTTTTCTCTATCGTTCGTCTGATTTTGTTGAATTCCCGTTAGACGTCTTTAGTGTTAAAGGGCTATTAACTGCCTGTATATATATAGCAAAAATGTGGATATATATTACGTAGTCATATTGTCAATGATAATATAACCACCGAGTTGAAAATTACGGATGTTTCGGTTTCAAACATGGTAAAGACAGAGACTGTAAAAAATGAGAGATTGTAGCAAACATGACAATTACCGGAAAAAAATTAAATCATACACCGTAAAAAGGAAAGTGCTACTTACCGATGCTTTGATATCAACTCAAAAAGAGTGAGACCGTAAAAAGAGAGATCGCAACTTACGGACGTTTTGGCTTCAAACATGAGAATAAAGAGACCGTTAAAAAAGAGACATTGTAACTTAACTTTTAGCTGCAAACATGTCAGACAAACTTCACATCAAAGCGAGACGAACGTTGAGTTTGCAATGATAGAGACCTTTTAACACCTTGCCGGACAATTATTCACGTGTCTCTATCATTGCAAACTCAACGTTCGCTTAAATGCGAAGGCCCGGCTACCTTTCAAGATGGCGCAGGGAACTGTGAGGGGCGCCATCTTGAAGGAAAATCACAGGAAAAAAATTAAATCATACACCGTAGAAAGGAAAGTCCTACATACTGACGATTCAGACGCAAATCCCATTCTAACGACTGGTAAAGCACTCAAATGGAATTTATAGTAAATGAGTTTCTCGGAAAAGACTTGATGTGCTCAGCTAATCCGGTAGTTTTATCAATGAGTTAATGGAACGATCGGAAGGAATTAAATATACAAAACCGGGGAGAAATAATTTGTTTTAAAATGCCGCCGAACCTAATCCCTGGTTTCCATATGATCGCTACGATCGTTGCGATAGCTGAAAATCATGTTTGGCTTTCAGAATATAGCTTAGAGTTCCTTAATTATAAAGGCCGCGACAAGAGCTGCGATTTCAATGGCGATTTTATCGCAGCTTTGTCGCCGCAATTTCGAATACGCTCGAATTTAGGAAACAGAAAGTCGCAGCAAATTGCACTAAATTTCGAATTTCGAATTGCTAATCATATGCAAATGCCCAGCAAACATACTGTGATTGAATAAAACAAAAGAGCAATATAATTAAGTCACTACTTTCAATGACTCAGAGACAGGGGTGACGGACATTTGCACGGATAAGCTGCTTCGTGAGGAAAGTCTATTAGAACCGAAACTAATTAATTACATACACGCAACGACGAACCCCACACAGCGGCTATACATACATCAACCTCTACACAACGACCATACTTACACAACGACCACCTCTACACAACGACCATACATAGACAACGATCAACCCCACACAACGACATTACATACACGCAACGACGAACCCCACACAGCGGCTATACATACATCAACCTCTACACAACGACCATACTTACACAACGACCACCTCTACACAACGGCCATACATAGACAACGATCAACCCCACACAACGACATTACATACACGCAACGACCAACCCCACACAACGACCATACATACATCCACATCTGCACAACGACCATACTTACACAACGACCGCCTCTACACAACGACCATACTTACACAACGACCACCTCTACACAACGACCATACTTACACAACGACCACCTCTACACAACGACCATCCATCCATACATAACGACCACCTTCACATGACCATCCATACACAACGACCACCTCTACACAACGACCATCCATCCATATATAACGACCACCTTTACACGACCATCCATACATAACGACCAACCCCACACAACGACCATACATACATCTCTGCACAACGACCATACTTACACAACGACCACCTCTACACAACGACCATCCATCCATACATAACGACCACCTTTACACGACCATCCATACATCACGACCACCATGACCAAAACCATTATTTTAACCATAATTTGTGATACCCTCTTCCACTTTCCTACACAGGAAGCCCATAGCAATGATGGCTGCGGAGGATGCGTGTAAGGATATCGGTTATTTATCTATATGTAATGTGGTGTTTGTATAGGTTATTTCGCATAGTCTCATAAGGTCCATAAGTAATCATATGTACACACCGCTATTTAAGGCGTATTTTGCAGTGGCCTATTAAAAGATTCATGGTGTACGTGATCAGGTTTTCTTCTTGTGTTTCAGTTGCAGCTTATTGAGTCAGGATTGCTGTCTACTTAACGTGAATAACAGTTACATTACAGACAACAGACCGGCAAAGTGTATCTAAACACTTCAAAATAAGATACAAAAGAGAAGCTAACGCACACTTCGATTTAAATGTTTTTACAAAACTTTAGGGACAATATGCATAAAAACGAGTTATAAATGAAACCACAGTTACTTAATAACGACTTAGTTGTGGTCACCTCTTTTATAACATACCGGCAAAGCTCATCCAAACGCTTCAAAAAAGCTATAAAAGAGAAGCTAACGCTAATTCTCACATTTATTTCATTAAATGTTTTTACAAGACAAAGGACAATATGCATAAAAACGATCTAATAAATGGACCCACAGTTACTTAATAACGACGTAGTTGTGGTCACTTAGTGAAACCACGAGTCATGAAAGAATGGTTTCTCAGGTAGAGTAGAATAAAAGAATATAAAACGAAAGGATACACACTTCACTTGCTATTCTATGCATGAATGGAGTATATCCTAATTTGCTGATATGCTTGCATGCAATCTGGTTGGAAAGTACAGTCCAGTATGAGATTTTAATAACCATAGTTTTAATAATAATAACAATAACTAATAGAAAATATTATAAAGATTTAAATTGATTAAAATTGTTCATGGTTTTGACTTATTAGCAAGGACAATAGAGTACCGAAGTGATGACGTCACAATTTTGTTTTTTTATCTTTTCGTATTCAGACTACTTTCATCATAGAATGCTAGTCAAAATATAGGCTGCCCGAAAATTTGGGATCATTTGAGTGTGAAACTGATAACATTTTCTCCATACAAAGTCTCTTATTTTTGCCCTGGTTCCAACCGGTTAGAACCAGTTAGAACCAGGACAAAAATAAGAGACTTTGTATGGAGAAAATTTTACATTCAAAAAATCATATCTCAGCCGTTTCACACTCAAATGATCCCAAATTTTCGGGCAGCCTATTTTTTGACTAGCATTCTATGATGAAAATTATTTGAATAGGAAAAGCCAAAGTGTGAAGTCACACTTCGGTACTCTATAATTATCCATCCATATCTAGCTGTTCAGTCCTGTTATCGTCACCATTATCGTCATCATTATTATTATAATCATCATCATTATAAATATCATTATTATTACAATTATCATTGACATTATAATTATAATTATCAATACCATTATTTTTATAATTATCATGATTATAATTATCATCATCATAATTGTACTGATCATCAGTAATAATAATTAATAATAATTAATATTTATAATTTCTTTCTTTCTATCATGATGATCATAATCACAATTTTCTATCCTTACCCTTATCATAATTGTAAAAATAATAAACAATATTTCTATAATTTATTATTATTATCATCATTTTCAATAATTATATTATCATCATAAAATCCAACGGTCTTAGTTTTATTGTTTGGAAATATTTTTTATCGTCCAATGTCTCCTTGATATCTATTTTAAAATACTAAATTTCTATCCTTATTCTTATCATAATTGTAATAAATAATATTTTTTAGTTATATTATCATTTAAAAAAAAATTACTATCTTTAGTTTTACTGTTTGGAAATAATTATTTATCGTCCGATATCTCCTTGATATCTATTTTAAAATACTTCCTTATCAAATATAACAAATGTATCCAAATTACAATAATAATAATAATAATAATAATAATTAACTAGAACACCCAGTGATAATATTCCAGATTGCTCTAGGCACTAAATCATTAAATGTGAAAGCGAGTAGTTCCTTTCCTTGAGTGAGCAAATAACAACACAGGATGATAATTAAGGTATTAGAAGTATTTCCCGCAACACACCAGACAAAACAATATTAAGTATGGTGGGATTTTTGGATGTAAAAAAATGTCAACTTAACATTATTAATATACTAGATAGAATTCAAATTGAGAATTAGAATGATTCATGACTTTTTTTCATAAAAAATAATACAAAATCATTTTTTCAGGGCTTGTAAAATATTAATATACAATTAAACTAAATTTTTGAGCTGTGAAAAAACTAATGCAATATTAATAGGTAGAGTAGAGATAATTTGAACCAAGAGAATTAAATGAATTTAAAACTTCATTGTGTACGAAAGTCTGATGAAAAAATATTCCTAGAATCGTCAACATTTCAGAATAAGATAATTAAAAATAAATAAATAATCAACATTTCAGAATAAGATAAAATAAAATAAACAATAAATTATGATTACAGTGCGACTACTGAAACCGGGGCCACCCAAACAAATTTCAATATATATATTTTTTAGATCAAACAAAAAACTTGTACAGGGTTCTCACAAGCTAAGATGTTTCTTATTCAATCTTGATCTATTCTATTCACATATAATGAAAATTATTAGCATTTTAAGCAAAAAAGTCAAACATTTGTAGAGATTCTATTGTTCATATTCTCGATTGTGATTGGATAATTATGTTTTGGTGGCCCTGGTTTAAGGAGTCGCACTGTAATATCTTATATTTCATGGAGTACATTCAAGTACATATAATGTTGACTGTATTGAAATACTTAGCAGTATGCGTGAGAATAAAATACCTGTCAACTAAGTGTCTCAAAGCAGTGTATACATCTAAAATATTCAACACCTTAAAGACAGTGTTTTTTTCACATTGTTATTCACCATCTACATACAGTACTTGATTTATAATAAGTACAGACTTGATATTATAGCAAAAATTAGTAAGAATATTATTATGTTTGAGAACAAAATGCATGTCAACTAGTGCTTCAAAGCAGTGTACGTAACACATTCAACACCTTAAAAACAGCGGTATTTTTCAAATTATTGCCAATCATCTATATTGAGTGCATTAGCCAACTCTTGACTACACAGTCAAAATATATAAACTTTGTTTTTGCTATTGCACTGAGCAAATTATAAACACTTTTAATAATTGCTCGATCACAGGTATTCATTGATTAAATTATAGATAATTATTTACTTGGGTATGCAACTTAATAATTACACATAGAATTGCGAGAAGTCTTCTCATTTTTTAATTTCTTTGTATAATATATATATATATTTATTTATATATCATATTCAAAGTTATTAAAAAATGACAAGTCTTCTTGAAATTCGATTTTTCATAAGCATATTCAATTTAAACAACGGAAGTATCGATTGTTATAGCTATATCATTGTAGCTTACAACTTGATATGGCATATGATACACATAGTATTGTGCATATATGTACACCAATATAAACATATTCAATTGTAACGACTAGAATATTTATCTATTAGTAGTATAATCATTGTGGGAGCCAGTTGATATTTTTCATGAGATAAGATTTGATCATTTTTGAAGTGAAACAGCAAAATAGCTGAATTTTTAGTATAAGAATAGTTGCTGTACCCATTTTACTTATTGTATATTATACACGGTCGGTGTGTAGTTCTATCAATGTAAGAATGCAAAACTGTATACATGTAAGTCAATTGTTAGCCATTTTCACATTAGAGGATGAACAAATTGCGTGGATGGACAAATGATTTTGGCTGACAAGTCGTCTGGTGTGAAAATGGGATGAACATTAGAATTCACATTAGTTGAACAAATTTTACAGACAATTTGTCTGGCAAGATAATTTGTCCTTCCTCTTGTGAGAAAAGTGCCAGTGTAAGAATATTCAATTGCTTGTAAATCAATGGAAATAACAAATATGTTTATAGTGAAATACATGTGGCTTTTAGATTATATTGTGCACAATTATATAGATTGTAGGTCCAACAATGCAAGGCTATTCAATTGAACCAATGAAAACATCAAATCGAAATTAATTGTTTCTTGGTACGTAGCCGGTAGGTATCAACATTTTGGATGCATATGGTTTAAACTACGTACGTTTTAATTATTAAACAAAATGACCAAGCTTTAGGGCAAATTGTCCATCTTCAGGGTCATAATTTTTTAATTTATAATCAAATCTATAGTATAAATCTTGTGGTATATGTGACAGTTTATAGCTATTTGAACTCTTCAAAGTAAAATTTTTTAGATTCAGTAAGAAAATTTGATGGAAGCAACTAGACTATTACATTAATTTACAGTACTGTATAAACAATTCTGGCTGCCAGCATTATATTTTGCAATAATTAATTGTAGGTCCAACCACAAAATAATACTCAATCGAAGCAACTAGAATATCTTATCTAAAGTAAAATCACTGTGGCTACCAGTGTTATATTGTTCATCACGTAAGTCGTACGCAATATAGAACAATATTGAAAAGTATTATTGCATTTGCAAGTTTACATCGTATAGCTTTGACTGCTACATCAATTTATTGAAATAGTTGTATAAAAAATAGATAGATAGATACGTTTATTGAAAAAAAAAACACCTTGCATGCAACTAGTAAGCTGAATTGTGTGTACAATATATGTAAATATTAAATATGTGAAAATAAAAGATAATAATTTAGTACAAAGGCCCAACAATTTAAAATATCAAACTTATTAAGTATCAAGTTTCTGCTAATTAATTAATAATACATTATATTACAAATTAGTACATAGGATTATTACGCATCTAATATACACTTATTCTAAAAATTGTTGTCCCGGCTAAAGCAACAAGCATCACGCCAAGAGCAACGTCAATGCTGGATTTGTGATCTCCAACAAATTAATATTTCAGTCTTGGTTTAATTGATGCTAGTTGATTATTAGCCACAACAACATTTTTTGAAATAAAAAACATATAAATAACACATAAAAATATAAATCACATATTATAGACCATTCTAAAGTATCATACAATAGTATTTATGTCTGCCAGTTAATATTGCATGTATGCAATATAAATAGTAGATGTTTCCGTGAGTGGATAAGAACATACTGGCTAAATATCATACAATAAACCAGCATGTGCTGGAGCCCTGCTAACACTTAACAATAGAATACATGATATACAACAATGTAATATCGCATAATGTATACTTTGTAATGAGCTATAAAGTATTTTTTTTTCTCAATTGATGATGGATTTTTTTCCAGATACAGTTGTCATTGTACACATTATAATAGCAATATGCTTGAGCAAAATGCAGTACAATAAATTCAAATCATTTAATTATGAAATATTGTTATGTAGTAAAATAATTCACAAAATATACAGAGATATAATTAACAATACAAGCAACAATAGAACGAATGCCACTAAGGTGGTAGCCTTCATTATCATATTTTTTAAAATTCATATTTTAATTGACCAAGTCACTACATAAGAATTCTAAACTAGAATGACATCAATAACGGTAAAAAGTTTGAGACAAAAATATGAAATTCTTTAGAAGTTATGAGATTTTCTACAGTGTAAAAAACACCGAGGCTATAGCAAGGAAACAGTTCACTGAACACATACAAATCTCTTGTTTTGATTCAAAATATCTTCGCTTGAATTATATATATAGCAATAAAACTTTCCAAAAATACATATTTCTGCTTGCTCTTTCTGATGGTGGTGTTTGTTTTTTTAAGATTTTTATTTTTGAATATCGGTATTTGGTCTATAAAGAATCAAACAAAATTGAAGCAATAACAAATCCTATGTTATCACATCATGTTTCCGTATAGTTAAATAGTTTTTTAGGATAAGCTCTATTTTTTCAAGCTGGCAATGGATTAGTGCCTAGCTTATAAAAACAATAGAATTAATACACGAAACACAATAATGTAGATTACGATTATAACACATGTTAGCAATCATATATTATGTATAGTGAAACATTATTTTATATAACAATATTTTCTCACTTTTATAACAATGAAAGATTTATGTCAAAAATATCAAAAAATAACACCGTAAAAAAATAAATACTTTTTTTCAAATGTAAAAGTTACCATTTTTATATTTTAAGTTTTATATATTCTTAGCACGCTTTGGGTTGATATATTTTTTGCAAAATGACAATAATTTAAGATTTATACCTAATTGATCATACTTTTCAATTCATCTAATTGATCACAATTTGAAGTGTAGTGTGATCATTAGTTCAATTAGTAAGATATTGTGATCAAAATATGCAAATATGCTATGTTAAGTACCTCTTGTATAAAAAAACCTCCAACTTTTGAAATGGGAATTAAGGGTTATTGACAAGTGCATGTACTTAACCTTTAAACCAGCCAAAAACACAGAAGACCCAAATAAATCAAATATTTCAATTTTTTTAAATGGGAAGTTCTGCAATTTTTTTGTTTTAAATGTTTAACAGGTAATCAGCTTAGTGGGTTATTATAATCAAGTTTATTCATAAGGTGGCAAAAGTGTGCATGTTTTAAAGAGGTCTAACCACACAGACATTTCAAAATGAAGTATTTGTTTACCAGCCATTAAACTATCTTCAGTTTGAAAACGTTCTTGAGTATATACATGAAGACCAGAGTAATAATTCCAATGTTGCAAAATCAAATATTTAAGAAATAGCTAAAAAAGTAGTCAATATGAGGAAAGCAATTTCGACTTATCATTTTTTACTAGAACGATACATTTGTCAAACCCGATAGGTGACAACATTTAAAGATTGAATATGCTCATAACACACGTTATATCGACACATGAAAAGACATAGTGTCAGAAAACACATTTTTAGTGAGAAAACATTCAGATTAAAATTTCAAAAAGCTTCTTGTTTACAAAAAACATGTCAGAAGGAAAAAAACTTTTTTTTCGTATTAAATTATTAAATCTCTTGAACGTCATGAAAATTGACATTTATTTTGACTGATTTCAACTAAAAACCTATGTTTTAATTTTGAAGAAATTAAAAGTCTAGGAGATAAATCGTTTAATAATGCAATAAGGAATATTTTTGTTGAAATCAGTGGAGAAAAATCCCATCTAAGCCATGCTGTGTAAAATATTAATTTTGCGGCGGAATCGCATTTTTATATTATAAGCTTATATGTCAAGTGAAATGCATTTCCTATAAGTTAAAACATGTAGATATTTTTGAGAAATCGCTTAAGTGAATATAACTCACCCGTCATCTTGGATATCCAAAACTACATCTTTTTCGCTGATCGGTTTAGTTTTTGAATTCTGTTCCATGGATTTGTTGCTAGCAGAAGGTTTTTGCAAGAGAGCTAACTTCGACGACCTTAAAAATCATCACATAAAAAACATTACAATAAACAGTTTTACCTTATGCGTCAACTCAACAAAAAGCTAAAAGTTATTTTCTGAAAACATTCAAGCCTGGAGTGACAATTTCGTGTGATAGGTATATAACAAAGAAAACAAACAAATTCGGGAAAATAAACGTACCCAAAGAGCTCATCCAACTCTTGAGTGCTTGAGCTATCCTCCGAGACACTTTCGAGAAATTCTGTAGTTGATTGAGGTTTTCCAGCCATTTGAAACCGAAAGCTTTAAAATCCTTTCTTCGCAACAAAGGACTTTGTAAACGCGTTCCAGAAAATGAAGAAATCGTGAATATTCAGTTATTTTGAATTACTTTAGGACTCAACTACAGTACGGCAAACAGCTGCAACAAGCCATTGAATGCAATTGCGAAGGACACAACAACCTTTACTCATAGCTCTTTTAGGGATTAAACTCGTACTAACGACAAAAATTCAAGACATCTTTCCTCGTTGACTGCATAGAAAAACCATCGAAGACGCAACTTGGAAATGTTGAACCAGAATAAATAGAACAGCAAAGCGTCTTGATTGTGACTGCGAAAACACAATTACTCCAAGACTCAAATCCCGCGTAAAACTCTGAAACAATGTTCAGATTTCCAGAACCTTTAGTCACCCAATCGCCCTAAAATCGTTCAGCCCACTTTACTCCTTATAGAAAGATAAATGCTTGGTTAAAATGAGCAACTCCAAGCACCGTTTATGAGCTGAACACTGGACATGGTTTCTATAGAATCGGTTGTGTGAGCGGTTTACATTTGGCTCTTGTACGCATGTTGTTATTACTAACACAATTACTTCCGGTAATAAAATTCGACCAATCACAACAGAGCATACGCAGGGGGTGAAGATCTTTGGAAGCTCAAGTGTTGGTTTTTTTTCATTTTTCTCGTTTATTTACCCATTCTTTTAATCATTTATTGTAAATTTCGAAGCTCCGTCCTCATGCTGCATACATCTATATTCAACTGTGGACGTCTAAATGCATTTTTTTTTTCAAGTTTCATATAAATCTTTATTCACGGAAACGAATTATATTTAAAAGGTCGAAAACATCTTTTTTACCGGTAATTGTTTTTGTTAGAAACATTGACATATTCCATTTTCTATCACTAAATTTATATCGTTTAAGCTGTTAACCTTTAATTTTCTTAACTCATATCCCACTTGCTAAGTCCATTATGTTCAAGGTATATATGTTAGAAAAAAAAAAGACCGGAGAAAAAGTAATGTATGAGCACGAAAGTCATAAGTTGTTCATAGTAGACAACATAAATCCATATCTTATTAATGGACTAACTAATTGACAACCCGAAATTCCTAACACTCAAATCTTCACTTAATAAGCAATATTATTTGATGTTTTCGCCCTGAAGTAGTAATATTCACTCAACAAAAAAATGCGGGAAATATATGTGAACGGTTCTTGAAAGATTGCGTTTTCGCAGTTAACGGAAAAAGGTAAAGAAAGCAACAACAAACAGACAAACAAAATAACAAAATAAATATAAAAAAAAACCCACAAAGAAACAAAAAACAAAGAAACGAAATCAAAACAACAACAAAAAACAAACGAAAATCAAAACAACAAAAAAAACAAATAAACAAAATAAATAAAAACAACAACAACAACAACAACAACAAACAAACGAAATAACAACAACAACAAACAAACGAAATAAAAAAAACAATGAACGAAATAAGCAAAAAAAAAAAAACCGAAATAAAAAACAACAACAACAAACAGACGAAATAAAAAACAAACAAACAAAAGAAAACAACAACCACAGATAGACAAGTAAAGAGAAAAAAAAAAAAAATCAAATCAAATCAAAAACTAAAACAAACAAACGAAAAAAAAATATTAACCACAGCAACAAAACAATGAAAACAGCAACAAGAACAATTACCAACAATAACAACAACAAATAAACACTAATGTGCCTCTCACAAACATTTAAAATTGCTGTAAAAATCCATAAATTTTTTTGGCAACAAATTGGCTCCAAAATATTCGGTCATAACAAGGTGTCTGACTAGACAGGAAAGCAAACCTATGGCCTCATTGAATACATGTCACGTATCGGCTATTACAACTTTCGTACCACTTACAAATCCTGAAGGTGTTTTTCGAATTCACACTGATTTAAAGAGCTGCATTTAAATTAACGATTGATTTTTTTATACCCCTTGCCGAAATAATTGAATGTTTGGGCTTATCAATAATTT
Organism: Metridium senile; assembly: GCA_949775045.1. Lineage (NCBI taxonomy): Eukaryota > Metazoa > Cnidaria > Anthozoa > Actiniaria > Metridiidae > Metridium > Metridium senile. Next base: position 1,928,422 of record OX459099.1, on the reverse strand, counting down.
ACCACAGGGATCCCGTCAATGAGCACTTACAAGCACACCAGTCATACCACAGGAAGTTCGAAAACCAGGTGAGAGATTCCAAAAAAAACTGAACGACCGGCTACGACCAGAAAAAAACACCCGTTGTCCAAATATTACCCAATCCCCCTTTCCAAATATTACCCAACCCCCCCCTTCCTGGTTGGCAAAAATATCATAACCCCCTATATTTTCGTTTATTTGGTTGTTAGATACTTCGAGGTATTTAACGGTATAAATAATAAATGCATTACAACAGTGAGAAGAACTAAAACTTTAATTATATGGTGGGTGCATTATTATATAAATTAACAACAGACAGCGACAACAATGTTTATATAAACATAAGCACTGTGAGATGACAAATAATTGTGGAATCATTCATTTCTAGAAAAAATCATTGATTTCTAAAAAAAAATATTCATTACATTATTACATTAACTGCACTAAAATCACGGACTAAAATAAAACTATCTTGAATTGAATGAGTAAAATTGTTAGGAGTCGTTACTTTTTACATTATTTAAACTGAATAAAATATTTATGTTAGCGTTTGGTGCAATTATTTACTCCTTTTTACATGATATTGAGAGATTGCGCAGTCTCCAGAAGCAATGGGGTTCCAGAGAATCCTTGTTCTAAAAAAAGATGAATATTTTAAAGTTAATAGATAAATATATAAACAAATAAATAAACAAACAAACAAATAAATATATAAATAAACAAATAAATGAACAAGTAAAATAAATAAACACAATAGATAAATAAACTAATAATTAAACAAATAAAAAAACAAATAAACAAACAAACAAATAAACAAACAAATAAAAAAAAATAAACAAACAAAAACACAATGAATGAATGAATGACTGATGAATGAATGAATGACTGATGAATGAATGAATGACTGATGAATGAATGAATGACTGATGAATGAATGAATGACTGATGGATGAATGAATGAATGAATGAATAAATATTAAAAAAAAATTAGTGAACTGTGTTAATGAAATTTTGATATCTCACCTTTCAAATAGTGCAGTTGACATGATTCTGGGATAGTATTAGAAGTCATCATAATCTATGAATATAAATCCAAAATAAATGAGAAAAGTAATTGGAGGATTTGACAAATATTATAAAAACATGAACGAATTAATGAAATTATGGGTAAACAATGAAAAAATTAATTCATGAATGGAGGATTTGACAAATGATAAAAACACGAACGATCTATTGAAATTATGGATAATCGATAAAGAATATTTACATGAATGGACATTTACTGCAAAAAATAGTAATAAAAAAATTGATTGAACGTTGAAATAGTTGAAAGCCGTAAGATGAGTAAATTAATTGAATGAATAAACCAGTTTCAAGTTATCTAGCATCGCTGTACTATTTGACAAAAGCCGCATTTGCACAGGGATAGCCTTAATTCAGAGTAAATACAAACGTGTTTTCTATTGTCAAGCGATAACATTTTTTCGTGCATCGCTTGGGATTTGTGAATATTTTGATAACAAATCGAGGCTTAAGGCCCGGGAAAACGGTTTCAACATTTGCTTTAACATCCGTTCGATTTTGTTGAATGACAATGTTTAAACGTTTTTAAACTCTTTCAACATCAATTCAACACGTTTCCACAATGTTGAAAGAGTTTAAAAGCATTTAAACATTGTCATTCAACTAAATCGAACGGATGTTGAAGCAAATGTTGAAGCCGTTTGCCCGGGCCTTTAGCCTGTACAAATGCGCCTTTTGTCAAATAGTACAGCGGTGATAGACGTGAAACTGGAGTATTCAAATGAATCAATTGAAAGAAAACATGACGACTACAAATACTTACCCTAAAGCAGGACTTGGCAAAGAAATGACGAAGATCTTGGTTTCTAACGTATTCCAAAAACCGACGAAGTGGAAGAATATGTGATTCTGGAGCCGTCCTAAAATAGTTTCAAGTAAAGCGATTAATATTGATGTTTAAAGACCCGTTCAATAGAAGGATAGGAGGCTACAGGGTAGATAGTCGTTGGTATATTTATGTCGATGGTTGGTGTAACGATGGTGTATGTGTTGTCAAGGTCCATGCGTCAAGGGTCAATTATTCGATTCGATTAGTCGATTGTCAATTTGTCGATATTTAATTTGTCTGCAGTCGATATACGACGCCAATACGTCGATAGCTCCTTAAAGAAGAACGATGTACGCCGATGGCTGCGTTAAGCGATGTCAGTGTTGAAATACGTTTGTCAACAGTAAGTAATACTTACCACAAGGTAATAAAGTCTTCTACAATGTGGTGGAGACGGTCAGGACGAGGTAAGTTGATATCATCACCATCCGTACGCATTTCTACACAATAATAATAATAATAATAATAATAATAATAATAATAATAATAATAATAATAATAATAATAATAATAATGATAATGATGATGATGATGATGATGATGATGATGGTGATGGTGATGGTGATGGTGATGGTGATGGTGATGGTGATGGTTATGATGGTGTAGGTGTAGGGGGTGATTTTGCTGATGACTGTGGTGATGATGATGATGATGGCAGTAGAGATTATGATGGTGATGGTGATGGTGATGGTGATGGTGATGGTGATGGTGATGGCTTTTTTTTTGTAATTTTCTTTAGAATATGTTAACACTTACTTTTAGGTGTTTCTTTGTAGAAGTACAGAACGGGATGAAGAAAGTTGGATAGATGTGCCTCACTTGGCTCGCCTGTGGCTCTGTCTGGTTTAAATGTGTCTTTACTACAAGAAAAGTATTTGATTGATTGATTAATGAATGGATTACCTTGGAAACGAATTGATTGATTAAATGATTGATTGCTTAGTTGATTAAATGATTGATTGCTTAGTTGATTAAATGATTGACAGCTTGACTAACTGATTAATTTATTGATGAACTTATAAGTAAATTTATATAGCGCAAATATATTTTAATTAATAAGGTTAATATTTTTGAGTCATATATTAATAAGTAATTGATTGATAAATAGTTGGATTCATATTTTTTAAATGTCTGATTGATTATTGACGTCATTCCTCACCCTGCTCCGGAGAAACCTTTGCCGTATTCCATGTTAACAACAATCATTGGACCTGCTGGGTACCCTGTGTACTCTAAAAACAGCGGAGAAAGAAGACGAGTTATTTCAGTATCCAAATCGTTTTGAGTAAAAACTTTTCATATAATTTATAATTTAAAATAATTTATTACTTATATTGCGCAGGTTTCATAGGGAGATGCTCACCTGCGCATTATAGTTTGTAAGGAATCATATTTGAGAATCATATTTGAGACGTAAAAAAGTGATTTATTTCATTCTATATTATTTCAAAAAAAAAAAAGTGTTCTAATGACATTTTAGCCATGTACCTTGGAATTTATTGACAAGCTTAACAGGGAATCCCTGAAAGAATGCAACTTGACCATCGTCACCTGTAAATACATTAACATATTACAAACAAAGACAATATCCATACACCGAATCGAAATAAGGCGTCCAATTTTAATAACTTAATTTGTTCTTGACTGCCGACTAGCCTCGTGTTTATGTTGAGACACAATAGCGTTTTCACATGAGAGGCTAGTCAGACAAGAACAATAGTTATTAAAATTGGACACCATATTTCGATTCGATGTATACAACATGGTATTTTGCGCGGTAAATGCTGGTCCGGTTCAGCCTCCCGCATGTAAATCTGATGCTCTACCTATTCAGCCAACCGGGATGCGGATATATCTTTTTAATTTATGCGTAAATCGCGTTTTTGCAGCTTTACTTAGTCAGCTACTTACGAATAATAGCAACGTCACCAAGAACACCAAACATCTGGTAAATGTCCTATGGAAGAGAAGAAAAAAATATACTGAAAATCAAATCTAAAACGCCTTTGTACATGGGTATGTTTGTCATTATAAATCTTTGTTACTACCACCTAGGATAAATTTATTTTATTGTCACCAAGCTTTCGGACTTAGCGTCCGTCTTCAGGGCATGAATGAGCTACTTGGTAGCATGTAAATAAAGTAGCTCATTCATGCCCTGAAGACGGACGCTAAGTCCGAAAGCTTGGTGACAATAAACTAAATTTATCATACTACGTGGTAGTCAACACAGATTTATAATGAATATTGAAAATCACTAGAAAGGTTTAGTAAGCGGCCGTTGCAAATTTAGCCTTGCATGGAGGTGTGTTTTATTTTTGGACCAAATGATTATTTGTGAGAAAAATGATTGGCGATCACATGGTACTAAATTAAGATAGGATTTCAAACTAGCATTCTACCACTATAGTGATTTCCATGGAATTAAAAAAATATGTGTGAACTATTCACGTCATTAGATGATGATGAGAGTATGGATTATTATTATTATAATGATGATGACGATGAGTGAAAATGCAGAATATAATCATGCTGATGATGGTTATGATGATAGTAATAATGATGATGGTGTTGGCGATGATGGCAATGATGAAAAGCAAATGATGGAAGCTCTGGTGATCATTACGTTAATGATGATGGTGTTGGCGATGATGGCAATGATGAAAAGCAAAAGATGGAAGCTCTGGTGATCATTACGTTAATGATGATGGTGTTGGCGATGATGGCAATGATGAAAAGCAAAAGATGGAAGCTCTGGTGATCATTACGTTAATGATGATGGTGTTGGCGATGATGGCAATGATGAATAGCAAAAGATGGAAGCTCTGGTGATCATTACGTTAATGATGATGGTGTTGGCGATGATGGCAATGATGAAAAGCAAAAGATGGAAGCTCTGGTGATCATTACGTAATGGCTCGAGTCATATTGATGTACGTTGGCAGTGATGTAATTAATGATGAAGATTACAATGATGACATGTATGATGATGATGATAATAATAATGACGGAAACGATGTCAGATGATGGTGATGATAATAGTACTGAATGATGATGATTGAGAAGATGATGGTGATGATATTAATAAAAGTGCGCAAAATAATGATAAACATGATGATGACGTTGATTATAAAAACTAAGGTGATTGCTGGTTGTACCGAGCATACCGATAGATTATCGATTACTTACCGAAGCTTCATTGATTCTCTTGATGATAACATTCATAAGGTCAATGTATGGGACGACAACATGGGGCCATACAACACCGTGGTTCTTCCATTCAAGAATATGATGAAGAGCTTGAGCTGAAATAAGGAAAAGGAAAAGTACTATTATTTAGCGTCGGTAGTTCCTTTAGCTAGAAGGAAAGCTGGTCTCCCAGGAAGCCGACGGTACGCTCTTTCCCCCTCTCTCTATCAATGCTCCGTTTTACGGGTATTTAAAGCTACTCAAAGCTACACTGATTGTAAATAAGTCGAAACAAGTGTGAGGCCACTGAAATATAACGTTATTAATGAACGTACAAAAAAACGTTTTTAATCTAAAGACGATGGGGGTCTTCACAATGATAATTTATTCAATGATACGTCGACACGGTGATGATAGTCACGTGACAGAAATCTATGGTAAAGTCTCATGATGACGTCATTTTACTACAAGTACCAGAATGCTTTACGAAATGTTTTTTTTTGTTATTCCGATATATTCCGATATTTCTTACTTGTATATCGGAATCCATGGATAAAACCACCGGCTGACTTTCTGAAATCAATAGAATGTGTGTTGGTGCCAGCTAGAAAGGAAAACATGGAGAAATTAGCTTTTTGATAATTATAATAGCTATGAAGATAGTAGTGGTGGTTATGACAATGACATGTGATGCATTGTAATAATACTCACCATGATGGTGATGACGATGATCAAGGCGATGATGACAAGTACAAACATAATAAAAATGACGATTCTGATACTAATAGCGATAAAAATTCCATCGCCATCACGGATCCTTCTCGTTATTTGCATCATTACTAGCAACATCCTCTTTCTCCTCCTCCCCATCCGTACCATTCACACCACAACCCTCCTCCTCATCAGTCATCATCAATACATTAATCATTCTCATCATCATCATCATCAGGCATCTTCATCCTCCTCCTCCTCATCATTTCATTAATCATGCTTACCATCATCATCATCCGTCATCATCATAACATTAACCATGTTTCCCATCATCATAATCATCAGTCATCATCATTACATTAATCATGTTTCCCATCATCATAATCATCAGTCATCATCATTACATTAACCATGTTTCCCATCATCATAATCATCAGTCATCATCATTACATTAATCATGTTTCCCATCATCATAATCATCCGTCATCATCATTACATTAATCATGTTTCCCATCATCATAATCATCAGTCATCATCATTACATTAATCATGTTTCCCATCATCATAATTATCAGTCATCATCATTACATTAATCATGTTTCCCATCATCATAATCATCCGTCATCATCATTACATTAACCATGTTTCCCATCATCATAATCATCAGTCATCATCATTACATTAATCATGTTTCCCATCATCATAATCATCAGTCATCATCATTACATTAACCATGTTTCCCATCATCATAATCATCCGTCATCATCATTTCATTAATCATGTTTCCCATCATCATAATCATCCGTCATCATCATTACATTAATCATGTTTCCCATCATCATAATCATCAGTCATCATCATTACATTAATCATGTTTCCCATCAGTCATAATCATCCGTCATCATCATTACATTAACCATGTTTCCCATCATCATAATCATCAGTCATCATCATTACATTAACCATGTTTCCCATCATCATAATTATCAGTCATCATCATTACATTAATCATGTTTCCCATCATCATAATCATCAGTCATCATCATTACATTAACCATGTTTCCCATCATCATAATTATCAGTCATCATCATTACATTAATCATGTTTCCCATCATCATCATCATCAGTCATCATCATTACATTAATCATGTTTCCCATCATCATAATCATCAGTCATCATCATTACATTAATCATGTTTCCCATCATCATAATCATCCGTCATCATCATTTCATTAATCATGTTTCCCATCATCATAATCATCCGTCATCATCATTACATTAATCATGTTTCCCATCATCATAATCATCAGTCATCATCATGTTTCCCATCATCATAATCATCAGTCATCATCATTACATTAACCATGTTTCCCATCATCATAATTATCAGTCATCATCATTACATTAATCATGTTTCCCATCATCATCATCATCAGTCATCATCATTACATTAATCATGTTTCCCATCATCATAATCATCAGTCATCATCATTACATTAATCATGTTTCCCATCATCATAATCATCCGTCATCATCATTTCATTAATCATGTTTCCCATCATCATAATCATCCGTCATCATCATTACATTAATCATGTTTCCCATCATCATAATCATCAGTCATCATCATTACATTAATCATTATCACCCCTGTCAGTTATACTCACCAAAGTACATTCCCGGTACCTTGGTAGCCTCGTAGTTTGGTTTAATAGATGGATATTTCTTACTGCGATAGTTTTCATCTCGATATCGACCTGGGTTGGTTTGGTTGTCGAAAATTGAAAAGTCGAACTAAAATTGAACAAAATGACAGGTCATATTATTCTTATCGATACAATAGACGATATCAAAGTATAATGTTCATACCTGAAAACCTAAGCATCGTATGACTCGATCGTAGGGCTCTCGTACTGCAAAGTTATCCGCTGAAAATTGAAAGATCTTTAGACTTACAATATGGATCATACAAAATGTACATGAAGTACCGAGGTAAGATTCAAGAAGATAAGTAACTAGTAAAGCACGTAAGAAAGCAAGACCGCGAGTATGTACACAAAGAAGAAATATTTTTTACAACTCACGTTGTGAATCATGTCTAGATAGCTTGGTCATAGGCATTACACTCTTGCCATCTCCATTAAATGCGTCAACATAAAGCTTGTTGTCTTTCTTCATAACAGCAAGCTCCTCTATGGGAGCCTCTGTAAAAATACATAAACATACTTTCAACCTGGAATTATTGCTTAAAATATTTGTATTTTAGGTATCTCATCACGTCACGCTTAGCCATGTCACGTCACGCTACCACGTGTAAAGCCATGTTATGTCACATCTAAATCATGTCACTTCGAGTCACACAACCCTACATTACGTTACGTCGCACTGCATCATGACATGATATCAAGCTACACCACTATAGTCATCTCACTCAAAATCATATCACAAGTCACATGTAATACCTGTCACTTCATGTCACGCTAAAACATGCCATGCCATGTAACGACACACTACATCATGTACGTCATACCACGTCGCGTCACGTCACGCTAAAACATGTCATGTCACTTCACGTCACATGTAATGCCATGTCACTTCAAGTCACGCTAAAACAAGTCTTGTAACGACACACTACATCATGTACGCCATACCACGTCGCGTCACGTCACGCTAAAACATGTCATGCCATGTCACTTCACGTCACATGTAATGCCCTGTCACTTCACGTCACGTTAAATTATGTCATGCCATGTAAACGACACACTATATTATGTACGTCATACCACGTCGCGTCACGTCACGCTGCATCATGTCATGTCATGTTTTTTTCTCACTTATATTTCGTCACTTATCGAGAAGCAACTAGAGCGCAAACACTTAATCCGTGAAATAAAATAAAAATTGTTACTAACAAATAGTTCTTATTTATCACTCAACCAGAACAGTCTAAGAAAATGCAAAGGAGACAATACTTCATTTCAGCTTTACTCAGTCTTAAATAGTCACTAATAGTCACTAAATAAGAACTATTATTAAAAATAGATTTTATTTCACGGATGAAGTGTTTGCGCTCTACGAATACTACTTTTTTCGTTACTCACCCAGTAAAGCGTCCAACGACTTCAGCTGATAAGTATCTAAAATACCATTATTGACAGCCCTGGATATTGAAAACAGAAGATTGTTACGAACACTATAGAATAAGTCAAACCACAGGAACCTCAACCACCACAGGAACCCCAACCACCACAGGAACCCCAAACAACGCGCTAATAAATAGGTGGACGTACAGTGACGTATTTTGTTATGGTTTTGACAACCAACCATTGTTATTAAAACAAAGAAAATTAAAAAATTTATTGTGAAAATGGTTGGCAAATTAGCATCAAAATACCAACACTTGTAAACACTGGGCTCACCTATACAACACCGACTCAAAATGGCGCGCTGTAAAATAATAACGTTTAGTATGCGTTAAAAAAAAACCTCAAGATAGAATAATTGGGCTGCCTGTGGTTGATCAATCACAATATAACCAAAATCAAAGAATAACCAAAATCTTTTTTTAATCGGCGATCTTAGCTTGGCGCGTGGTAAAAAAATAACTTTATTTGGTTTTAAAAAATTTCCTTAGATCGAATAGTTGGGCTGCCTGTGGTTGATCTCTACTTTTTGCAACAAGTGCGCTATGCTAGCTCCCCATTATATTCGTTGAAATGTTTAAAACTTAAACATCAAAAATTAGACTGCGAACAGTCCCTTCTTTTCCCTCCAGATTCCAAGGAAAACGAGAGAAAAATGAGCATTTAAATAAAACACGGACGAGCGGGGATTGGGGGCGAAAAGGGGGAAGAGCGATGGGAGATACTACTTTTCCTCTCCCCTCCTCCCCTCCCCAACTCGCCTCCAACTCGGTCGTTTTATTAAAGTTAAAATTTTCTGAATCCGGAGGGAAAAGTAGGGACTGCTCGCAGTCTATCAAAAATATTGAAATATTTGCCAACGACAAATTTTGCACATGATAGAAAAAGCACTTCGTACTTCCGCGACATATTAAAGCGATATTTCCTAACGCGGCGTCCTTTGACCACGATTCAGGAAACATGTCTGTACATGTTTCGTGAAAGTAACTTCCTTGTTTTGCCAGAACTACCACAAAAACATTGTACATATAGTGTATCTAATGTATTCCCTTGTATTGTAGCATTAGGCCACTTTCAATACAATTAGATGAAGCACGTACAATGCTAACACCCTAAAATATTACTTCGGACGTTTCGAACTTGACTCAAAGTGTGAAAAGTAACTAAAATCTCCTTTTATTTGGTACATATAACTAATCTTTTAGCTTAGCTTAACTTATTTTAATATTTTTTTAATTTTTAAGTAATTATTATTTTTTAATTGTTTCCTTAAAGTACCGACGCAATCCACTATCTTATTTCTAATACAACTTTTACCTTAAATCCCCGACGTAGTGAGTTTCCCAGGCCATACGAACACGTGACCTAAAGGAAAACAATAAACATCGATAAAGGTTTCACATGGATTTTATCCGCGTAAAGACACGCGAAGAAGCAAAAATTGCACGCGAAAATGAATATGAATATGTCCGTGGTTCAACCGATACCTAACAACGTTTAGCAATGTGCATATATGATCAACAATATTGACGTGTATTTAAAATGAACTAAAAACAGCTCCGTTAAGAGAAAAATAGAAGAGTTTTGCAAGACGCGAATTAAAACCACGTCATTCTGACTACAGGTGAATCGTAGTGATTTGCAAGGACTAGAGGGAAAAACACGTATAGTTTACAAACAATCACACCCCGTTGGGGCTCTTCCTTGAGGCTAGCCCACTCACACTCACTGTCACTGCATTCAATATTTACAACACACAACTATGCTAACATGTTCATCATATTCATAGTGGATCGATGAATTGGTGGAAAACCAGATAATCCAGAGAAAAAAACCTTGTGTCGGCAGGACATTGAAGATAACCACACATACATCAAAACTCAACTCAAATATAGTCCATGCCCGAACTGAGACTCGAACCTGGACCACTGCGGTGAGAGGCGCACGGTAAATAAATACGCCACCCATATAGATAGTATGATATGCATGATATGCAGAGTGCACCCATATAGATAGTATGATATGTATGATATGCAGAGTGCACCCATATAGATGGTATGATATGCATGATATGCAGAGTGCACCCATATAGATGGTATGATATGTATGATATGCAGAATGCACCCATATAGATGGTATGATATGCATGATATGCAGAGTGCACCAATATAGATAGTATGATATGCATGATATGCAGAGTGCACCCATATAGATAGTATGATATGCATGATATGCAGAATGCACCCATATAGATGGTATGATATGCAGAGTGCACCCATATAGATGGTATGATATGCAGAGTGCACCCATATAGCTAGTATGATATGTATGATATGCAGAGTGCACCCATATAGATAGTATGATATGCATGATATGCAGAGTGCACCCATATAGATGGTATGATATGCAGAGTGCACCCATATAGATGGTATGATATGCAGAGTGCACCCATATAGATGGTATGATATCCATGATATGCAGAGTGCACCCATATAGATGGTATGATATGTATGATATGCAGAATGCACCCATATAGATGGTTTGATATGCATGATATGCAGAGTGCACCCATATAGATAGTATGATATGCATGATATGCAGAGTGCACCCATATAGATGGTATGATATGTATGATATGCAGAATGCACCCATATAGATGGTATGATATGTATGATATGCAGAGTGCACCCATATAGATAGTATGATATGCATGATATGCAGAGTGCACCCATATAGATGGTATGATATGTATGATATGCAGAGTGCACCCATATAGATGGTATGATATGTATGATATGCAGAGTGCACCCATATAGATGGTATGATATGTATGATATGCAGAGTGCACCCATATAGATGGTATGATATGTATGATATGCAGAGTGCACCCATATAGATGGTATGATATGTATGATATGCAGAGTGCACCCATATAGATGGTATGATATGTATGATATGCAGAGTGCACCCATATAGATGGTATGATATGTATGATATGCAGAGTGCACCCATATAGATGGTATGATATGTATGATATGCAGAGTGCACCCATATAGATGGTATGATATGTATGATATGCAGAGTGCACCCATATAGATGGTATGATATGTATGATATGCAGAGTGCACCCATATAGATAGTATGATATGTATGATATGCAGAGTGCACCCATATAGATGGTATGATATGCAGAGTGCACCCATATAGATGGTATGATATGTATGATATGCAGAGTGCACCCATATAGATGGTATGATATGTATGATATGCAGAGTGCACCCATATAGATAGTATGATATGTATGATATGCAGAGTGCACCCATATAGATGGTATGATATGCATGATATGCAGAATGCACCCATATAGATGGTATGATATGCATGATATGCAGAGTGCACCCATATAGATGGTATGATATGCATGATATGCAGAATGCACCCATATAGATGGTATGATATGCATGATATGCAGAATGCACCCATATAGATGGTATGATATGCATGATATGCAGAATGCACCCATATAGATGGTATGATATGCAGAGTGCACCCATATAGATGGTATGATATGCAGAGTGCACCCATATAGATGGTATGATATGCAGAGTGCACCCATATAGATGGTATGATATGCATGATATGCAGAGTGCACCCATATAGATGGTATGATATGCAGAGTGCACCCATATAGATGGTATGATATGCAGAGTGCACCCATATAGATGGTAGGATATGCAGAGAGTATGCAGTGTAACGTACCTTGATATCATGTGAATAAGATTTGTTGCTCCCATGATACTGTCGGCAGTCTCAAAAGCTGAATTACCTAAGAGTACACGAAAATATTGGTTCAAAGAATGCTTGAAGAATGAAATAAAACAAACACGATTGAATTGACGCTATATATTAAATTCATCATGTTCATTCCTGAATAATCCATCCATCCACCCATCCATCCACCCATCCATCCACCCATCCATCCACCCATCCATCCACTCATCCATCCATCCACCCATCCACCCATCCACCCATCCATCCATCCACCCACCCGTCCACCCATCCAGCCACCCAGACAGATCGTCTTACGACGGACAAATCGTCTTACGACAAATCATCTTGTTCAATTCACATTACGAATTCACACACGAACAAATATACCGACGATTTGTCTCTCCTGTACTGTGAACAGGGTCAATGAATATGATATCGATATTGAGCGTACCTCGTCCAATAATGAGTACAGATTGCCCTTCATAGTCGTCAGGATTGGTGGAGATCTCACTGTATTTCTATAACGAAAGAAAACCATCCTGATTAATTGACTAAGTTATATGTCATTTTTACAATATATAGGTAATATAATGAAATTTGTAACACCGTAAAAATGTTGACTTAACTTTTCTGACGTTTCGAGCTTTAGCCCTTTAGCTTTTACTCCGACGAAGGGCTAAAGCTCGAAACGTCAGTAAAGTTAAGTCAACATTTTTTACAGTGTTACGAATTTCATTATATCACCTATCGTTTATATCAAACACCGACGCAGCCTATACTAGTTTACTCGCTAGTTTCCATTTGTAATTTTTAAAGTAAATACAAGAGTTCCACGCATATATATTTGATGGGATTTTTCATTAATTCTTCGGGAACTTATTTACTAATGTTTACTTTTAAAATACATAAAATACTCTGAAAGTCTTTGAAATTCACCCGCTATTCAAACAAAAACACAAGACGCAAAGTTACCGACTACGTGCATTTTACACTGCGCAATTAATCAATTTCTTTCTTACCAAGGGGTTTAAACATTTAAATTCTAAATAAGCTAACGAACAAAGGAACAGTTAAGGTTACTGTGAACCTTCGCGGCTACCTTTCGTCAAAAAATTATTTTCGCGTCGCGTTTATTTTATTTTATTTATTCATTAACAATATTTATAAAGAGGTGCCCAGTTCAGCAAAGCTGGTTTGAATGGGGCTCTGTTTAAAATAAACTTACAGACATAAAAATACAGTACAGGATACAAAAAATAAAGTTACAAAGTACTAACATATAAAATGGTGTGATGTTATACATTATTTTAAAGAAACAAAAAATATGTCTATGCAGTCTTTTTCTGCATAAAGTTAATTTGTAGTGCGTGTGAACGACTCTAATTTAACTGATTCTAAATAAGCTAACGAGCAAGGGAACAGTTAAGGTTACTGTGAACCTTCGCGGCTACCTTTCGTCAAAAAATTATTTTCGCGTCGCGTTTATTTAATTTATTTATTAACAATATTTATAAAGAGGTGCCCAGTTCAGCAAAGCTGGTTAATCCGATTGCACGCGGATAAAGAGAGAATTCACCATCAGTCAGACAATATTGTTAACAAGAAATACCACCCAAGTTCTCGAAGAATAAATAATTAAAAACACGCACTCTTTCATCAAATAACCTTGGTATTTTTCATTAATTCTTCTCGAATGGTGGCATTTGCTATACTAATTTCATCAAAAGTAGACTTTTACCTCAGTAAGTTCCATTCCTCTGAACGTTTGGCCAATATTCTCAACAGCTATACCAGTACTGAAAAACAATAAAAGATTAAGCAGGGAGAAACACGGTTTAAAAGGCCACATAATTGACTGGGAGGTGTGAGAAATCACTCGAAAACATAGGGAGAAGGAAGGTATATCTAAAATCAGTCAATGAGGGAATGTTTGAATATGTACTCTTCACTCCAATTACAAATAAATAATTGGCACTGAATTGTTGATATTTTATAATAAATGTGAATACAGTTAACATTATTATTTAATCAATAATTATCAATAAGTTCCATGTACCTTATTATTAGGAATTTGCAAATATGAATAGTTGTTTTTTTTTATAATAAATGTGAATACAGTTAACATTATTATTTAATCAATAATTATCAATAAGTTCCATGTACCTTATTATTAGGAATTTGCAAATATGAATAGTTTTTTTATTTTATAATAAATGTGAATACAGTTAACATTATTATTTAATCAATAATTATCAATAAGTTCCATGTACCTTATTATTAGGAATTTGCAAATATGAATAGTTTTTTTTTTTTTAATAAATGTGAATACAGTTAACATTATTATTTAATCAATAATTATCAATAAGTTCCATGTACCTTATTATTAGGAATTTGCAAATATGAATAGTTTTTTTTTTTTATAATAAATGTGAATACAGTTAACATTATTATTTAATCAATAATTATCAATAAGTTCCATGTACCTTATTATTAGGAATTTGCAAATATGAATAGTTTTTTTTTTTATAATAAATGTGAATACAGTTAACATTATTATTTAATCAATAATTATCAATAAGTTCCATGTACCTTATTATTAGGAATTTGCAAATATGAATAGTTGTTTTTTTTATAATAAATGTGAATACAGTTAACATTATTATTTAATCAATAATTATCAATATTGAGTTCCATGTACCTTATTATTAGGTATTTGCACGTATATTCTGTGCCGTTCATGTCTTTCAAATCAAACTGTCCATTGTCTTGTTTAGATATATTCTTTATATTGGTGTTGAACTTGATATTGAGCTCAAGTTGTTTGGCATAGTCATTTAAATACCTTACCTAAAGTGAAATATGTATAAGGACACTTAACAAAATGATTGCCTTCAATCATCATCTGCCATCATCATCACTACCATTAAAATAATCATCCCAATCACCACCACCACCACCATCATCAGAATCATCACCACCACCATTATGATCAGAATCACCACCATCATTGCTATCACCACCACCACCACCATATTCACCACCACCATCATGGCCATCATCATCATCAACACCATTATGATCAGAATCATCACCATCATTGCTATCACCACCACCATGAACAGAATCATCACCATCATTGCTATCACCACCACCACCATTATGATCAGAATCAACACCATCATTGCTATCACCACCACTACCATTATGATCAGAATCAACAGCATCATTGCTATCACCACCACCACCATTATGATCAGAATCAACACCATCATTGCTATCACCACCACCACCATTATGATCAGAATCAACACCATCATTGCTATCACCACCACCACCATCATGGCCATCATCATCATCAACACCATTATCATCGCCATCATTGCTATCACCACTGCCACAACAACTAACACCATCATCATCATCATCATCATCATCATCATCATCATCATCATCATCACCACTGCCACAACAACTAACACCATCATCATCATCATCATCATCATCATCATCATCATCATCATCACCACCACCACCACCACCACCACCACCACCACCACCATCATCATCATCATCATCATCATCATCATCATCATCATCATCATCATCATCATCATCATCATCATCATCATCATCATCATCATCATCATCATCATCATAATAATAATAATTTAATTACGTAGTCATCTGCATGTGGAAAGAACTGCTTGGAATAATATTTAACTTGTAGAGATTCATCATCACTAATAAGAGAATTCCAATCATGGCGTAGATTGAACTCCTTGTTTGTCTTGCCTACAGTAAAAACACAGAGATACTGAGGAAAACGATAATATAATGTGTAAAAACACACAGATACTGAGGAAAATTATCGTTACAGTCCCCTTGGGCGCCCATTGATTATCCTAATGAAAGGATTGTACCAGATGTAAAACATCCCAGTTCCCTTGGGCTCCCAGATGTTATTTTTCATAATGTTTTCATTGTTTTTTCATGTTCGATCTGAGACCATGATAGGTTTTGTAGGAGCTCATTGAACTTGGACGACATTGGCAAATAACCAATAGCGAGACACAGACAAATCATGTTATTTTGTAAACAACCGAGTTCAATAACTGTTTTATCATTCTGATTTATGAAATCAATTAAAAATCAATCAAATCAAACCGACGGAAAATATAATGTGAATGATAACTTATAATAATTATTTGTCTCAAATAAATATTGGTGAACAATAACAATAAGTCTTTGTCTACTGTCTAGTTGGTTATTATGTCTCAAAATAACAATTAAATTTTACCTGTATGCCGCTTGTTGATAGATATCAGCTTTCTGTGTCTTGGAAATTTAACATAAAAGGCTCCTAGAGGCATAAAAAACAGGAAATCAATTAAGGTTTTTTTTTTTTACACCCTTTTCATGAAACTTAGTCACCCATGAAGTGAAAAGCCTACTAGCTAGTAGCTCAGGGGACTATGGGTAACCTATGTATATTTTATTAGAATAATAATTATAATTGAATATTTATATAGCGCAAATATCTATGTACATATTCAAATGCACTATTCAAATGATGAATCAAATATAACAAAAAACAAAAATAAACCTAAGATAGATAGAAATAGAATGCAGGGATTTTTTGGCCACATTGATACACTTGTCAATGTGTTATTAAGAAATGACAATTTTAACTTATTAGACAACAAGAGAGAAAAGTGGAAAAGCAAGTGCTTTGTGGCCATATCAACAAAACGAAACGACTTCCCAAAAATTCAATAAACGTGTTTTTGTCAAAATTACCAAATAGTTTGTAAACATAGTGTTTATTTACATATCGAGTAAAGGAAGTGAAATAAAACCTTTGGTCTCTTTATCACGACTTTAAATCTGCTTGAATATGGCCAAGAGTATAAACAGGAAAAATGAGCATCCAGGAAACACATTAATAAGTACACAAACATTACTAGTAGAAGCTTTTAAAATCCAATTTTCATCCTCTTTTAATTACCTCATCGTTGACACTAGCGTGTTACGTTCTAGAAGACTTAACACTACGCTTTTAAATGTGGCCATCCAACGTTTTACTAAAGTTATAAGTTATTAAAAACACTTTTTAAAACCAGTCAAAGATGTATAAACTGTAACAGCTGGCAGGCAGAGATCGATGAACGTCATTTTTTATTCAAAGAATTTACGTTGAATTATTATTATATTTAAAATTAAAACTAACGAAAGTAAGTTTAATTTTGATTTTGACTTTATCGAAGTTTCGACGCCGTCCAGCGTCAGTTTTCATTCATAGAATTTACTTTTAATTATTATTATGGAAATCAAAACTCTCCTACAAAAGATTACATGTCATATTATCCATATAGTTGAAACTATACCAAATAAAATAAAATAATGTAAATAAATTTGGTGACAGTCTTATATAAAATAATAAATAATCCATTCACAACTCGCAAGCATGAAAATAAGCGTATTACTAGAATTTCGATGACTGTAATATCATTAATACTATAAGTACTGGTAATTATATCTCCTTCAATCAAAACTTAACTGTTTGTTACAATGGGAGCGAGAAAGTAATTTTGATGATAAAAATGAGCGTTTGCTTATATCAGTGTTTTCATTTCAACAAGTCTTTTTAAAATTTCTTTTGTTTACATAATAATCCAAATAGCATTATCCATTCAAACATTGCATAACCCTTATTTTTCTATTCAAACAATGCATACTTTATTTTTCCCGAATTACTATTTTTTGGTCGAGAGCTAATTTACTGTTCAAATTAAGATAAGCTGAAGTGATGCCCGATATTATCGACAATTTTTACCTAAATTTGGCTAGCTTGCTATTACGTCAAAAAGAATTAAATAAAGCCAGATAGCATTCGCAAAAGCTTAGATGTAGATTCTTGTTCCTTTCAAGTGAAAGATTACGTGTAAAGTGAGCATTCATTATTCTAATTAGCTTAACAGTACAAAAATTCTCTTTGTATTTTCGCTTCTTTCGTTTTTACTCGTTAGAGCGGAATATCCGTTCCGTATTTATACAACACGCTACGCGCTGTTTATTTGATATTTCTAACCACTAAAATCGCACTAAACTTACAACTGTCTTTAAAAGTAGAAACGTTAAAAAAGTCTTTAAGTCTTTAACTTCTTACTAGTAAAATAGTGAAAATATTATAATTTTAGGATTGGTAAATACAATAGGAGCAATCATGCAACTGTGAATAATAAAACAATTGTAGTGATGCTGTAAAAACTATATAACAAGTTCTTAGTGCTGATAACCGCTTTTATTTTAATATAGTTTGGTGTTTTCATTTAAGCATTTCGAGTTCTTCCATGTATTCTGAGAGTATGTTAATAAATGCATGCTCGCCTATAAAAGCATAAACAAGCTATATGAGGTCAAATGTGACGAATCATAAACTCAGTAAAGCAGAACACTTTTAAATTATACCTGCGACACTTTCTCTTTCAAAGATAATATAATCCCTGTCAGCTTTCTTCAGGAAAAATCCCATTTGAAGTCCTAAAAGAAAAAGGAAATGCCTTAGCAACAAGTTTTTTTTAGAATGTAAATCTAGTAATACATTGAGTTAAAACTTTGTGAATTTAATTATCGTTTCTTTACCTCCTGGTCCAGCTCCAACGACACAGTAGTCATGATGTATCTGTGGCTTAACATGTTCCACAAACAAGCAAACGAAGAAAAGCAGCTTAACAACCACCAAAACGAAGTTAGAAGAAGCCATGTTCTTAGTTTTGAAACAACTCATGCAGATATTCAGATATTATATCACTTGTAAATAAGATTCCGGTAAATCTTGTAAATAATAAGTGTCCAGTAAATCGTTCAAAAATCTTACTCAACTAGGAGTCCTGAAGGTGCGATATCGAACACAATTCACTCCCTGTAAAGCGAACTGTGTTATGTAGCATTCTCTAACTTGTAATTATTCCGGTATGGTGTTTAAACTCCGCTAGAAGTTGTGATGATCAAGACGTTGATTGGCTGAGACAGTCTCATAAGTTAAAATTTAATGACATAATATTATTTGCATATTTCAAGGGGTTGATGACGCAGGGAGGGAGGGAGGGGAGGAGGCATTGTGATATGCAGTCTGGCAACGAACGAACGACATTGGTATTTATTATAATACTTTTTTATCAATTATAACCGTCCTCATTATTATTATTAAAAAAAATAATGACAAAAAAACTAAATTAATTAAAAATTGAAACTTTTTTTCTGTCTTTATAATCATTGACTTTTGCCATAAGGCTATCACTATAATCATCGATATTATCGTTATCATCACCATTATTATCGTTATCATCATAACCACCACCATCTTTCATTTTTACTTGCAGCTGACTGCAAATCAATATGGATGTCTAATAATTAATTATTCCAAAGTAGATTTTTGCGATAGAAAGATCATTAAACAATCACCGTCTAAAGCGTGTGAAATAGACACATTCCCCATTAAGGGCTTTAAGGCAAACCGACGTAGATTTTCTCATACACGCCGACTATTAACTGGGTGGTAATTGAAACTGGACCAATTTTATCTCGATTATTTTGGACCAATAGAGTGGGTTTGTTTAAGCAAGATAAACGCTTTTAGCTTCGATATTTACCGATGGGAAATATCGATTAACATGCAGTCGGCTTTTAAAATCCGATTATTTTGATTATTATTATTATCGCAATCAGCATCGTCATTTTCATCATCGTCGTTATATTCATCATTGTCATGATCATCACCATCATCATCAACTTTATCATCATCAATATATTGATTGAGCAATATCATCATTGCATCATCAGCTTATCATATTACGATCATCATCATCAATATCATAAATATCAACATGATCAACGATATTATCATCAATATTATCACAATCATCAGCGTATCATATTACGAACATCATCATCATCAATATCATAATCATCAACATTAATATCACTACCATCATCATCAACGAATCATTATTACCATCATCATTGTCATTACCATCATCATCAACATCATTATTTTTAATATCATTACCAGCATCATCAGTCAACGTTTTTATTATTATCACCATTATCATTGTCGTTATCATCATCACCAACGCCATCATTATCACCATCATCTTCATCCTTCCCTTCCTTTCTTAGTTTCTTTGTCCAACTGTGTTTTTCTATTCAATCGTTACTAGTAGTATTTATTTAGGTGTACAGGCTGTATGTAAATATCTCAAATACACGTATTTACACATATAACAACTCATTGTAAGTCGCAATTCATTAGAAATATTGTACGAGCAGAATGTGTCTTAAATCTACGATCAATAGCTAGTACCTTATTGTTACTTATTTTCGCGGGGCTTAATTTTCGCGATTTTGTAAGTCGCAATTCATTTGAAATATTGTACGAGCCGAACCTGTCCTAAATCTACGATCAATAGCTAGTACCTTATTGTTACTTATTTTCCGCGATTTTGTAAGTCGCAATTCATTTGAAATATTGTATATAGGAGAACCAGTCCTAAATCTACGATCAACACCTACTACCTATTGTTACTTAATTTTCGCGATTTTGTAAGTCGCAATTCATTAGAAATATTGTACGAGCAGAACCGGTCCTAGATCTAAGATCAATAGCTAGTACCTTATTGTTACTTATTTTGTAAGTCGATATTCGTTTGAAATATTGTACGATGCATAGCAGAACCTGTCCTCAATCTTCGGTCAATAGGTACTACCTGTTTCTGTTCTTTTTTTGTTAATTGATGTTCTTACTTATCATCGTGGGAGGTAATTTTCGCGATTTTTAAAAAACTATTGTACCAGGACGCTTTTGTTTTCTTTGTTTAGGGACAAAACAGGATTCCTAGTTAAAAATCGCTGATATAGTCAGGAACTCTTTTTATGAAAAAGACTGCAGCGGTTTTTCGTTTATAACGGTATATAAAGTGACACTATTGGCATAAATTTATTATTATGAAGCAAAAGGAAGGGTTCCCTTCTATTGGTAAAGAACGGATGGTCAGAAATTTTTTAATTGATATGTTTGTTTTATCAAATTTCGCTTATTTATTTTAGTAGTATGCAAAAAAAAGGTTCCTACTTAAACGTGAAAACTTCGCCGTTAAGATTTGACAATATGATCATCATATATTGATCGCCATCATCGTCACAACCATCATCATTATTACTTTAATCATGATCACAATAACAATCGCTATAATCACAGGCAGCCCAAGCAAATCACTTTTATTCAGTGAATTATTTTTTGTTCATTATTTTTAATAAAATGTTACTAAACTTTGACTGTAGTTGCTGTTATGGTGTATTTAAATACTTTTTGGATGGTTTTTCAGTAGCTAGTTTAAATCCATATTTTTATTTTCTCGCCCACTAGTACATACACCTATTTCAATTAACGTTGTCCATCTGGAATGGTTGATCTGAGACCGATAGGAATTGTGGGAGGTCGATAAACTGCAAATACATTGTTTTCATCACACTTGAATGGTGCTGAATTATGGATAACAGTATTTCAGAAGTAAACATTAATATTCGAGCGTGATTATAATAATGTATTTGCAGTTAAACGAGCTCCCACAATTCTTATCGGTCTCAGATCAACCATTCCAGATGGACAATGTTGATTGAAATAGGTGTATATCTACTAGTGGGCGAGAAACCACAACAACTACACAACCACAACAACTACAGTCAACTAAAAATTCTCAGCACCACCAACATCCCCAAAAATCAGCATCATAATCATCGTCATAATAAAACCGACCACCACCACCGCCGTCATTATCATCATCATCATGACCATCATTAACACCGTCATCATCATCATCACAATCATGATCAGCAACAGCATCAATATCATGATCATCGAATCATCATCATGATCAGCAACAACATCAATATCATCATCATCATCACCACCATCATCATCACAATCATGTTCAGCAACAACATCAATATCATGATCATCGAATCATCATGATCATGAACAGCAACAACATCAATATCATCATCATCACCACCATCATCATCACAATCATGTTCAGCAACAACATCAATATCATGATCATCGAATCATGATCATCATCATCATGGCCTGTATATTTATTACTAATACAACTGATTCAAAAATGTTGTCATCGCTAAAGGCGATAGCCAGTAGGAACTATACAAGAATAATCGAGCCTCCAAATGATTTCGTGGACTACAAACTATAAAACAACGCGGGATATCTCCACACTAACCCCCGTGTTAGACAAAAATAACAAGCAGAAATACACGTTATTCCAGCTATTCTTAGATCTTAGAATGAAGATTAGAACGTAGAACGTAGAACGTAGAATCGGGCCACGACAAGATAAAACTTGAAAATACTGTAATCCTAGCTTCCAACCTTGGAAATTACAAACAACGAAAAATAGCAGAAGCGCTTTTTATAAAGGAACACAAACCAAGCCTGAATGAACAAGGACAGTCAATTCCCTTGAGTTTAATTAATTAATCTTAATTCAGAATGTCTTAGTTTAATTTATTCATTTGCAGTTGATGGTCTTTGGATAAAGACCGAAATATACAAATTACAAAAATGACAACTGGTCTTCCCGTAATTCTATTTCTCATCTTAGAATGACCTATTGCCTATTTTATTATATTTTATTTCATTAGCTTTCCCTTCATACGAAGGCAGGGACACCACAACAGCTTACACCAGCTTAAACCTGACTGTTGTGTCTATGGCAACCTTTTATTGGAAGTGGAATTGCTATTTCAAATTGAAAAAGGCTGTTATTTCGGATGAATAACATGTTATTTGTACATTGTTTTTCACAACTTTCCCATTGATATTTCTGCATGATACCATCAAACTTGAAACTGATATTTCATAAACCTTTTAACAGTGTCTGTCCTCAAGGCATTCAAAGGTGAGACTGTGGTCTCCATTCTGAGTGTTTTTAATTAAAAGGAAATATCTAACTTGTATGGGCTTGATCAGCTTCTAGTGCAGTACTCTACCACATCTAAAGAGGAATAAATAGGCTTAATTATGAAAAGAATCAAACAAACTAATAAATAAATTTAAAAAATTCATGAATAATTAATGAGACATTTTCAAAAGAAATCATGACCATGACGAGTGTTGTAAATCTGATACAACACTAGTGTTGTATATCCTGATTTGCATAAGTTTTAACTGGTAATTTTACGGCAAAATTTATTTTAATCTTGAAAATTTTGGTAAAATATGAAAGAGCTAACCTAGACATTTTTTAAGTAGTTTATAACATTCACGTCCGTGTTGTATCGGCGATACAACAGCTTCAGCTTGCGATTGTATCTGCCGATACAACACGGCCGCTTATGTTGTAAACACTACAAACAAACAACTGATAAAAATTAACAGACAGACAAACAGATAGACAAATAAATAGACAAACAAACAAACAAACGAACAAACAAACAAACAAACAAACGAACGAACAAACTAACAGACACACACACAAATAAACAGAGTAGACAGACAAACAAACAACAATCTATAAAAATATATCGTGCAACGTCAATATGGCAAAAAAAAAAAATAGTTTGGTACAACGAAAAAACACTGGAGGAAAAAAAAATTGTCGAGCACGCTAAAAATCTAACTAATTCCCCCCCCCCCCCCCCCCCACGAAAATCAAATGGTCCGTCCCTTGGGCGCAACAGAAAATGGTCCTTGTTGTTTTGAAACTAGGTTTCAATTTGCTCGATAGACAGCTGAAACACTTATCACTAGCTGCTTTCACAGATAACAACGCCAGACTGATTCTAAAATTAACACAAACCATAGGTGCAAATAGAACTAATGAAAAAAACATCTCAACAACAAGCTACATCATGACCAAAGCACAATGATTGAAAACATTTCGTCTCATCCGTGTTTCAATGAATGCTTATCCCCCTTTTTGTATTGGCAAAAGCTGTTTGTATTAAGTGGAATCAAACATGACAATTATTAGCATTTTGAGAACAAACGAATGAAACGGAAGCTTTAGAGAAATCAGAGCTCGCCATTACGTAGTTAGACGTCCGTGAAATGGATATCAGGCTTATACACTTTAATAAAATATACAAGAGCCGTGATAGTTAATCCGTGAAACAAAAACCCTTCAATAAAAGAACTGCAATAAGCACTTTGAAATATGAATGATGATAGCAAGACTGTATCCGGTTGTTTCGAAACAATTGCTTCGGAAGAAACAAACCTAGTAACAAAAGTATAGCTTAGAAAAAAATAAAGATAAATGAATGAATATATAGCTGTATGTTTATCACATCTTTGTCTTGTAATGACGTTTACTTCGGAGTACAACAGAAAGGATATGATAAACGTCCGAACCGTAAGAAGGGGAGAGGAACAGCGATTTAAATATCATTCCTCCCAAATTTTATACAATTTTTCTCCCTACTCCCTAACTTTTTCCACTATTTCTCCCTCCTCCCTGATTTTCTTTGTTCTTCGTAAATATAAGCTATTGAGGCTATTCATTAGATAGTGCAAATGGTACAAATTTGAACCATTTAATAGTTTGTATTTCAGAGATAAGCTGTTCGCATAAATTGGCCCAAATAATATTACAATATTAATCAGGCCACTACAATAAAAGGCCCTTTGCAGGACATGGCCACGTGTTTCATTCCTCCATTCTCTTTGACACAGAAAATTAAAACATCGAAAAATATACTTGAAACGGGAAAAACGAAAGTTACCCCGATTACTAACCTTCAAACGTCGCTATCTTGCGTGATGTTCACACACGAATATAGGAAAAGAAAATCTTAAAAACGCTAACTTTTCATGTCAAAAACAACATTTCAAGGAGGTAAGACGGACGACACCTTTATAGAGGAAGAATTTTAAGTAATAGATTGAATTAAAACTAAAGAATAAATTATCTACAAAGATGAATTGTTTTGTTTGTCGTTTTGTAAGTTTTTTATTACCCCGCGAGGCATCTTTGCGTGACCAGGTCCTACAAAGGGCCTATTAATTAGGTAAAATCGACCTTCTCCCTCCTCCCTTTATATTTTGATTCTCCCTCCTCCCTCTATTTTTACCTCTTTTTCTCCCTCCTCCCTGTTTATTTTTGCTGCTTCTCCCTCCTCCCTGATCCGTTCCTCTCCTCTCCGTAAGTACGTTCACAAACTCTTTTCGTAAGGTGAATATTTAATGTAATAACAATTAAGGTACTCCTTAGAAATAAAGCGACTGAAACTTGTATGTTAATTTAACTGTAGATTCGTGATACTGTTTACTTTATACCGGAATATTTGCAAACCGAAAATGAAATAGTCACACAGTAACAGCCACGAGACATTGGCGTAGCGACAGTCAGCCAATCAAAAAGACAGGCAATCGAAAACACTGGCAAACGACAAGCGAGACTGTCAAAAAGGCTGATAGTCAAAGTGAAATGTGATTTGGTGATTATATAGCGCATTATAAACAACTTTTTAAAGCATGGTCCACTTTTTAGTGCACATTGCAGCCACGCTGCTTCAGTTCGTATCAGCTCTGCAAGGACCTGTTCGACATTCTATCGAGCATGCGCGGATACCGCAATGTGAAATAGCGCCAAACATTGACACGTCCGCGCACATTTGCAATTCAAACTGGTTATAACGGGTTTAAAACAGGTTTGAATTTAATATCTCCGTTCAATTTCTGGACGAGCTCAAGCGGCTCCTTGCAGAGGTTCTTTCTTCTTCTACTGTCACGCAGAGTACGCTGCTTATACAATCATAAGGGGCAGATAAATAAATAAATAACATTGTAATATGTGCTTATCATGAGAGCGCATGTCAAGTCCACTACACACGCCTCACACATAAAAAAAACTACATGCACAGACCTCTTTTTAAAGTGCACACTGCGCCATGCGGTTTATCATAAACGAGAGTCACTAATACTTACGTTTTGTGATATCCGTGTACGCTTTTGCCGCCGGGGAGTCTGGTATTTCACTTAAAAACGATTTGCCTTCGTCGCAAGATTTTCCTAAAAATACATACAAAAGTCGATTAATTCAAGAAACAAGCACACAATACCCAACCTGCCCTCACTGCATGGCAAGCAAAAATATAAAATCTTTACCTATTCTAGGATCAAGAGGGATTTTCCCAAGAAATGGCACTTTCATGTCTTTGGCCATCTTTTTAGCTCCGCCTGTGGTTGCTTGGAAAATTTCTGAACCTTTCTGTTAAAAAATGAAAAATCGAAAGAAAAATGATATGATTGAAGTAGAGTTTTTTTCTCTTAACCTCACGAAGTTTCTTTTCTTGCCACCGAATCTAAAGGCAATTATTTGTGACAACTTTTAATTGTCACATAAAAGCTAACATGCCAGCTTTTCAGCAAATGTAGTTCTCACATAAAAATAGGACAATTTTTTCGTCTACACGAACAAATAAAAAATGTACGCATATAAATTAAGGGTAGGAACAAAAAAAAAAAAAAAAAAAACCCAGGGTAGTTTTATACACACTGTTTAAATAGCCCACTTTCTTTATTTTGAGCATTACTTTTTGTTTCCCTAATATTATTTTTAACCCGTTTCCCTTGTTTTAGTGTATATTGTGTACGATCAAATAGAAAAAGATTTGCAGTTGAACAATTTGTAGTTATGTGAGTAAATGTGTAGCAGCCAGCCTGCTTTCCAGTTGTCTGATTTTGTATGGTTTCTATCTTTTAGCAGCCCTTACCTCACACTTTGGGCAGACAAATCCACTCATGTTCTCTACCACACCAATAACAGGAAGATTGACTTTCTTACAGAAACTTATCTCTTTACGAACATCAAGAAGAGAGACTTCCTAGGTAGAAGAACAGTAAAATGGTGTTTAATAATAATGTTATGATGACGATGTTCTTAGCTACACATTACACAAAGTCTCAATGAGCTTACAATGTGAAATAAAATGAAATAAAACTGAAACACGAGAATTTAAAAAAGAGTATATAGAAATTATACAGAATTAACTAAAGCGTATGTAAATTATAATCCAGAAGCTTTGCGACATAAAAAACGTCTTAAGACCAGATTTAAATGCTTCAACTTCGTAGCCACTTCGTAGCCACTTCGTAGCCACTTATTATCACCACCAACATCATCATCAGCTGCATTATCATTATTTTCAGCAATGTAATTGCAAATACCATTATTTCCTTCCAATCCTTCCAACCTTTACTACTAACACCACCACCACCACCACCACCATTATCAACAACACAACCACCCCACCATACCACTGTTATCATCAACATCATCACTATTGCCACCCCATCACCACCACCCTCACATCATCATCACTCCATCATTAACCCTGTTGTGCCTCCATCACATCACTATTGCAATCATCATGCCAACCCCAACACCTTCACCATCATCAATGATTTTTTAATTTGTTTTAATTTTAATTCTATTTTTTTAATCAATGATAATGATTGTCACTTTAATTTGTTTTAATTTTAATTCTATTTTTTTAATCAATGATAATGATTGTCACTACATACCTGGGGCGTTGTTACAACTAATGCTCCATCTATACCAGTATGCTGTAGATATTGGATGATTGACAGGTGCTCGTCAGAGGTTCCAGGAGGTGTGTCGACAACAAGGTAATCAACATCTCCCCAGTCAACATCTTTTAGAAACTGTTTGATTAATCCTTTGAATAAAACATTATCAATGATATTGTCAACTGGTTGATATGAAAAATTGGATCAGGGATGAAGAAACAAAAGAAAAAGAAAATAAGAAAAGAGAAGAGAACCAGAAAGAAAAAGAAAAGGGTGAGAAGAAGAGTGAGAGAGAAGAAAAAGTAAAAGTAAAGAAAAGAAAAAAAGTTACTAATACTATTACAACATCATAATTGCACCAAAATTACCAATATCATCATTGCTATCAACACCATCATTATCATCATCATCATTACCAACACTAACAACTACCAATATCATTGCAGCCATCATCATCATCGTCATCACCATCATCTTGCTACAATCATCATCACTGCCACCACTTCTATTCACCACCACCACTACCAATATCATCAATATCATCATCATCAACCATCATCATCATTGTATCATGATAATCACCACCACTTCCCTTTACCCCCACCACAACTAATATCATCAATATCATCACCATCAACCATCATCATTGTATCATCATAATCACCACCACTTCCATTCACCACCACTGCCATCATAATCATTATCACCATCATCAATCATTATCATCATCACCACCATCCATTATTGCCACTACAAACATTTCCACCATTATCACTTTCATCACAACCCTCATAATCTTCAGCATCAGCATCACCTTCACCATTACTTATGTCTTTTATTTCATTCAACCTACCATTTTTCTTTGGTCCTCTCCAAATAACAGCATCAGTTGGTTTCTCAAGTAAGAATCCTACTGACATCACTGCTAAATTATCCTCAACATACTGAAAACATAAAACATTGTTAGATTATAGTTTCATTCTCTTTTGTTCTGATTGAGTGATAGTGACAAATAGTTGCTAGCTAACAACTAGTTAGCAACACATAACTTTGGTGATATTTCACGGACATAGTGTCTGCATTCTAGTAACAACACATGCATGGGTGGCATGGGTGGCCTAGCGGTTAAATCGCTGGCCTCTCACCGCTGTGGTCCAGGTTCGAGTCCCAGCTCGGGCATGGATTATATGTGAGTTGAGTTTGTTTGATGTGTTCTTCTCTCCTATGCCACGAGGGTTTTTCTCTGGGTTATCCGGTTTTTCTTCCTCCACAAAAATGAACATGTAAGCTGCGTTGTGTGCAAAATAATTAATGTAGAGGTAGTGAGTGTGTGTCTGAGTCTCCCCAATTAGCCACTGGCTAAATACATTGAGACGTTAAAAAAGTGATTTATTTTTATTTTTATTTTAAGCATTTTCTTGGTTGTGATCTTCATATTTACCACTGGTGACCATCCTGAGCCACTTTGATGGACCTATCACATAAAAGATTTATTCAGATATTTTATAGTATTGTAACTATAAAATTGAAGTTGTTGTTTGTCACTTGGAATTAATAGTCCTTTTCACAAACTTACTTGCTTTAGTTTTTGTAATACAAATAACAACTAAAGCCACTTTAATCAAAATATGTTTTAGTTGGTAATAAAAATTACAATACCTGTTCCCCTTGAAGGCCCATTGCTGTTGGAATTGAAGGCCCACAGATATCAACATCTAGAACAGCTACCTGAGGAAAAAATCTGATTGATGATTTATGCATGGTGAAATGGATGAATGACTGAATGAATTAATGAATGGATGGACGGATGGATGGATGGAAGAATGGATGGACGGATGGATGGATGGAAGAATGGAATGGATGGATGGATGGATGGATGGATGGATGGATGGATGGATGGATTAATGAATGGATGGATGGATGGATGGATGGAAGAATGGAAGAATGGATGGACGGATGGATGGATGGATGGATGGATAGATGGATGGAAGAATGGATGGATGGATGGATGGATGGACAGACGGATGGACAGACGGATGGATGGATGAAGGAAAGATGAATGATGGAATGAATGAATGAATGAAAAATGGAATGAATGGAAGAAAAATGAATGGATGGATGAAAAAAAACCCCAAATGGATGAATGAATGATAGAATGAATGAATGATAGAATAGATGGATGGATGGATGGATGATAGAATGAATGGATGGATGAATGATAGAATAGATGGATGGAAGAATGGAAGAATGGATGGACGGATGGATGGATGGATGGATGGATGGAAGAATGGAAGAATGGATGGACGGATGGATGGATGGATGGAAGAATGGAAGAATGGATGGACGGATGGATGGATGGATGGATGGATGGATGGATGGAAGAATGGATGGATGGATGGATGGATGGATGGATGGATGGATGGATGGATGGATGGATGGATGGATGGATGGATGGATGGATGGACAGACGAATGGATGGATGGATGGATGGATGGATAGATGGATGGAAGAATGGATGGATGGATGGATGGATGGATGGATGGATGGATGGATGGATGGATGGATGGATGGATAGATGGATGGAAGAATGGATGGATGGATGGATGGATGGACAGACGGATGGATGGATGGATGAATGGATGGATGGATGGATGGATGGATGGATGGATGGATGGATGGATGGATGAATGTATGATAGAATAAATAGATGAAGGAAAGATGAATGATGGAATGAATGAATGAATGAAAAATGGAATGAATGGAAGAAAAATGAATGGATGGATGAAAAAAAAACCCAAATGGATGAATGAATGATAGAATGAATGAATGATAGAATAGATGGATGGATGGATGGATGATAGAATGAATGGATGGATGAATGATAGAATAGATGGATGGATGGATGATAGAATGAATGGATGGATGAATGATAGAATAGATGGATGGATGGATGGATGGATGATAGAATGAATGGATGGATGGATGATAGAATGAATGGATGGATGGATGGATGGATGATAGAATGAATGGATGGATGGATGATAGAATGAATGGATGGATGGATGGATTATTAATGTAGTGAATGGATGGATGAATGAATTATAGAGTGGATGAAAGACATGAATTGATGAATGGATGAATGGGTGATAGAATGAATGGATGGATGGATGATAGAATGAATGGATGGATGGATGGATGGATGATAGAATGAATGGATGGATGGATGATAGAATGAATGGATGGATGGATGGATTACTAATGTAGTGAATGGATGGATGAATGAATTATAGAGTGGATGAAAGACATGAATTGATGAATGGATGGATGGATGATAGAATGAATGGATGGATGGATAGATGGATGGATGGATGGATGGATGGGTGATAGAATGAATGGATGGATAGATGGATGGATGGATGGGTGATAGAATGAATGGATGGATGGATGGATGGGTGATAGAATGAATGGATGGATAGATGGATGGATGAATGGGTGATAGAATGAATGGATGGATGGATGAATGGATGATAGAATGAATGGATGGATGGATGAATGGGTGATAGAATGAATGGATGGATGGATGGATGGATGGATGGATGGATGAATGGGTGATAGAATGAATGGATGGATAGATGGATGGATGATGAATGATTGAAAGAATTTATCAAATGGATCACAGCATACTTGTCTATTTTCGTCCGCTGCAAGACCATGCGCAAGATGTGCTGTGAAAGTACTCTTGCCAACACCACCTTTACCAGACAGTACCAGAATTTTGTGTTTTACTGATGACATCCTTTCTTTGATCTTTCCAAGGTCTAAAAGACATGTACAAAATGAACATCATGACAATAATCATTTATTAATACATAATATTATCAAAATTGTTACTAACAAACAGTACTTATTTATAGCGGCTATCACTCAACCAGAACAGTCTAACAAAAGCCAAATACAAAGGAGACAATACTTCATTACAGCTTTACTTGTCTAAAATAGTCACTAATATTCGCTAAATAAGAACTATTAGACAGTAAACATAGATTTTATTAAGTGTTTGCGCTCTATCAATGTTGATGATATTTAGAGTAACATGATTTTCATTACATTACAATGGATTATCCTATCATCAGCTTCATTTCTAATAGTTTGTCACTTGGTTCAGGTTCAGGTTCACAGCATGTTTGATTGACTGAAGACTTTTACCATAGTAAAACGTCTGCGTTCACAGTCATTTTTGTCAGATAAACAGCGTAGTCTATTACCTGGATCAGGTCCAGCTGGTTTACTGGATGCACATACGTTCTGGTTTGGACAGCCTTCACAAGCTGACACCTTCCCTGCATCGTCACTACCCGTACCGGGACAGTCTGCAACAAAAACATCATTTCTTTAAAAAAATACGAATAATTTCTGCATATTCTCTACTATTAAAAGGAACAGTTATTACTCTCAGCGCTAAATTGATATTTTTCAACCTATTTATGGTGAGTTAAAGGAGGAAAAAGACTTTCTTACGTTGAGGAGCATTTTCTGGTACATCGTCCGCCATTTTGATTTTCAGCTAACACACAGGAAGCCCACGTTTTCAAAACTGTTATAAAAATTTCAATTTGTATTTCTGTATCACTATTGCAAGTTTAAGAACTCTAAGCAAGTTATAGACTTGGCATAAAAGCTTAAGTAAATGCCATTTTGGAAATGATGTCGTGGAAATATTGAAATAATGAAGGGGATTGAGAATACCTTTTAGGGATCCCTGTGTTGAGAAACTCGCAAAATTTCAAAATGGCGGATGAGATAGGTCAGAAAAGATGACTTTATCGCTCTTTGTCTTACAAGCATTTTTTAATTTCCTCATTCTTCTATTTCTAAGGCAGAAAATACATAGAAAGCAATTATTTATTTTTGTGCTTTTGATTTCCCGCAGCTTCTTCAGTAAACAATGACGAACAGAAAACTAACGAGCAGGAAAAAATCGCAAAAATGGACGAAGATGTTGAAGGCAGCACTGCGAATAACGAGAACTGCACCGACGAAGACCCATCCGTCAGCAATAAAGAACAACTCAGCGTAGAAGAGAAAGAAAAGGACTCAGCGGAGGAGGGTGATAGTGAGAAAACGCCGCCAGAATTAGTGAATTTCAGAATGGTTTGGAACAAGAAAAATTATGATGTTGAGTTTGATGTAGGCCAGACAGTAGATCAGCTGAAAGAACACATTGAGGGTTTGACAGGTGAATGGATTGTTTGCTAGTAGATAAGATATTAAACATTTCTTTGTGAAAATCGTCATTTGGTAAACGAAATAATAATAATAGTCGTCGTTATAAAGCAAGAGCTCAATTAAAAATCCCATGCTTATTATAATTATAGTAACTTAATGTTGGTTCTTAGCTTTTGCCCGATTACGTAATAAATATATTTATATTATGTAACTGAAAAGCTGCAGTATATTCTGTCAATAAATCAAAACAGTTCAAAAGTAATTTGAAAATGATGATCATTATACAATGGTATATATCTATGTTTTTGTTCTTTTAATATTCCTTTTAAATCCTTTGTAAATTGAAAGTGCTTAGTAAGCAGATATTACATAAACTCGAAAATAAACTATTGTTTTCATATTATTGATTTATTTTGACATTTCATTTCAGGTTTACCTGTCTCTATGCAAAAGCTCATGTACAAAGGTATATCTAATAGTTTTGTATCTTTGCACTAAATATTGATTATTATTTTTCATATGTAAGTTATTTATTTAATTAATATCTTATTTTCATTGGAATTAATATGTACTCGGTGATTAAAGAAATTTCACTTTGTATTTGTTATTATTCGGCAATATTTCCTTCGGCGAATAAGTGTTACAGCGCAAAGCCCAAAAGTGTGACTACAGATAATTTATTCACATTCTTTTGACATGTTTGTCTAGCTGTAACTGCTTTGGATTTAAATGGACTTCATTCTAGCTATTTTAACCTCAAAATTCATCTAAAGATTGACATCATTCTTGTCTTGTGATTCACAGTGAGAAATGTTGACATTTAATCTAGAGGAGTTGATTGAAAAGATGTAGAGAAAATATGAATAAATTATCGCCGGTCATACTTTTGGGCTTTGCACTGTAATATTTAGACATTTATTGGTTTTGTAAACTATAGATATCAACAGTAATGATATGCATAATTATTATTATTATTATTATTGTTTTTAATAGGTCTACTAAAGGATGGCTCTAAATTATTACGTGACGTCAACATTACTAGTGGCTGTAAGATGATGGTAGTTGGGTCAACTATTAATGATGTATTAAAGGTGACACCACCTGCACCAAGTCAGTTAAAAGAGGAGAAAGGAGCCACAGGTACCTCACAAATCAAATCAATTTACTGTGGTTTTCAACTTTCTGCAAACTCAGACATTTCAGGGGCTCGTTGTGAAATTCGTTTTCAGCTGCCATCAATCAAGGATTTAAAAGGTACCGACTAATTAGTTTTGATTGACAGCAGCTAAAAACATGTTTCACAATAAGCTGTGGGAATGTCTGAGTTCGCAGAAAGTGGAAAACCGCAGTAAATGACATCTCTGCTGATAAAAAAGGGATTGGCAGGCTGATATTACTAAAAGATACTACTGCAGAAACAACAAGCTAATCTAATATATCTATTATGTAACAACAAAAGAATAAGTGCTCACTGCTATGCACTCACCAAGAAGTAGAGCATTAAAAACATTATTGCCAAAAACTGACTAGCCTCCTTCTAAACACAGTGGATTTCTCACTTGTATGAGATTCTAGTCAGTCCAGACCAATATTTATTTGAATTGTTGGCCACATTCAGATTTGGTGTTTTTTTAAATAATTTAGGTTGATATACTACACTGGCTTGTTCTCTATGGCTGAATGAACTCCCACCAACACATGTGGCTGATTTCATTTCTTACCAATTGTTTTGCTGATGCTCACATACAGTATGTCTATTTTGTATTTACAGCAACAACAAAAGAACCACTCTGCAAACACAAGGTAGACATGAAGACATGGTTGCTCATGTTGATTGCTTGATCATTCTGCTTATGTTGACTTCATATGATTTTTATGATAATTTTGTGATTTTTTGATCAACTATTTTTTAGATGCATAAAAAAGTTCTGGACAAAGGTAAACCGGATGACATATTACCAGGAATTAAAAATAGAAAAGTAAGTCATATTAGGCAGGTAAATGGGTATAGATGGATTTCATGTCATGCAATCAAATTTTTAGCTTCAAAACTATAAACTCTACAATGGGGTGCTTTTGATATCATTTATAGCTCCTCCAATATAGTCTTAACAACAAATTTTATAAAATTCCGTCATTTTGATCCAGAGATATCGGAAAAGCGATCTGCATCACGTAATATCAGTCACGTATTTTGAAGAGTCAATATTTCGTCAAATTTTAGTGTTTTCACATTCTGATACAAGCCCACATGATGATTAAGTAAAAATCTAAGCAAATAAATCACATTTTGGTTATCATTCTAGATATTTGCGAGCTTTCTGGGAACTCGATAATTTGGCGGTCATACATTTTACTGTAAACAAGGTGCAAATTGAATCTCGTATATTGTTTGCGGAAACTGTCAGATCACGATGAAATTTGGCCATTTAACAGGGTTTGTAGTTCTCTTTCAGATAAACATAATGTCATTTTACTAGAGTGCATAGTTTTGAATTAGAAAGTCATGGTGTCACATGAAATCGATCTATTATAGGTCTTAAAGTTTACGTTTTTATGAGTGACCAATAATAACACCACCAAAAAAAAGCCTTGGCAATTTCATTCCAACCAAAGATAAATTTATTTTAGAAAAGTACAATGCATTTTGTTTAATTTCACAATGTGCATTATAACAAACTCAGTTATTAAAGTATCCAACTTTCTTTTTCTAATACAGGAAAGCTTACCAAATGTCCCTCTGACTGGCATGTATAATAAATATGGAAGTAAAGTAAGATTAACTTTTAAATTAGAACTGGACCAACTATGGCTGGGAACAAAAGGTAATTTCTTTTTATCCTTTGTTTGATAAACAAACTATACATGTATACTTGTAGTAGTTGGGCTTCCTGTGGTGAAAGCTAAATATTGTATTGTAATCCTGGAAACTAGTTTTACCTGCTGATTCAGTTTGCAAACACAGCAAACAAATTAGCATAAAACAAAGCCTAGTTTCCAGTTTTTGACTTTGCCTGTTTCACAGGGCATTTGCTTCTATATTGTTGGGTTTCCTGTGGTCCAAACACAAGGTAAAAAACGTCCTGGAAACTAGTCCCACTTGTTTCCATTTTAAAAATCATTTAGCAAACACAGGAAGCCCAATATCATGTGATGTAGGTTGCATGTAGCAATGAAAAGTGTATTTATCTCTGATGATCACAAATGATTAGGCTGTTGATTAGAATGTTGTTTGTTGTTCAGAACGTACTGAAAAGATACCAATGGGTTCAATAAAGAATGTTATATCTGAAGCTATCGAAGGACATGAAGAATATCACATGCTAGTAAGTTGACATACTAACAAAGTCCAATGTTAAGTATTACAGCAATAATATGTATAATGAATAAACAATTATTATTTTTATTATATAATATTTATAATATTTTTTGTGTGGTTTTCCTAGAAAATGTCTGGAAATGGTATGACTAATATGGTTGTTTTGTTTAGGCCATACAGTTGGGCCCAACAGAAGCATCACGATACTGGATATACTGGGTTCCTGCACAGTATGTTAATGCTATAAAAGACACAGTATTAGGAAAGTGGCAACCCTTCTAGAAGAACAACCATTAGACATTATAGACACTTAAAGGACTTATAATATGAAAGCACTACTTTTGCTGTGTAAGCTACGCTAAGTCTTCTTGATTGCGTACCATCAATCTGCAAAACAATTACTATTTAACTATAAATATCTATTAAGACTGTAATAGTATTTAGTTTAATATGTAATGTGTAGTAGATGACTAAGGCTACGTGCACACAGGGCTGGTAGAATTTTTGACAGGCCAAAACATTAACCTGGACATGCTGTTCACACAGCATTGAGTAACCACACCAAAAGCCTGTAACTGTCCACAACAGAAAAATAAATATCAAAGTGTTAACAGTTTTTTGACTGGGCTGGCTACAAATTTGTTCTTGATTTTGTAGGTTTATTATTTGACCAGTTAGGCATTCAAATGTTTGTTCAATAGGGGTGGTTCTGTGTGAATGGAACAATTGAATGTACTAAATGTACACCTTTTTGGATGGTTGAAAATTTGATTGACCTGTGTAAACATAGCGTAAGAATTCACTAAACACATTACAAAGAAGGATAAAATATTCACACTGTTCTGCTCCACTGATATCCACAAGTTTGCACAAAACGGTGAAGTATTTAATTGTTTTACGGATATGTGTGATGCACTCTGAAGAAGAAAACTGGGAAACTTCCTT
The DNA here is from genome assembly GCA_949775045.1 of Metridium senile. Lineage (NCBI taxonomy): Eukaryota > Metazoa > Cnidaria > Anthozoa > Actiniaria > Metridiidae > Metridium > Metridium senile. The sequence goes on along the minus strand of OX459099.1, from coordinate 1,890,579 downwards.
CAAAGTCTAGGAGGCCTATTTACGTTTGTCAATTGATTTGGTAATATATGGTGTAACTTTCTAGGGGAATTTTAACCATGGTAAAGAATGGTAAAGGATTTTCTTTCAAGTTGTTTTGGCATCATTACAGTGATAATTGTTACATCACAATCAGCAAATTGCAAATTTCAATTTGATTTTTTTTTGATCTGTCAATCATTTTTACAGAGTTGGAGTTTACATTAAATTAACCATTGACTTTATGAATTAACATACAAGGTCTGCCTCCAAAATGATTGGCGGATTTGGAATTATGAATTGGCTAGCCATGATGCAATGATTATCAATGTAAAAGCTTATAATTACAAGATTGAAACTACTTTATCTATATACAGATGAAACTTTTCTGAAAAATTCTTCAACTTTTGAGACTCTGTTCAACACTAATTAAATGAATACAGAGTAAAAAAGCTTCAGAATATTTCACCTAAGACACCTTTAATGGATAATTGTTTTGAAGGACATGAAAAATATTTACTGTTTTAAAAAACGTTGAAAAATCTTCAATTTTGCACTGCTGAAAATGCAGACAATGACAATGTTTTTACAGCATTTGAGAAGCTCTTGACTAAAGCTAGACTCACATGTAAATTGATTTTGGTAGAAAGATGGTGCTGTCACCCTATAGTTTATAACTATTAACACTGATGTTGTAGTGATATATTTTATAATAATATGAGAATAAATAAATACAAATATACAAATTGTCATGTTTTTGTACCAATTAATTGGCCTGACAGAAAAAATAGAATAAACTAGCAATCAATAAACATCAACAACAACGAAAAGGAGAGAAGAAAGATAATATAAAAGTGAGAAATAGACCAAAATGGCTACCGGTAACACGTTACTATGGATGTTGCCAACCAATTCAAATATTTTGTGAATAAGATTTGTTGTCTCATTATTTGATGTCATATTATTTCCAGAGGTTTTGGATTGGGTGGAAAAGTACATAGCAACGCGTTAGCCAATTAGGTATTCAAACTATGAACAGAAAAAAAATGAGATCCCATGCAAACATACTTCAAAATCATTGTATAGTCAAGAAATAGTTTGGGTTTCCTGTGGTAGTCTTACACACCTTTACGGACCCACCGTTACAAACTGACTAATACTACAACAAAGGAAATGGCGGACGCTCGAAGCACGGACAAAACAGAACGCTGTGATCACAGCACAGAAAAGGTAGAAGAAAAGGTAGAAGAATTATGGGATTTTGACTGGAAATCACCAGATCTCCCATGGCAAGTCAAGGTTCCTCATCCACTGTTAGTCAAACACGAAAGTGCGATTACTAGAGGTCGATCCAATTTGAAAGTTCTCATCCCCTTATGTGGTATTTCTGTGGACATTGTTTGGTTTGCAGACCGTGGGCACTCTGTTTCTGGTATAGAATATGACGCTAGTGGTTGTGAAGCTTTCTTTGAACTCCACAACCTCGAATACGACCTCAAGCCTCTTACTGCTGAGTTCAATGTTTACAAAGCGAAAACCAAGGACATAACTTTGTACCAGTGTGATTTTTTCAAGATTACAAGTCTTGTGCCTTCGTTAAGAGGCTCATTTGACGTGATTTGGGATAGAGCTGCACTCAGAACGACAGTAGGAGAGCCAGAAGGTACCAACGAAAAGGCTTACTTGAAAGTTTTGCGTGAGTTAGTTTCACCAACAGGAGTTCTTGCACAGGAGAGCACTCGCTTTGACATACGTGACTGCAAGACCGAGTTCTATCCTCCAGTTGTAAGCGACGAAATACTTGAGGAACTAGCGAAGGAGAAGTGGAATCTGGAGAAAGTAGATGAGTTAGAGTATGCAGTTGGCGAAGGTTTAGAATTGTTTTATCGCGAGTATAAACATAACATATCCTTGCACTTGTTGACACCTAAGTAATTGACTTTGTCTTCTGAACACGTCGCTTTGACACCTCTTGTCACGCTACAAGAACACAATATGTTCAATAGTTATAGTGTAAAAAGGTTCAAAAACAGCCTTCATAAAACTTGTATTTCATGTATTACATATATTTATACAGCATGTAAGCTTAATCTTAATTTTCAATCGATATTTTAGAATAATTTTTAATATAATATAAATAATTTTTACCTCACGCATATTCAAAGCTATAAACTTAGTACTCATTTTATCAAATAATAGCACACTACTTTCACATATAGTAAAGTTTAAAACAATAAAAACGAGAAATAAAAGTTTGTACTAGTTTGTTTTATACATTCGAACGAACCCACCCGGCCCAGGGCAATGAGTAGTCTGGAGGGATTAAAAGTCACGATCAGCGGAGTGTACCATGGATGGCGGGAAAACCAAAGTCAAGATGGCGGATAAGGTTGAAGTTTTGAGTAGGTTCAGTAAACTGCCAACGAAAGACCAAGCCACCGCATTGGTAAGACAATTTATTTCTTAACTAAAACTTTACTGAATTAAACTTAGAGATAATAGTGTTTTCTATGCAAAGTTGGTTTTGACTGAAGAATCATACGGCGAAAAAAAAAATCAAAACAAAAACTAATAATTATATGAAGACGAAATTGTTGTAAAAATACTTTGTAATTATAAGTTGTTAATTGTTTTTCAAATTATTAGTTTATAGGAGTAAAAGGCTGTGGTAAACATACAGTAGCTAATGCTCTGTTGAACGAATGTCACGCAGAATTTCGTGTCCAAATGTAAGTCTTATATAAGTTTAATTTATTATTCATGACTTTGAATACTATTATGATTTCAAGCCTTTTTTGCGTCCAGCATTGGTAAATATGCGACTAATCTCTACTCTCACCTGTTGTTTTCCAGACGAATAGCTACTTCTTTACCCCTTCCACCAGAAACGGACGAAGAAAGACCAAGAATCGATTTGATTGTTTTCTTCATTGATACTAGCAACAAAACCAGGTATAGTGAACACAGGGAACCCAACCACACACAGACAGGCATAACCTTCCAGAATCTTAAAAGTGGACGTGCAGTGACATATTTTGTTATGGTTTTCCAACCAACCATTGTTATCAGAACAAAGAAAATTAAGAAATCTATTGTGAAAATGGTTGGTAAATTTATAGCATCACAATACCAACACTTGTCAACACTACACTCACCTATTGCTACTATTTTGTTCACAGTTTTGATTTGGTCAAGTCTTCTCTTCAGTATGTTGACATTGAGTATTTCCTAGGACACTGCTGTTTTGTTGCTACTAATGGTAAAACAGTGCTTGTGTATTCATGTATATATTATTGTTTTTTGCTGGATTACTAAGTAGTTTGTTTGTGTGTTTTAGTCAGGAATGAATCAGCCCATGCCATAAGCGTCCAAGATGTGACAAGACTAGCACACACTTACGATTCACCTCTCCTTTGTGCTGAAGTGCAGGTATAATAAAACATTCTATAATAACTTACTTATAATTTAAAGCATGAATATTCTTAAAATAAATCAATCACTTTTTTAACGTCTCAATGTATTTAGCCAGACACAAGTGCCCTACTTATTGGGGAGACTCAGACTCACTACCTCTACATTAAATATTTTTACCACACAACTCTGCTCACATGTTCATTTTTGCGAGGGAGAAAAACCCAGAGAAAAAAATCCTTGTGGCATAGGAGAGAAAAAACACATCAAACAAACCCAAATCACATATATAATCCATGTCTGAGATGGATTTAACCTAGATCACAGCATTTAGAAGTGCGCAGTAAACCATTACACCACTGACTCATAGAGCTATTCTTGTGCATTCTACTATTAATATTATATTTTAATGTAATATCTCTTCTTTTTTAACAGACAGAAAGGGGTCAGAAGACCTTAGCCAAGAGACTCATTAAATATCTACAAGTTACTGCAGGTTTTTGTTCTGGTGTTACACCAACTCTACTGGGTACCACTAAATCACCCTTAGAGACTGATGAACAAACAATGGAATTTATTTGAGATGTAGAACTTATTTACTTGCCTCAATGTTTTCCTAATACAATCCTCTTGAGAGATACACATTATTCACTTGCATCAATGTTCATCCAAGAGGATTGTGTTGGCTATATATCATCATCATTTCCATGGTGGAGCTTTCACTAGCATACATTGAAGCAAATTTATTGGTTTAAGTATAGCTCCAAGCAGGACCTCTCTGAAAAACACCTTGGTGATGAGAGCCTCCTGCTTAAACATTGTTATAAATAAATAAATAAAACAAATATGATTGTGTTGGGAAAACATTGAGGCAAGCCAATGCATTGTCTGCCTTTTTATGTCTTTTTATAACAAAGCTACAACACAAATGCTAAATATTTTGAATGCAGATAACCACATATCCAATGGACAGCACAATATGCACCATTTATTAAAATACCAACATATTATTCTATGTATAAAATTGTAAATTTTAATATTCTTCTTCTATTGTACATAAATATTAAAATTATTAACACAAAAAGCACCTATAACCATTTTATCAAATTTAGCACAAGTTTGTTGTTTGTCATCCAAGTCAAGTATTATGGTCTGTTCCTTGGAAATAATCTAAAAGGAGGACTGACTGACATATCTTTTATTTTGACCAACAACAGTAATATAGATAATATATATACATAAAACAAACCAATAGGGACCTCAAGAATGTATGTTTATGTTGCTAAACAAAATAAAATGTTCATAGTATGCCATTAATAACATACCAACAATTTATTCAACTGTGTTGCTTGATTCCTTTTAACGTGATTGAGAAGATATTTGGAACTAAAAACAGCCTCCATGCATAAAATATTCTATATTGTTGAGCTTGAGTGTGATCTTGTTAATTATGAACGAGTGGATGAAATGATTTAAATTAGAATGGTGAATTCATTCCTAATTTGGTACCAAACTTTAACTTTGCTCTCTTTTGGAATCTTATATATAATCTGAAAGACAAAGAATTAAGTATAATAATTATTAGCATTACTTATTACTATTAATTTCATTAATTGATTATATATAATGTAATGTTATATGGCTACGATAGTACGCGCGCTCTGATTGGCTGATTTCCGGTCTGATATATTCCCATATCAGACTGTTACCATGACAACAGTCCAATTTTCATATTTTTTTCAGACTGGGAAATTAAAAAACAACTTGTAAAGTATTGCATAAATATTTTGTTGAAGTTTTGCCTTTTCATACCTGCAAAGTGTTTTTTAGCCAGTTAAGTGTGTGTTTAAGGAGGCTCGGGTCAGTAATTTTTCGCGCTCACCCAGCGACGTTTGAAAGGCCGTAGTTCCCGCGTCAGAGGGTATTTTGACAAGATTTTTTAACACTTGTCTACATATAGAATAAAGTTTTTAAAAAAGTTATTTTTAATAAAATCGATAATATTTTAGCCGACAAATGATAACGCCGCCGAATTTCTATGTAGCCTATTTTTGGGAAAAATCGACCTTAACTTTTAAAACCACATAGCCTACTTTAAAGCTGTTACCTAGGTCAACAATCTGGCAAAGTTTAAAAAAAATTCATCTCACCGATTTTGAATAAAAACGGGACAATTGTTTTCAGTGCAAAAAACCATTGTTTTATAATATTTACCGATAACAACGGACTTTGAAAAGATAAATCAAAATCCTTCCAGCCAGGTATTAACAGGACATTTTTCTACATTGTCTGTGAATTTCAACAAATTTAGTCCACGGGATGTTTTTTGGGAAAGGATATAAATCGGCAAAAGTTTGTCAGTTTTTGTGCAAAACATCTAGTTTTTACTTCTGAGCACGCTAACGAAAAAATCTGAGATAACTTTTTTTTATTTTTTAGCTATCAAAAGTTCACCATATTTTCAAGTGCGCCTCTAAATTTTATAGTGATTGAAATATTTTGATAAAATTCTGAACGTGGGTATAAAAAAGCAAAAGCATGCAAATCATGTATAACTCGAAAATAAAAACAAACCGGCCGCTAAATATACAAAAAAATATACCCACGTTCAGAATTTTATTTGACCGCCTCAAAATATTTCAATCACTATAAAATTTAGAGGTGCACTTGAAAATATGGTGAACTTTTGATAGCTAAAAAATAAAAAAAAGTTATCTCAGATTTTTTCGTTAGCGTGCTCAGAAGTAAAAATTAGACGTTTTGCACAAAAACTGACAAACTTTTGCCGATTTGTATCCTTTCCCAAAAGAAATCCCGTGGACTAAATTAGTTGAAATTCACAGACAATATAGACAAATGTCCTGTTAATACCTGGCTGGAAGGATTTTGATTTATCTCTTCAAAGTCTGTTGTTATCGGTAAATATTATAAAACAATGAATTTTTGCTAGGAAAAAAAATGACCCGTTTTTATTCAAAATCGGTGAGATGAATTTTTTTTAAACTTTGCCAGATTGTTGACCTAGGTAACAGCTTTAAAGTAGGCTATGTGGTTTTAAAAGTTTAGGTCGATTTTTCCCAAAAATAGGCTACATAGAAATTCGGCGGCGTTATCATTTGTCAGCTAAAATATTATCGATTTTATTAAAAATAACTTTTTTAAACATTTTATTCTATATGTAGACATGTGTTAAAAAATCTTGTCAAAATACCTTCTGACGCGGGAACTACGGCCTTTCAAACGTCGCTGGGTGAGCGCGAAAAATACTGACCCGAGCCTCCTTAATGTATTCTTATTCATTCAATAATGAGAGATTTGAAGATGAAATATTTGCGATTTCGTACATCGTTAAGAAAAAAAGCCATATAATAACGATTTATTAACCTCGCTTGTTTGGTCTGTCCGGAAAAATATCAGACCTTGGTCTTTTTTGTACGGACCTCGCTGCGCTCGTTCCGTACTGTCAAGACCTCGGTCTGATATTTTCCCATACAGACCTCGCGCTCGGTTAATAATCCTTTAATATACACCTAATTGCAATAACATTGTCATATAAAAAAGAAAATTATAAAATGGGAATTAATTAAAAGACAAAAGAAGAAGTTCAGCTTGAGTACTCTGCTTTTGTCTTTTAATTAATTCCTATTTTGTAATTTTCTTTTTTATATGACAATGTTATTACAATTAGGTGTAATTATAACATGTGATTAAAGTGGTTTTTATTAACCTGTGAAACAAAGTATATTAGTTAAAGCATGATATTCAAATAACACAATGGAATTATTATAAAGTGATACACTAAAATGTGTTTCACAGGTTAATGAAAACGGCTCTTATGTAATGTGCAATGAATTGTAACTTAATTTAATTAAATGTAACGTGATGTGGTGATTACATAGCACATTTGTCTAGATGCACTTTAAAGTTAATCAAATGTCATAAACAGGTTCCCATTTAAATCTGTACTTTCCCATTTAAATCTGTACTAATGCAGATTTTGTTGACGTGTGCACCAATCAGAGTATATTGTTTCTGAAGTGAACTTCTCTGATTGGTTGATCTGTGTGTTTAGCACACATCAACACAATTTGCAGAAGTACAGATTTAAATGGGAACCTGTTTATAATGAATGATATTTTAATTTTGATGCACATCTTACTTGATATATCTTCGTTTTAATATCAGCTCCATGAACAATAAAGAACATAGTGGCCATACAAAGACAAGAATAATAGTATAGGATGAAACATCTGTGATGGTATAGTGGGCCCCATAGCTTGATGTCCAGATAGACTGAGAAATAATAAAATACAGTAGCTGGAGACTGATACTGAAATAAAAAAATATATAAGATAAATAAGTAAATGATAGAGAGATAGATAAACAATTGAATAAATGAATAGATAAATGAATAGATAAATGAATAGATTAATGAATGAATAAATGGATGAAAGAAGCAATGGATGAAAGATGAAATGAATGAATAAAAGCAGCAATGAATAAAAGAAGAATGGATGGATGGATTCTTGAAAGAAGCAATTAATGAATGGATAAATGAATAGATGGATGGATGGATGAATAGATTGATCAATGAATGAATAGATGGATGAAAGAAGCAATAAATGAATGGATGAAATGAATAGACAGATGGATGGATGAATAGATTGATCAATGAATGAATAGTTGGATGAAAGAAGCAATAAATGAATGGATAAATGAATAGATGGATGGATGGATGAATAGATTGATCAATGAATGAATAGATGGATGAAAGAAGCAATAAATGAATGGATGAAATGAATAGACAGATGGATGGATGAATAGATTGATCAATGAATGAATAGTTGGATGAAAGAAGCAATAAATGAATGGATAAATGAATAGACAGATGGATGGATGAATAGATTGATCAATGAATGAATAGATGGATGAAAGAAGCAATAAATGAATGGATAAATGAATAGACAGATGGATGGACGAATAGATTGATCAATGAATGAATAGATGGATGAAAGAAGCAATAAATGAATGGATAAATGAATAGACAGATGGATGGACGAATAGATTGATCAATGAATGAATAGATGGATGAAAGAAGCAATAAATGAATGGATAAATGAATAGACAGATGGATGGATGAATAGATTGATCAATGAATGAATAGATGGATGAAAGAAGCAATAAATGACTGGATAAATGAATAGACAGATGGATGGACGAATAGATTGATCAATGAATGAATAGATGGATGAAAGAAGCAATAAATGAAAGGATGAAATAAATAGACAGATGGATGGACGAATAGATTGATCAATGAATGAATAGATAGATGAAAGAAGCAATAAATGACTGGATAAATGAATAGACAGATGGATGGATGAATAGATTGATCAATGAATGCATAGATGGATGAAAGAAGCAATAAATGAATGGATGAAATGAATAGATGGATGGATGAATAGATTGATCAATGAATGAATAGATGGATGAAAGAAGCAATAAATGAATGGATAAATGAATAGATGGATGAAAAGATGGAGGAATGAATATCTAAACAAATAAATAAATGAAAAACAAATAAATAAATGAAAAACAAATTGAAAAAATTGATTTATCAGTTTGAATAATAAAGCAAAATATACAGATATTATTTTAAAATACACTGTATATGATACTTACACTATAATAACACAGTACACCCAGTGAATGTTAGTGAATGGAGATCTCTTCCACAAGGACTTGAGGTGATGAACAAAACTAGTTGATACAATAGCTGAAGAAAAACAAACATGGTTCTGCTAGTACAACAAAGAAAACACACAAGCATTGATCAAGACATCCAAGGCGATGTACTCAGGGGAGTAAAATGACTGGGGGGTAAAATGACGGGAGGGGGAATGGGGAGGGGGGGGGGGGGAGGGGGAAGGGGAGGGGGTGGTCCGACAGCTTCATATTGCAACCCCCCAAAAATACTCAAACCTCAAATTTTACACCCCCCCCCCCCAAAAATGGCATGCAAATTTCGAACCAAAAAACATACAAGACTTAAATACCTCAAAACTGATTTATTGAATGTATATAGAATGTTTCTTTAAAGAACTCACGCCTTGCTGAATTTCAAAACAAATAATTTTCTGATACACAGATCAAATTAAACCAAAATTGAACTCGGAGATGTGAAAACTCAAAAAATATGGTTTCTTTTTAAGACCTAAAAAAATATGTGGCAGGTCAATTGACCCCAAAAAATACCCAGAACGAAAATTGTCGACCCAAAAAAATATGTCGGACCTCCCCGTCATCTTACCCCCCGAGTACATCGCCTGGGCAAGATATCCATTGATTCGAAAGATGGAGTCCGATTTTAATAACTATTGTTCTTGACAGGTTTGCCTCACACTCCATTGTGTTTCAATGTGAACACGAGGCTAACCAATCAAGAACAATAATTATTAAAATTGGATACCATATATTTTGATTTGGTTTATATCATGTAATGCAATCACAAAAAAACTCACCAAAGAATAAGGCAAGAGTCATTGCATTGATGTCTTGTGCAAGAGATAATGCTTGGATATTATTCCCACCATAACCATTCCATGGCTGACTGCTGTTCCTGAGAATTGTAAAAATACTTCTTTCAAACATTATCTTTTTATTTTCACAACATAATACACTTTTGGATTGGATAAGTATTATCACTACCATTATCAGCACCAGTATCATGATGTCATCAGGACTGTTATCATTATATTAGAATCATAATCACCACCATCATCAGCATCGTCAGCATCGTCAACAACACCAACATTATCATTTTCCCCATACATTCATCATCATCACCAACACCGACGTATCACCACGGTAACACTATCACCACCATCCCCATCATCATCAACAACAACACCAACATCATTATCACCACCACCAACACTATCATCATTATAAAAAACATCACCATCATTATTAGCACATCATTACAGCACCACCAGCATTATTACCATCATCATCACCAACAATATGACCATTATCATCACCAACAATATGACCATCATCATCACCAACAACATGACCACCATTATCAATACCACCAACACTATCATCATCATCAAAAACATCACCATCATTATTAGCACATCATTACAGCATCACCAGCATTATTACCATCATCATCACCAACAATATGACCACCATCATCACCAACAATATGACCATTATCATCACCAACAATATTACCATCATCATCACCAACAACATGACCATCATCATCACCAACAACATGACCATCATCATCACCAACAACATGACCATTATCATCACCAACAACATGACCATCATCACCACCAACAATATGACCATTATCATCACCAACAACATGACCATCATCATCACCAACAACATGACCATCATCATCACCAACAACATGACCATCATCACCAACAATATGACCATTATCATCACCAACAATATGACCATCATCATCACCAACAACATGACCATTATCATCACCAACAATATGACCATTATCATCACCAACAATATGACCATCATCATCACCAACAACATGACCATCATCATCACCAACAACATGACCATTATCATCACCAACAATATGACCATTATCATCACCAACAACATGACCACCATTATCACCAACAACATGAACACCATTATCAATACCACCAACACTATCATCATCATCAAAAACATCACCATCATTATTAGCACATCATTACAGCATCATCACCAACATGACCATCATCAACAATACCAACATCATCATCATCATCAAAAACATCACCATCATTATTAGCACATCATTACAGCATCACTACCAGCATCATTACCATCATCTTTATCATCATCATCATAATCATCTCTGCTGCTATTATTTCCCCTACCTTTCCCCTAGTAAGTAGTGACATGATAATTGGTTCTTTGTACAAAAGCCAAATAGAGTCAACGGAAACAGAGCCACAGAAATGAAGACACATGTTGGTAAGAAACCAAGAGAGAAGTATACACAGAATGGATAGGCAATGTCCTGCAACAACAAACAATGTTTTAAAATAATGCATCATTCTTTTACTATTTTTATTGGTAATCATCCAAGAATTAATCAGATAACAAACAGACCTAACCTTCAATTTTATTTTTTTTATTTTAATTAACAATTGGCCAAGGCGGGTAAGATTACAATAGGACATGACGTCCCCTACTAGGTAAAATTACCCTATCCTATGCCCTAAGAGTAATAAAAAACCCAACCCACTTACACGCACCCCTGTGCTACAAAACAGAGACAAAAGGAAAAAAATACATGGGGGGGGGGGGGGGGGACATATTTTTAACATTTTACAAGTATTGAAGGATTTGGACAACGACATTTTACACAAACTAATTTAAATGAACGGATGTCGTCAGGATCAAAAAACATTAGAGAGCCGAATAAAGAAAAACGATTTTAGCTTCTTAGTAAAAAGTAACAGTTTCTCTTCGGCTCTTATATCAGCTGGCACAGCGTTCCGTAAATTTGTTATTCTTATAAAAAAAGAGTCACGATAAAGGGAGGTTTTCGCGAGTTTAGTGTTAAGAAAAAGTCCAGAGGTTCCACGGCGGGAACGCCCACTGCAAAAATGAAATAGGTCATTACAATTTAAGTCAATTTAATCAGATAGTATTAGCGATGTTTTGAAAAATAATGAAAAATGACTAAAATTGACAATGTTTCCTTACCCGGACCTACTAAATATGTGAAATTGATGATTTTCTTATCTATTTTTATTAAGTTCATTTTAGCCCTTTAACTAATAACTTAAAAACCCACCTTAAATGTACGGTCATTCTTTCCTGTCATCATTGACATGAGTCCTTTGGATGATTTTGAACCAATCAAAGAAATACTCAACAGGGGTATGGTGATGCATGATAACCATAGCAAATGTAGTCCTGTCAGGGGAGGGGGTAGTAGGAGACATTGACATAAGAACATCATCATGGTAAGCATCAGTTGACACGTCAGGATGAATGTGAAACACTTTCTGAGACCAAAACTGAGACGGCGAGCCTAGAATAATATTATAACAATCGTGGTGACAATGATGACAAAGAAATTGATGATGATGATGATGATGTTTTTTGATTACAAAGAGAATCTTACTCATGAAAAATATTGATGGTGATAATGATGATGGTGATTATGATGAAGATGATGGTGGTGATGGTGTTGGGTGTGATCATGAAGATGATTGTGGTGATGGTGTTGGGTGTGATTATGATTATGATGATGGTGGTGATAGTGATGATGGTGATCATGATGAAGTTGATGGTGGTGGTGATAATGATGAAGATGATGGTGGTGATAGTGATGATGGTGATCATGATGAAGTTGATGGTGGTGGTGATAATGATGAAGATGATGGCGGTGATAGTGATGATGGTGATTATGATGAAGATGATGGCGGTGATAGTGATGATGGTGATTATGATGAAGATGATGGTGGTGATAGTGATGATGGTGATTAAGATGATTGTGGTGGTGATAGTGATGATGGTGATTATGATTAAGATGATGGTGGTGATAGTGATTATGATGAAGATGATGGCGGTGATAGTGATGATCGTGATTATGATTAAGATGATGGTGGTGATAGTGATGATGGTGATTATGATTAAGATGATGGTGGTAATAGTGATGATGGTGATTAAGATGATTGTGGTGATAGTGATGATGGTGATTATGACGAAGATGATCGTAATAGCAATGGTGGTGGTTATGATAGTACCTCTTTAAGAAGACTCTTGAATTTAAAATCTGTGTCTCGATGAAATGATATTGAGCAAGGCAGGGAGTTTAACAAAGCACTCAGTTCTAATGGCGATAAGTCTGTTAAAAACAACAAACAAAGTTTAAAGGCAATACTTTTATAAACCAATATCCAAGACGATTTATGTACAACAACTGCTAAAGGCATCACTGATAGCAAATGATGATCAAATGTTGATTTGGGCAAGGTTTGAAAATTAGCTAAAAAATGTCACTTAGGCTGTTCTCATTTTGACCCCTTCAAATATTAATGATGATGATGAAAATGATGTTGATAATAATGATAATGATTACCATTCATTGATGATAATGACAAAAGCAGTTCTTACCATTTTCAGTTTCAGACGAAGATGACTCTTCATTGGATAGGTCAAATGTGACTTTGTCAGGATGTTTCTCTCCTGGTTGTAGCTGTGGAGTACCTGAACGGAAATCTTTCGGTAGACCTTTGAGACAGAGCTGAGGGAACATTGGCTCTATAGCGATGCTGAAAAGAATAATCACAAATATAGATTTTTATTAAAAATATGTTAAATGTATGTACCTGTAATCACCAAAAAAAATAAAAAATAAAAAATAAAAAAAAATAATTGTTCTTCTTGACTGGCTAGCCTCCCATACATGTAAAAAATTCCATTGTGTTTGAACTTGAGTATGAGGCAATTCAGTCAAGAGCAAAAGATCACCATACAGTGCTACCTCTATTAAGCAGTCACCCTCGGGACTTTCCAAAGTGGCCACTTAATAGAGGTTGGCTGCTGAATAGAGGTTGACTGCTGAATAGAGGTATAGAATAGGTATAGGAATAGATTTGGGACTTTTTTGTGGCTGCCTAATAGAGGGTGACTGCTTAGTTGGTGACCGCTTAATAGAGGGTGACCGCCTAATAGACAGTGACTGCTTAATGGGTGACCGCTTAATAGAGGTACCACTGTACTTAATTTTGGTCTGCATTCATGTACCTTATGTCTGCCTGAGAAAATATAGTTGTATTGTTGACATTGAAAGAACTGCCAACACAGCAAACCACTTCGCCATGTTCTTGCATGATAGTTATCATATCTTGCACAGCTACAAGTACAACACAGAGATATTGGGAAAATAATGATATTGGGAAAATAATAATGATATTACTATTTTGTATTTCTAATTTTGTTTTTTTTTAAATTGTAAAATCCCCACCTATTCAGTTTCAGTAGCTGAGGATGTGGAGAATGATTTGATTGAAAATATTTGTTTAGGCATATATGAGAATTAAGAATGTGAAAACGAGAAGCCATTTTTTAAACATCTGAATGATTTGGCAGTTGAAAATAGAAAAAAAAAATCATGGAGGGAGGGAAAAAAGCAAGCAAGCAAGCAAGCAAGCAAGCAAGCAAGCAAGCAAGCAAGCAAGCAAGCAAGCAAGCAAAAGGACATGTAGGAAAAGGGAAAACAAAAATGATCACTTACCTGAAGAGCTGCAGTCAGTGAACAAAGGGACCAGTAATGGAACATTGTCAACATTTTCAAGATGTGGTCTAATATTATGCACTCCCCTTGGTAGTTTGGCCTGTCAAAGAAATATCTATAACATTTTTTTTTTATATATATATTGCAATACAATAGATCAAAGTTTGTAAAGCACACAGACTGGCTCATGGTTCTCCCTTCACTTCTTTCATGTTCTCTTGATTATTTATGTTTTAGAATTGAATGGTGTTTACAGTGAGGTTTCTCAAACCGTGAACCCTTGACTTTTTTCATGTTATTATTTTCTGAACTTTCTACTGCTGCAAAGCCTCAAAAAATGAAGCAGTGAGTTCAAATACACTGAGTGTTTATAAAAAGTCGTAATATTTCTTATTTATTTTCTCAAGTAATGTGTGTTAAAAAAGTTAAAAAAAAAACTCAAAGTGTTCACAGTTGGTGTGTCCTCACAGTGTAATAATTAAATAGCATTCTTTTAGTTTAAATCAATCAAGAACTCCTTACTCTGTTGTAGAAGAACCAATAATCCTCACTAGATTCAAGGTGTTGTTCATGACCAAGAAGAGTAGATGTTTCTGATTTATTGTGAGGGTCACCTGCATCTGGTTTATTCACTAATGAAAACACACACAAAAAAATATTTTATTTTACACTATTCTATTGTCAGAAACACATTCCCAAACTCTTCTGTAGTCTATAATTAAGGAATATAAATGTAAACCCCCTAGAAAAGCTTTAACTTTTTTGGGTTGACATTGAGTTAAATAGGTATAGGTTGAGGTACTTTATTGATTCTCCTCAAAGGCTTTTCAGAAACAACAGAGGCTCATTAAAATACAGCGTTTCACTCGTAAAATATCCAGCCATATTACACATCAAACTGTCTAATGAGTTATTTATTATCCGACCATCAGAAAAAAAGGTTTTTTTTTTTTTATAGAGCAAAATATTATTACTTGAAAGACAAGTAAAAATATCGCTGGATATTTTTACTTGATCCAGTCCTACTTCTGCAATCTTTTTACTTGAATGTCTATGACTAGTTGGATAATAAAAGAAATTATTGACAATTTACAATTTAATTGTACTCCTCTCGTCCAATCAGAATCGAGTAATTTTGTACAGTATATTATAAGTATAATAATAGTGTAAATGCAATATGTTCTAATATTAAAACACTGAAATCAGAAAACATCTAAAACTGAGTAATATACAGAATCAAATCTAACTTAGATACAACTCAAATGCAAGTAAGTTGTAATGCTTGAAGAAACTAAAATATTCAAAAAGGATTGACTGGATGGAGGCATTACTGACAAGGCAACATTTTGTACAATGAAAGAACTTAATGACACATGTAAAATACAAACAGAGCAAAAAAACAATGTGATGTTCATTACCAAAATCAATATTGTATAAATTAATTCATGTATAAAATATAATAATGCAACAAATATAGGTCAGTCAGTCAGTCAACTAATCAGTCAGTCAGTCAATCAGTTAGTCAACTTATCAGTCAGTCAGTCATTCAGTCAACTAATCAGTCAGTCAGTCATTCAGTCAATCAACTTATCAGTCAGTCATTCAATCAGTCATTCAGTCAACTAATCAGTCAGTCAGTAAGTCAGTCAGTCAGTCAGTCAGTTAGTCAATCAACTTATCAGTCAGTCAGTCAACTAATCAGTCAGTAAGTCAGTCAGTCAGTAAGTCAGTCAATCAACTTATCAGTCAGTCAGTCAATCGGTCATTCAATCAGTCATTCAGTCAACTAATCAGTCAGTCAACTAATCAGTAAGTAAGTCAGTCAGTCAGTCAACTAATCAGCCAGTCAATCAGTCAATCAGTCAATTAGTCAGTCATTCAGTCAGTCAAATAATCAGTCAGTCAGTCAATCAGTCAGTCAATCAGTCAGTCAATTAAACAGTCATTCAATTAGTCAGTCAGTCAGTCAGTCAGTCAATCAGTCAGTCAACTAATCAGTCAGTAAGTAAGTAAGTAAGTCAGTCAGTCAACTAATCAGTCAGTCAATCAGTCAGTCAATCAGCCAGTCAGTCAATTAGTCAGTCATTCAGTCAGTCAAATAATCAGTCAGTCAGTCAATCAGTCAATCAGTCAGTCATGAACAGTCAATCAGCCAGTCAGTCAATAATTAGTCAGTCATTCAGTCAGTCATTCAACTAATCAGTCAGTCAGTCAGTCAGTCATTCAGTCAGTCATTCAGTCAGTCAACTAATCAATCAGTCAGTCAGTCATTCAGTCAGTCAACTAATCAGTCAGTCAGTCAGTCATGATCAGTCAATCAGCCAGTCAGTCAATAATTAGTCAGTCATTCAGTCAGTCATTCAGTCAGTCAGTCATTCAGTCAGTCATTCAGTCAGTCAACTAATCAATCAGTCAGTCAGTCATTCAGTCAGTCAACTAATCAGTCAGTCAGTCAGTCATTCAGTCAGTCAATCAGTCAGTCAGTCATTCAGTCAGTCAACTAATCAGTCAGTCAGTCAGTCAGTCAGTCAGTCAGTCATTCAGTCAATCAGTCAGTCAGTCATTCAGTCAGTCATTCAGTCAGTCAACTAATCAGTCAGTCAGTCAGTCAGTCAGTCAGTCAGTCAGTCAGTCAGTTAGTCATTCAGTCAGTCAACTAATCAGTCAGTCATTCAGTCAGTCAGTATGAGTTTGTCAGTCAGTTAGTATGAGTTTGTCAGTCAGCAAGCAATACAATAAAGTACTAACAATGAAGTACAAATTAACATAAAAACACAAGCCTTGTTCACTGGATTCCTGTATCTTGAGATCAACCCAACTAACATGCTTTTCAGGGCCATCATGCAAGACATCACGTATAACGTCATGCAAGTCATCATCACCTGCCGCTGTAGGTGGATTACTACTGGAATCAGTCTTAGTTCGTTGTCTTGGTGATCCTGTCTCAGCAAGGGATATATGACAGTTCCATCCTGTTTCAAGTCCCATGCGCTCAGCAAAAACCTGCAAATTAATGATGCATACAATTGATGCTTTATAATAGAAAAGAACAGCAAATATAAAGTTTGTAAGTTAGTCGTTGAGTTCACTCGTTATCACCTTTCTTTTTCTAAAATTTCAATGAAAAGTTGGCCATCTTAATCTGTTTTCCGTCAAGTATTTTTGTTTTATTGTTAATTTGTTAACAGTAGAAAATTTTATACCAATGTTGTTTTTGTAAACAGGAACTCCTTTATAAAAGCTAGGCAAAATGGTGTCTTGTGATTGGTCAGGTTCACATTTGAAGATATCAATATCACTACTGGTACTGTTGTTTATACATCTATTTCAAAAATTGTTGTTGCAGGCGAAGGTACAGACTACACTCTGAAGCTTGCAAAGGATGTTGGTATTTCTTCTCTTGTTATCGATTTAGTCATAATATATTTTTATTGTACATGTTTGTGTTATATGACCATAACAAATTGTTGCAGTGGTAGTTGATGAAACATTATTTCTTATAAAAACGTGCAATAAATCACAAATTATGACCATATTACCGACATCCTTTGCAGACTTCAGAGTGTACATTGTAGCTTTGATTGTGACAACGATTTTTGAAATAGGTGTATATGGTTAAAGTGTGATACATACTCTGCTCTTAAGCTCATCCTCTGAGGAAAAATGTACAAATCTAACACCAGCAGTATTCAGGTCCTCAACCAGTGGAATGATATCCTGAAGAATAGTTTGGAATATTGGAATCACAAACAAATAAAACAAAAACTAAACTAAACAAGATTCTATAACAGCAACAAAAACATAAGACAAAAGAGTAAAAAACAGGGGACAAAGGGGAATGCAGGATAAAAAAATGAGAAAGAAAGCAATTATTCCTGTGAGTTAATATATAGACAGA
The DNA here is from genome assembly GCA_949775045.1 of Metridium senile. NCBI lineage: Eukaryota > Metazoa > Cnidaria > Anthozoa > Actiniaria > Metridiidae > Metridium > Metridium senile. The sequence continues at coordinate 1,871,995 of OX459099.1, read as the reverse complement.
TTGGTTTTTATGAACCTGTGCAATAGATACTATCAGTTGTAGTTTCTGTGCCCTCAACTTCACATTTGCCAAAGTAATAATATGTCCTAGTAGCACTTCACTTTCTATTAGAAATTATGCACCTTAGTATCAATGTTTTGCACCAACATCTCTATTGACAAAGAGATATGAAAAATGTCAATAGCCCCTGGGTATGCCTGCACTTCCCCCAGTTGGAGCAAGACAGTTGATAGGTGCATTAATACTATTAGTATTTAATATATCATACCTTCTTAGCTTGATACTGCAGTGTCACCATACCAATAAAAATCTGATTCCCAATGAGCCTTTAAAACAAAAATAAGTGAATTTTATACTATAGATTTTTGCAGCCTTGAAAAATGTATTTTCTTGTGTTCTACATGCAAAACGTTTGTTGCTTACTTGTGATATGGTTCAGCATTGTCTACTGGTGGTACAGGCTCAAGTAATTGGTCAATCGGTAAACCACTCATAGATTTGGATGTCTAAATACAGTTATAACAATAATATTGTTAGAAATAAAATAATTACAAAGTAGAAATGTATGATACTTCACAATCATGTAAATGGACATGATTCCCATTGAAAAAAAAAAAACAGCCCAAGACATTTTCTAATTAATTTGAGAGACAAACAACAACTACATTAATTAAAAGTACTTTGATTATATATTTCTGTTGATGACAGAAACACAGGAAGCCCGAGAGGCTGGTACTTACAGTCTTCGGCATATTTAAATTAGTATCTATTGATGGATTTGAAATCTTTTAGAAAGCACAGCTTCACCTAATGTGAGCGTTTGAAAGCTTAACATTTTGTCAAAAGTCTTAACTTGTACATCATACATACATAAACTTTATTTGAATTTGAATTGTAGATTAGCTTTACACTAGTATCTTTGAATGTGAAAGAAAAATTTACAAGATAAATAAATAGATATAACATTTACAATTATAATTATAATATAAAAGGATAAAACCAGATAAAATTTTTCTCTGGTACAAAGTATTTTCCCTGACCCCCAGCGATTTCAGTTTTGTAGATTTTTGGTGACTAATTTATTTAAAATTAGTACTGGTCATAATATAAGTGTTCCTGATTGTAAGTTGTTGTTTTTGACTAAAACAATTAATTAACAAAAATATAATAACAATAAATTATAATTATAAAATTAATCCTGACTTTAAATACTGTATAGCTGAGGGCCAGCCTTATTTGCGAGATCACGTAGATAGCGTGTGATCGTGTTGGAAGTCGATGGCGTAGATCATAATCGCGTACGGCCAATTGCAAAGTGACGTTTGCGATGATTAAACTCGTAGCGTGTGGTTGCGGGGGCATGTTGCTAGCGTAGGATAGCAGTTGCGGTGAGACCGAGATATTGTCGTTTATCCCTTAGCTCAATTTTAACTTTGCCTAAATTGCATTTAACCTAAAATTGCTAGTATACATACAAATGTGATACCATCTTCATCTTTATGGTTGTCCTCTACAATTTCTGAAAAACTGAATAAATGAAGTATAAATAAAGGTTTGATTAGATATTAGGTAATACTTATAAATAAATAGATTAAAATGAATAAATAAACAAATAAGTAAATAAATGAACAAATATATACGTAAATAAATGAATAAAATAATAAAATAATAAATCATTTAATAAATAAATAAACTAATAAATACATAAATGAATAAATAAACACATAATAAATCATTTAATAAATACAAAAATAATAAATAAATGAATAAATAAACAAATAAAATAATAAATCATTTGATAAATAAATAAAATAATAAAATAAATAAATAAATAAAATAATAAATCAATCAATCAAAACAAATCAAACAGGATGATTTATTTCTTAAATAAGAATAGGATAGGATAAATTAACAAATAAATGCATTACCTGTCAGTGAAACTTTCACAAGACTTCCATTGATAGACAGAGGGTAGTTTTAGAAATACATCAGTCTGACTGGCAGGAACCTGGGGAAACAAAAAACATTTATTATTTAATTATGAGAACTACCTGGAAAATACTCTTAGCTATGAAATATTATTATTAATATCATATTTAAAAAGTTGATCTGGTTGAGTCTGTCCGTTATGTATCTACTATTAATACAAACATGCACCTTCAGGATTGTATATTGAGATACAACTATAAAAAAAAAACAATTTTACAACCATCACTCCCCGTCGGGGCTCTTCCATGAGGTTCACTCACACTCACTACATTCCATATTTACAACACACAACTCTGCTCACATGTTGATTTTGGCGGAGGGGGGAAAACCGGATAACACGTAAAAAAACCCTTGTGGCATGAGAGAGAACAACACATCAAACAAACTCTATTCACTTGTCGCCCGAGCCGGGAATCGAACCCAGGTTACAGTGGTGAAAGGCCACCCAACAACATGGCCACTCATGTTGTAAACATTACATATGATGTTGTATTACCTCTATACAAGGCCGGTAGGCAAAAGCAACACACTGAGAAGAGATGCTGTTTCTTTGGTAAAAATCAAGCACTTTTTTCCTGGTTCATAGTACAAAATGGTGAGTCAATGAAAGGATTGATGGGTGACTATATAATTGCAGCCAATTTTAAGATACAGGCTATCAATCTAAATAAATTAATATATCTTATTAGACAGTTTGATGTGTAATATGGCTGGATATTTTACAAGTGAAACACTGTATTTTGACGAACCCCGTATTTATTATCCAACCATCAGAAAAAAAGGTTTTTGTTTTTTTATAGAGCAAAATATTTTATTACTTGAATGACGAGTAAAAATATCGCTAGATATTTTTACTCGATCTTGTCCTACTCCTGCGATATTTTTACTTGTCTATCACTAGTTGGATAATAATCTTTATTATATACAAGTTAGAAACCTACATAGAAGGAGCAATTTCATTGGTTTGTTATCTCGGAATAATGAGTGATACCCACCTCTGGATCTCGGAATAATGAGAAACAAAATGGCAGGCGTAAATTCGCGTTTTGCAAGTGTTTCAGATGCCGAAATTGAGAGCAAGAGGTCTAATTGTTTTAGTACCCAACAACTTATTGGTCAAACAAGGAAATAATAGAAACAACAAAGTACTAAAACTCGAAAAACTAGAACATTTTGTGAATGAATTTTGACTTGAAGAGCGTGAGCTACTGACGCCATCATGGTGCACTATTTTTCAGTTTGATTAAGAAAGCCAGATTAAAAAACTGTTCTTGAACTTTTCTTAATTCCTCCGTCGTTCTAAAATATAGAGTAGTTTTAACACTAAAATTGTGCTATTTTCAGCCGTTAAAAAAAAGGATTGAGGGAGAAAATGGCAAAAACAGTGGAGAATTTCGATGTGTTTTGAATACATTTTTAATGCCGTCACACGTCATTGAGCGAGCGCTTCGTATTTTCACTTTCGATTATCTGTCATTTTATCAAAATAAAACGATTGAAATTCTCATTTTGTGTTGAGGTTTCCTCCTTGTATATAATAAAACAATTATTCACCTCAAGCTCAGTGATTATCAGTAAATATGTACCTCACGGCTCGATGACTTGCCGTTCGGTAGATATTCACCGATAATCACTTTGCCTTTGGCGAATAATTGTTAAATATTGACTGCCTAATATTAATGATATTAGGAACAAGTGTAGCTAAGTTGGTTAGTGTGTGGCTTTCTGAGCGAGAGGTCACAATTCGATCCCCAGTGGCCTCACACTTGTTTTGACTTCTTTCCAATCAGTGTAGCTTTGAGTAGCTTTAAATACCTGTAAAACCGAGCATTGCTGGAGAGAGGGGGGAAAAGAGCACACCGTCGGCTTCCTGGGAGACCAGCTTACTTCTAGCTGAAGGAACTACCGACTTTTCCTTTTTTATACTTACTTGTCCTGTGAGTTGATAACATTCAGGGATGATCCATCCCAGAAGTCAGAGCAAGCATCAAGTACTAGGTCTGGTGATCCTTGGGTAAGTAACTGATGAGAACCTAATTACAAACACACACAGAATATCCAAGTTAAACCATTTGAAAATAATGATTATTGTAGAAATGGGCTAAGGAAAATATCTTTGGAACTCTCATGAAATCCGTAAGAAAACCCATTATAAAATAATTGGGATAGTACGCGCGCGTTGATTGGTTTCATGAGAGCATGAAACATACTCACGCCATTTTCTAGCGCGCACGCTCATTCAACAGTCAGTTTATCCGTTGTTTTGATCTTTCGCGCGCGAAAATAAGTCTTTCTGTCCCTTCGTTGGTAAAGAATATTGTTTGCTGCCTAGTTTTTTCCCTTTCGTTTTCGCCGAAGTGTCAGCAGAGCTGGCAGCTTTGTTCTTATCCGCCATTTTATCCAAAAACACTCCAGGGTACCCAACAAAAAAGATTTGTTACATGATACGTCACTTTTTACCATATTTGGCTAAGACGGCTAGGACTGTCGTAGCTTTTTAAAACATGTTTCAAAATTCCACAACTTTTTTCGTGTTGCATGCGTCTGTCGTAGACAAGTTGTGGGCTTGATTAACACTGTACAATTGAGTTGTACAAACAGGTTGCATGCGATAGTTGTATGTCTAAATCGGCCTTATGAAAACCCTATGAAAACTAATTATGAAAACCCTGAATGAGAAAATAGACTATTGTGATACCTGTTTGATATTCTTTGACAACAAGACACGCCATTGATGGTACTGGTCTTTCTTTACAGACAGCAAGATAAGATGATGATTGCAATGCTGGTAGGCCAACAATAGGATACTGGAAACAGAAATAGAGATATATCTTGATGGTATGAATATCTCTCTATACTAACAAACATATCAAGACGAAAATATAATGCTGAACTTCTTTGTCTTCTGTCTAAACCACTCTGCTTCGCCTCAAGCTTTTAAATGTGATAAAACATTTTTGCTTGTTAATTAAACATTACTAATATTACTCACCTCAAGAGGATGAACAATAAAGATGTGTTGTTGTTTAGTAAACAGTCTCAGTGCACTCTCTGTAAATCCAATTTCTTTACCAAGTAAGCACAGGCACCTAATAATGAAAGCATTATCAACCAACACTACAGCTTCTTATTTTACACGAACAGATCTTTTCACTCTTCTGATGATGTCATTGCCAGATGAAAGCTTAAGATAACCCTACAAATAGTAGTGTATGGGCTTAAATAAATTCTAAAGCTTCTCATTGAAGTATTTGGATTAAAAAAACATATCTCCTCTCAAAGTAACATAATATACAATATGAGCAATCAATCAGTATGGGATATACAACGAAAGTCCAGCGTTTGTTCATTCTTATGTTACTAAAATTGTTAAGATAAAAGTAAATCTGGTCAGAAAATTCAAGTTGAAACTTATCCAAATCAGGACGAAATCTGTGTGAGATTTTTAGAACTAGTCAGGGACGTGTTTTATTTTGTAAAATTCTTATCAATAATAATTATTCATGCATTTTATAAAAGAGGTTAAAGAACTATTAATAATTCCTATAATTTATTTCATTATATGCAAATAGATCAAGGTCTCAAAAGATCAGTGCATCACATGTATCACTGATTCAATTTATAAAGCTTACCTCTGAGGTGTATGGACTGGTTTTGGATTACGAGCGAGAGATAAAAATGCTGTTTGATCAGAGAAACGCATGGCTCGTACAGGACAAGAGCATGATGAGTTGAGAAGTATGTTAAGACCCTAAGAAAAGAAAGTATTAGAACACATTGTAAATTATTTACCATAAAATGTTTGCACAACACAGGCAACCCAATTATCTGGACTGTGTGTGAATTGTTTTGCATAACACAGGCAACCCAATTATCTGGAGAGTATGTGCATTGATTTGCACAACACAGGCAACCCAATTATCTGGACTGTGTGTGAATTGTTTTGCATAACACAGGCAACCCAATTATCTGGAGAGTATGTGCATTGATTTGCACAACACAGGCAACCCAATTATCTGGACTGTGTGTGAATTGTTTTGCACAACACAGGCAACCCAATTATCTGGACTGTGTATGCATTTATTTGAACAGCACAGGCAAACCAATTGTCTGGACTATGTATGCATTGATTTGAACAGCACAGGCAACCCAATTATCTGGACTGTGTGTGAATTGTTTGGCACAACACAGGCAACCCAATTATCTGGACTGTGTATGCATTTATTTGAACAGCACAGGCAAACCAATTGTCTGGACTATGTATGCATTGATTTGAACAGCACAGGCAACCCAATTATCTGGACTGTGTGTGAATTGTTTTGCACAACACAGGCATTTCCAACAAGCTAGATATCAACCATGGAATAAAATAAAATAATAAATAAATAACTTTTTTAATGTCTCAATCTTCTAACTGGACCTAGTGCGCCCTACTAATCGCCCTACTCACTAACAGCCCTACTCACTCACACTCTCTACTTTAATATTTTGCAAACTACTCGGCTAACATGTTAATTATTGCTAAATTATGAGAAAATACTCACAAGAGGTTTTAAGGAATTAAGATATTCTTGCCAATTCTTGTCATCAAATCGCAAACCAAACTGACTCTAAAAAAGACAAATATCAGACAATAATACTTTAGTTGTTACTTCAGCCTTTCTTGGTGTTGCAAAGCATTTGCAATAGCTGTGAAGAAACAACCTAGAATGGAACAATTCCCTACAAAACAAACAACCTAAAACCATAAAACAATAGTCAAGACGACTTTCATAAATGGCCGCCACTAATTATCATAATGTTTAAAATTGATGTTTTAAGAAAAAGAAAGCTGTCATATATGATAGACATTCACCATAACAATAACTTGTGAAAGTTTGAGAAAAAACGATTAAATTTGCAAGAAGCTATAAGAGTTTGAAAAATCAGAAAAACACCTTCTACTCACCTCTGGATCATTACTGACATTCATGACAGCAGCTCTCCCTTTAAGGTGGGTCCCTGTGGAAATCAGTAAAAGGGTACAGCTATAATTATAATGTTTAAAGTAATTATGGTATATGTTAGATCAAATTCTACAATTTCAGGAAGATCATTCAAGGAAATATATTTTATTGTAGCAAAAAGAAAAATTAAAAGTTATAAATTATGTTGATTGTCAAGTTTTAACCTTGAGTGCTTTTTGTTAAGCCCTTGTAAGCTCTCAGACTACCTCATTTGTTTCTATGTGTGTTTTTGTTTTTATTTTGTAAAGCTCCTAGAGCAGATTTGAATAGGTGCTATATAAATATCATATATTAATATTATTATTATTATTACTCTCAATGTTGCCTTTAGTTATTAGAAACACTGGCACAGTTTATCTGTTTTAGAAGTTGAATTGGTTACTCACCATCCTCTGCTATCAAGTCATCATCATCATCATCATCAGATGATGACGATGACGATGCATCATCCAAGTTGCTGTCTTCACGACTGGTTTGTCGACTGATGTCACTTTCCCATGTACAAGAGCTAATCTTTCTGCCTCTGAGTTTACTATGGTGGAGTTGATGCATTGACTTCTTACTCTGAAGGAAAAAGACTTTTTCTACTGATGGATTTGGAAGGGATAAGATACCATCTCTGTCAATGCAACACCATACCTGAGTAAAAAGAAAAAATGAATCAGTATTAAATTTACTGCAATTACCAGTTGTACATGCCGACTAGAACTTCAAACAGAAACGAAAAATTAAGTTTTGGCAGACATAAATCAACCGTATTTCTAAGGTAAACGACAGACAAAATTGTTTATTACTGATCAGCGAAAATCACTACCAGTCCTGAAGAATTTGTGTAAATTAGTTTCTATTTGTCTACCTTAATCCTAGTATACCCTGACATCAATTTCATAATGTTTCAAAATTGAATGAAGACTTGTGATGTTCACACCCATTTTCAATGGTTTTACTCTGACATCTATAACCACAATGGGTGGCATGGGTGGCCTTGCGGTGAGGTCCAGGTTCGAGCCCTGGCTTGGGCATGGATTACACGTGTGAGTTGAGTTTGTTCTATGTATTATTCTCTCCTATGCCACAAGGGTTTTTCTCCGGGCTATCCGGTTTTCCTCCCTCCGCAAAAAGGAACATGTGAGTCAAGTTTGAGTGCAAAATAATTAAGGTAGAGGAAATGAGTGTGTGTCTGAGTCTCCCCCATTAGTAGGGCACACATATCCAGCTAGAAGATTGAGACGTTAAAAAAAAGTGATTTAAACACTGCACTCTTGACTATTATATGTATCTTTATTTATTTGCAGGTACATAACTAGACAAATGTCATCTTACTGTGATATTTCCAAGGACTTTAAGTAGATTAGCTGTGCGAGGTAAATTAATTGAGTCTCCAAGAAAAGTATTCCACAGCTGAGGAAGCACGTCACTGACAGGAAAGTCTTTGTCAACCTGGCAAAAACAATTTTCATTATCAAATAATACAAAAAGAGTTACATCAAATAATAATGCAAATTCTGGCCACAAGATGGGATCTTAGACAATGCATAATTCTTCCAAATTTTGACAAAAAATGACAAGTTATACAAATTGTATTTTTAAATGACTACATTTATATATCTATTTAATAGTTATTATAATAAATGGAAAATAGGGAGTAGAAAAGTATATGGTGTTACAAATTTCATTAATAATATTACCAATAGTTATAATACATAATTTACCTTAGCGTTAGTAATAGATGCATCTTTCAGTTTCTCAAATAAAATGTTAATTCTTGATGCTCCATAAAGATTGACTGTTGTCCATAACAGAGGAAAGGAGAGAGGAAGAAGTGGAAGAATCACATAAGCCTAGAGACAATAAGAATCAAAATTAAAACAGTTAGGATCATTGAATTAGACCCAAAAACTTTTACTGTACGACTCACCATATCGTAGTCACTTACAAAAACTTATGATGAATTTTTGAGATTATTTATACATTTTTTCATCTCAATCGGACCAATTACAGACATCAAATCATCTAAAGTCTCCGCCTCTTGATACAAACTTGTACCTGATTGGTCTGATTGAGATGAAAAAATGTCAAAATAATATCAAAAATTCATCAAAAGTTATTGTAAGTGACTATGGTACGGCGAGTCGCATAGTAAGGTACATGATGGTTTGTTCACTTGTTTAATATGCTGTTTTCTCCTTTACCACTCAAACTGTGCAGCAAAAATGATCCTATTATAATCTAGATGTTTTACCTGTAGCATGAATACCATTTCTGTCCAGTGACCACTACTGTTGGGTAGTAATAACAGCCTTGCAATATTGACAATCAGTGAGAAACACTGAAAAGGTACAACATATTAACAAGTTTAAAATGTAATCAAATTTACATTCCATATTCCATGGTACTTTTTAATCATCATTGCTATAATCAACATTATCATCATCAAAATCATTATCATCATCATCATCTCCATCAATGTCATCATCTCCATCATCATCATCTCCATCATTATCATCATCCTCATTTACTTACAATAATAACCCAAAGCAGTCTCTTCTCTACAACGGTACCTCCAATAAAATGTTTCTCATTTTCAAGCAAGCTGATAGGCTTATTTGAGGAGCTTTTTAACAAATGTCTGTAAAAAATATTAAGAATTTATATTGGTGAAAGCATTCAAGCAACTGAAACTAAAGATTTTGATTTTAAACCTGATTTCCATTCTGATTTCTTCTCTCATTCAAATTTCCATTCTGATTCTCAAATAATAACATTACTGCGGTTTTTGTCTTTCTGCGAACTCAGACATGCCAACGGCTTAGTAGTTGTGTTACACATTTTTGGATGTTGCTAATTACTTACCTTTTATGTCTTTGATTGACGGCAGCCAAAAACATATTTCACAACTAACCGTTGGAATATCTGAGTTCGCAGATAGTCAAAAACCACAGCAACTAAATTATTAATCATAATCATTTTTTTTTCTAGTTTTGTCAAGTGGTTACTTACTGTAGAGTAGATTTGAATGGAGCTTCTCTGACAACAAATAGTTTTCTGGGATGTGTTTGACATGGGAGAGTGGTTTGTGAGTCATCATCAGAACTCTCTGAAATTAAAGAATGTTACAAATAACATGTGTTAATTATACATAATAAAAATTTAAGGATCTTCTAACAACAACATAGCAACTTATGATAATTGGGAAGAACATTTTGGACTTCTGGCACATAACATCTTGAAAACTATTCAAATGTTTACCTTTACAAGGTACTTCTGGTTTGTACATTTGTCCCTTTTCTAAGAACAAAGGTTCTTCTTCTTTAAAAGCATCTTCAGAGGAAGTCTGGATGAAAAACATTCAAAAATCAATACATACTGGATGAGCAGAAGCAGGCTATTGTAGGTGAAGTCAGAAATAATTGATAGATGGATTGATAAAATAATGGAATTCAAAATTAAATTGATTGATGAATGAATGAATGAATGAAATAATGAAGTTAGGGAGGAAGGAAAGAGTATATTATTAATGAATAGATTGGATGAATGAATGAATGAGTAATTGAATAAATGATTGAATAAATAAATGAGTAAATGATTGAATGATCAAATAAATGAATGAATAAATGAGTAAATGATTGAATGATCAAATAAATGAATGAATAAATGATTGAATGAATGAATGAATAAATGATTGAATGATCAAATAAATGAATGAATAAATGAGTAAATGATTGAATGATCAAATAAATGAATGAATAAATGAGTAAATGATTGAATGATCAAATAAATGAATGAATAAATGAGTAAATGATTGAATGATCAAATAAATGAATGAATAAATGAGTAAATGATTGAATGATCAAATAAATGAATGAATAAATGAGTAAATGATTGAATGAATGAATGAATAAATGATTGAATGATCAAATAAATGAATGAATAAATGAGTAAATGATTGAATGATCAAATAAATGAATGAATAAATGAGTAAATGATTGAATGATCAAATAAATGAATGAATAAATGAGTAAATGATTGAATGATCAAATAAAGAATGAATAAATGAATGAATGATTGAATGATCAAATAAATGAATGAATAAATGAGTAAATGATTGAATGATCAAATAAATGAATGAATAAATGAATGAATGATTGAATGATCAAATAAATGAATGAATAAATGAGTAAATGATCAAATGAATGAATGAATAAATGAGTAAATGATTGAATGATCAAATAAATGAATGAATAAATGAGTAAATGATTGAATGACCAAATAAATGAATGAATAAATGAATGAATGATTGAATGATCAAATAAATGAATGAATAAATGAGTAAATGATTGAATGATCAAATAAATGAATGAATAAATGAGTAAATGATTGAATGATCAAATAAATGAATGAATAAATGAGTAAATGATTGAATGATCAAATAAATGAATGAATAAATGAATAAATGAGTAAATGATTGAATGAATAAATGAGTAAATGATTGAATGATCAAATGAATAAATAATTGAATGAATGAATGATCAAATGAATGAAATAATGAATGAAATAATGAATGTATGATTAATTGAACAATTGATTAAACTAATCAATAAATAAGTAAATAACTGAATGATCAAATGAATGAGTAAATACCTGAATGATCAAATAATTGAATGAATGAATAAGGGAATGAATAAAAGAATGAATGAATCAGAATAAAAAATATCAAACCTACTTCAATCATTTGTATATTAGCTGGAGCTGACTGACTAGGCCCAAGAACAATAACATCACCATGAACCAATAGATTACATGGCATGCTTATTAGTTCACCATCACGGTATGTATTAACCAAGGATATTGACGGTGATGATGGTGTGCATGGGTCAACATAATCTGGTGGATTCCATGAACAATAACCTGTTGACACAATAACACATCAATGAAAGAACAAAGAAATGGATGAATGAATGAATTTCTAAATGAATGAATGTATAAATAAATGAATGAATGTGTGAATAAATGAAACAATAAATGAATGAATGAATAAACAAATGAATGAATGAACAAATGAAAGGATGAATGAATGAATTTCTAAATGAATGAATGTATAAATAAATGAATGAATGAATGTGTCAATAAATAAAACAATAAATGAATGAATGAGCAAATAAATTAATGAATGAACAAATGAAAGGATGAATGAATGGATTTATAAATGAATTAATGTATAAATGAACATATGAATGTATAAATGAATGAATGAATGAATGAATAAGCAAATAAATGAATTAATGAACAAATGAAGAGATGAATGGATGAATGTATAAATGAATGAATGTATAAATGACTGAATGTATAAATGAATGAATGTGTCAACAAATGAAACAATAAATGGATGACTGACTGAATGAATGAATGTATGAATGAGTCAATAAATGAATGAACAAATAAATGAATCAATTCAAAAAATGGTTCACAAAAATATGAAACACTTGATTTCATGTTATGACAGAGAATCATACATTGATTTTTATTGAATGATTTGATGTCTACTAGTGGTACCCGTGAAAAATTCACTACTTTCTTGGGCTGCTCTTTGTAATGATTGGGCTCCCTGTGTTAATGATAATCCAAGATGGCGGCCAAGGTGAGATCGCTGCGGGACGATTTTGATTTCTAGTTTTGCAAGCATTTAATATCTCATTCCAATTTACCTCCTATTGCTCCCACAATTACCTGTTCTTAGCATTTATGGAATTCGTTTGGTGGCACAGTGGGCGGGTTTATTGGAATAAGATGGAAATTTTTCGCTTAGCGTATTATAATAATTTATGATGCTATAACCATCAACACACCTTCACAGCAGTCTAGTATCTGCTTGGTACACTTATACATCTCAGTGCGTCGTAGGTTTTCTTCCCTTACACATAGAATCACATTGAAGAGGGAAATCAGGAGAATAATGAACCCTTCTATAAGAACATGACTTGATCTGAAAAACAAACAACAACCAATATAATTGTTGGTCCATTGATTGGGCTTTCATACTCACTATATACTGTTTTTGTACTATGCCGTTTCGACGCCATTATAATGATCATCAATTGTCAATCCACTAAAATGATTCAAATGTTTTCAATATCAATATGAAAGAAATTGTGTTAATTTACACTTGCAGAAGCATACATTACAGTTTTACAATATGTTTATCTCTGGCAATAAAGTTTGGAGCCAGGAATTTTCTAGACTCTACTTTATTGTTACATCTTGGAAGGTTTTAATTAGGCCCAACAAATGTCACCATCTTTTAAAGATGTTAACACAATAGGAGGGGCATGTAAGGGGGAAAACCGCACAAAAACATTGCACAATGGCACCAAAATTTGCTAAAAACCAAACCACAAGATTTTTAAAACCGCAAAATCGCACCAAAAATAATGTGAAACCACATCACCACTACTAGAGGTTCACAATACAGGAGTTTCAATTTTATACTTTGTAAGTCTCTGAAATACCAGCTACCTCTTAACACTTCCTCTCCTCTCTGAAGGAGACACGGAAGACTAAAACAAGTATTTCTGCAACACTCTAATATGTTTCCACAAAATAAATCAGCCATATAGTTTCAAAAAAGGTTACCTTTGTGATGATAAGCTCCCATAAGTAAAAAACAGAGCAAAGACTTCAAACAGAAAGAAAAGAATACTAATCCAGCTAACTGATGAATGGTGTCTACATTGAAGGGTTGTCCAGAAATCTTTCCTCCAGCTTGGCATATTTGCATTACTGAAGGTGTCAAGTTCTTCCTTTATGACTTTAAACAACCGTTTGTAGCCATCTTGAGATGATAGGCCTTTGATCTCATCTTTCTGTTGATAGCAATGATAATGATAATGAAAATATTGGTAATCATGATAATAACAATGATAATAATGATGAAAGCAATCACGCCGGGCATAAACGACCCCAAAATCGGCATCAGTAAGTGTGCCAAAAAATAAAGAAATCCTATTTATTTTATTATAAGAAGTCCAAATAAGCTGAAAATTGTACAGAATGTTACAAATGTGGCATTTTATAAAATATTATATTTTAATGGTGTTTTGATGTTTCTGTGACGTCACAGATAGCATTTCCTTTTATGGTAATTTCTTATCCTTGTTTCATGCATTTATAATTTTACTTCATTAGACGAGAAATACTGTGCAAATAATTTAGACGTTAACCGGAACTTGCAATGACGTTTATAGATAAAGTTATAAAGGATTTAAGTGTTTGTGACGTCATCATATTTGACGTCATTCTGAATCATAGCTTAGTTGTAAAAGTGGTAGAAAGAAGCATTTATTCCATTGAAATTTTAGAAAAGCACTTAACTAGTGATATTACTTAAAAAAAGTTGGAAAATTGTTATTGGGTATAATTATTTTAGCATTTTCAAATTCATGTGACGTCATAATGACGTATGCGTTTTTCTTGCCTTAAATATCTACCTTTGGGTTTGAAAATTCAAAAAACTAAAAACATACGATTTTAGATCATGACAAGTGTAGTCCATGTACGAATTTTAGTGCCACGTTGATAAGAACTCAAAAAGATGAATGAAGCGATAGTTTTGTGAATGTTTTTAAATATTTTTTTCCCGCCAAAAAATGGCGGGAAAATTGTGAAAATTAAGAATTTTATAACTTTAGACTGCCTTTTCCAAATGAGAAACGGTTTTCAAATTTGTGTTGGCTATCTGAAGACGTTTCAAAAAACACATCGTTTGCGTATATTGAATCATTTTGAAATTATTTAAAAAGCATTAGAAAACGATGTTATGACGTCATAATGACGTCATAGCCATAGCCATGATAACACTAAAAATTATCTTGTTGAATTTGTTTGATCAATCCTTATATTTATGCCAAGTTTGATGGAAGTCTAACTTGTAAGTTTCAAAATACTCTATCCATGCCGATTTCGGGGTCGTTTATGCCCGGCGTGAATGGTGATGATGATGACGTTGATGGAAATGTTGGTAATCATGATAATAACAATGATAATAATAATGAGGATGCTGATGAAAATAATGATAACAATGGTGATAATGATGATGAAAGCAATGGTGATGATGATGATGAAAGCAATGGTGATGATGATGATGAAAGCAATGGTGATGATGATGATGAAAGCAATGGTGATGATGATGATGAAAGCAATGGTGATGATGATGATGAAAGCAATGGTGATGATGATGATGAAAGCAATGGTGATGATGATGATGAAAGCAATGGTGATGATGATGATGAAAGCAATGGTGATGATGATGATGAAAGCAATGGTGATGATGATGATGAAAGCAATGGTGATGATGATGATGAAAGCAATGGTGATGATGATGATGAAAGCAATGGTGATGATGATGATGAAAGCAATGGTGATGATGATGATGTTGATGGAAATGTTGGTAATCATGATAATAACAATGATGATGTTGATGAAAATAATGATAACAATGGTGATAATGATGATGATGTTGATAAAAATATGACGATGATAGTCACAATCATGATAATAAGTTGCCACCAAAAAAAATAATTGTAAAGATGAAAAAATATACTATTAAACATAGATAATAAACAACTATTATAGTCAACACAATAACTAAAACAAAACTATTATGTGAATATTGACTTATTTAAAAGTAGTTTTATAAAATAATTTATTATTAGATAAGAAAAAAACATTGTTAACTTGGTTTGGCATCCTTATGTCTGCTTATAAATAAATATCAAAAACCACAAGAAACACTAAATGCGAAAAATCTTAATAGATCGCCATGTGTATGTTTAGATTCAGGTGTTGATAAACAAATTCCGCAGCTGATTTCAAGCAAAATGTTTTTAGAATATTTATTTTTTAAACATTTTTAAATTTACACAATAGTGCCTACCTGTTCGGCCTCTAAGGATAACAATTCTAGAGCAATCTCTGTATCCTCTCCTGCACTGACCTAAAAAATAAATTTCAGTTTTAATAAAAGCACTTATAAATTCCAGGTAAGCTAAATTGAGGATGTCACTGATTGAGGAAAAAAATGATTAGGTTCTTACCACTGCTCCTTCCCGATGTCTCCAGCTCCATGTTCGCTTGATAGAAGGACTGAGATCTGACTCGAGAAAAGCTTGGTCCTCCATACTAGCTAGCTAAATGTCTAGGAATAACGAAGTACATTTATTCTGTACTGACAGAACCTGCAGGTTCGCTCGATACCACCTCATCAACTTTTTGAACAAAAACACTCAAGGAGACCCGAATATGACGCTAATTTTTGACCATTGTGTCAACAACTAGCGCACAAAGTCTTTGGGTGCACTTAAGTTCTAGTAATCTAATGGAAAATAGACAAAAGTTTGACGCTTTCGGATGTTTATCGACATCTCCAAGCCGCCATCTTGGAATAGTCGAACTCCCCGCGCGTGCCGAAGAACTAGTGCCCAGGCTACTTTGAAAATATCTCAGGACCGGGAGTGCGCTCTTTTCAGTTTGCGCGCGTTCCAACATTTTCACCATTTCACAAAACAAAGACAACATATCATTTGATTTTATGTATTTTATTGACCTTTAGTTTAATCCACAAATGTTAATAAATATCTTTACTTGTTCTAGCAGATTATTCTTTTCTAAAGAAACTTATCAGTTCAGTATTTTTTTTTTGTAAAATTTCACATTCTGAAATGAAATCCACATTGTGTTAATTTGCCTGGAATGGTAGCTACCCATAGGTATTCCTTTGATTTGTTTATATCTAGATACACATTCTCTTGCAGGAGATATATTTTTTGGAGGCGATCTGATATTAGCTGGTGGATTTTCATTGTTTATAGTACTGAACAATGTTTCCTTGCTAACAGCGTAATTCGCTCATACAGGATTGCTTACATGAGACATTGCAGACAGGGAATCGCTTTGTAAAATTTGAATATTACCAGCTATAAAGGGATTCTTTATTGATTCTAAAGGATCTCTTTCGAAGATCTTTTTCTCAGATTTCTTGCTTATACACTCCAAGAAAAACACATTTATTTATAAATAATAACAATAATAATATTAAATTTGAAGATCTTGCAGTTAACAAAAACAATATTTCAGATATCCAAACATATTTTGTAGGTTAGTTTATGTTGAAAAAGCATTCACTTTTAACAAAATAGTTCAGATGTCTCAAATGACAGTTTGTAAAACTACAAAATCATCAACTACTCTATTGTTTCTTGTAATTTGTGTTGTTCCTTTTGCTATTGTTATTATTGAATTAGTTTTGTAATATTTGTACATTTCAATAGAAGCTGTTTCAAGTGCTGACTGCTCCTTTACTTGTTTTCCCCTGCTGGAGCCATGGCCTAACAAAGAAAAATGTACATTAGAAAGGACCACAAACAAATGAATCCTAAAGTGCATTCAGTAAAAGCGTGAAACACTTAAAACGCATTAGTACTATTTTGTACAAAATAGTTTCAAAATAGTTGAGGTGTGAAGAAGCACGTGCTTCGAGTGAAACAGCAAGCTCATGCTAAAATCAACCAAAATACGTGTTTTTTTTTAAACTCTATTCGTTTGCGTCGCTGCAAAATCATGACACAAGACACATCTAGAGCTAAAATAACAAGACACACCTTAAAATTATTAAAATAATACTAAAAAGAACAAATAAATAAAATAAAAAACATATATAAAATAAAATATAAAAATAAAATAAAATGCCTTTTCAGCCGAATACTAAATGTTTGCAAGTGTAAAATTATGATTTGTTGAAAAATTATCTTCAGTTGTCACATGTTCAATGTCACTTCCTTCAGAATCAAGAAATGTTTTCATGTATATTATTAAATGAAAATCATATGATTTTCTCCTGCAACTTTTCGAAAACCCACTTGTTCATATTTATTCCAAATTGCACTCAAAATCATATGATTTCCTATACTAGAGACATAAAGTCAGTTTAATAATGCATAATCACACCAAAGTAAGTGTCATATGTCACTGATATAAAAATTTTCAAGACCAACTGGCTGCAGTATAGCTTCCATCAAAGACTTACGCTTTAGGCACCATGTTATTACCAGAAGGTTGAATGTAGAATTGAGAATGAAGCTGATTAGCAGACTTTAAGAACCAGGAAGATGACGGTAGATATCAAGGTTGAGAAGAGAAGGAAGTGTAAGAAAAGAAAGAAAGATACAGAAAAGTTAGCATTAAAAAAAAATGAAAATGAGTAAGAATTCAAAATAATTTATATTACGTTCAGCAGTATATTTTGACTCAAAAGATACTTTGAAATTGTACATTTAATAATATTTTGAAACAACAAAATGTCGAATTGTGTATGAGTATATGATCGACAACAAAATGTCATTTCAAAAATCAGAAGTAACCAAATAAAACAAATATTAGCCTGAAAATCTCCCAAAAGCAGTCCATAAGATGTAGATAAAATTAAGCCTGGAGTAAATATGGTCTCCCCAAACTGTCATAGGTTTATCACAAATGCTCTCTTTTTGTGAGACATAACTTAAATGATAATTGGATGGTAATTGGCCATCAAGGTGATTATTGCTAGTTACCTGTGATAAGATTTGTCTTCCAAGAAAGTTTCCAGCAAAAGTTTTAATCTTTTTCCCAGCATCTTTTTTACATTTTACGTATCCCAGCATGTTAGCAAAGTTTAACCCAAGTCCAACAGCAACAACAAGCTAATAAAACAATAAAAAAAATGAAGGAATTGGTATATTATTTGAGCAAATAAAGAAACACTTTGAAGGATAAGTCAACAGATGAATAACTAACACATCAATGCTAAACTTGCAGTCTGGTTCAATGTTTGTGTAATTTTATAAAACCATGAATAAGTAATGAGGATTTGACAAAAGAAATCATGTCTGTTACAAGTACTGTAAATCTTATATAGATTCATCCTGATTTGCATAAGTTTCAACTTGATTTACTTTTATCTTGACAATTTTACCAATAACATACAATGCACACATTTCCTTTCTGTATCAACTGATGAAGACTGTAGTAACAGATGAAACGATTCGAAAATAACCCAGATAAGTCAGAGACAAAAAATATTATATATATATATATATATATATATATATATATATATATATATATATATATATATATATATATATATATATATATATATATATATATATATATATATATAATATATTACACAAAGATGTAATAAGTATTAGCAAAAGAGATGTGTAAGAAGATCTTTTCATTATTTAATCTGGTAACTTACTCACCAGCCACTTAAACTTCAATGAGAATAGTGCAGCAACAAGAAAAAATGTCCATATAACAGGACAGATTACCAAACCCAGCCAAAACAACCTGGACTCGGCACTGGTAACATTGGAGTTTTTCTAGAAATGGAAAATGAATCTCATTCCAAATCATAAGATAATTGGGATAATACACAAACATTGATTGGTTGAAAAACTCACATTGTCGAACAAATAAAAGCGAACAAATAAAAGCCAGGGCATTTTTCATTGTTTCACGTGATTGATTGTTATTTTATAAAAGAAAAGAAAGACATCTTCTGTGTTTCAACTTTGTCTTGTGTTTGGACTGATCTGCTCTCAAATTCTCCCAAACGCATCTCAGTTTTCATTAGCGTGTGAAAACACATAAGAAGTATTTCATTTTTTAAATAAATCAATGTTTTCATTACTACTGGTTTACAATCACCATTACCATCACCAGCATCATCATCTCCATCATTAATGTCACAAACATCATTATTGCCATCACTGTTGTTATCGTCATCAACATCACCATCATGACAAAAATCATTTCAATTAACACAAAGACAATCATTCTAATTATGCACACCATCATTATCACCAAAATAGATGCATGTCCATCATCATCTTGGTTTTCTCCATCACTCATCACCATCATTATCAAATATCATCATAACCACTTATTAGTAAGGTTGTCTAACTTACCTTCCGCGATTCAAAGACCCAATGGCTGTTACCATCCTCGTCAACATAATTCCACCATCGTAAACCAACAAGTAACCTTCCACTAACATTCTTTACCGTCCAAAAGTCAAATGATAACAACAACACAATAACAATAAAGTTTGTAATAAAACTATCACTAAACCATCCACACAACAAGTATGCAACTACTGCACATACACGGAAGAACACATGGAAGAATGACACATAGGGATGCCTGGAAAAAATAAGAAAAGAAAATATGAATTTGTGAATTAATGATAATTATGGAAAATGTACTGATGATAATGATAATGCGACAATGATGCTGATGATCATGTTACAATGATGATGATAATGATGATGTGACAATGATGATGATTAAAATAATGTTGATGTTGATGTGACAATAATGATGATGTTGGGTAATGTGACAAAGATGATGATGGCAGTAATGCTGCTTTTGATAACAATATTTAAATTTGGGAAAAATATCATTCATTCACATAAGCTTAACTAACTGATCGTCTGAATGTTAAGTAAAATTAAAGCAAATCAGAATAATGATAATTTACACAAATGAAAATACCAAAGTAATAACGATAATAAACAAGAGAAATTTATAAAGCGCTATTAAACAACATCTTCATCATTAACAAGATTCAAAAACATATTCCTTACGGAAATTTTTTTCCTGCCATCGCATCTTCCTCATCACCAAAATTTAGGGCGACGTCTTCTGTCGCGTCTAACGAGTTCTGTAGAAAAATATCAATCGTTAACTACCCAAAAAAACAACATGAAAACAACTAAAGAAGAAACACTTACATCCGCCATTTTAATTTACAGTGAATAACCGCTGAACAATGTTGATGTGGCGTTTTCAAACTCACACGGTAAGGTGACCTGGTGATCAATTTACGTGAAAACGAGTCTGCTACTGACTTTTCTAAATGTTGTTGAATTGTTTCGTTGAAAGATTTTACGATTTTAACGTAATTTGAATTGAAATCTAAAGGATTGGCTTTGAGCTTTTTTATACTTGATTTCAGAGTTCGAAGTTTTGTAAAGGCTTTATTTCAAGAATGGATCCTGGTCAACTTGACAATATTTTTCTTGGAATTTTACAAAACTGCGGCCAGATTGAACCATTTCTTGATGTTGTGTTTTCTTTCCTGGCTAGAAGAACGGATTTCTATGTTATTATGAACAGCAGAGAGGATAAAATGGGTTTTCCTGAGGGAATAGCAGAGAAAATGGTTTTAAAGGTTAGTTGATTGGCCGATCGTTTTGTTGATTGATGACTGAGTGACAGACTGACTGTCTGGAAGAATGAACGAATGAGAAAGCAAATGAATGAAGAAACAAGTAAGTTTAAACATTGACACAATTAATGATTGAATGACTGATCAGTGTAGTCAATGTTGTAATTAAAATCAACCCTTTTAAAAAATGGTTTTAGATAGTTTGAAACAAAAATTAGGATATTAAACTAAAACGAACAATAAAGACAATAAAGCTATGCTATAATTATTTTGAATCATGTGATATTATTTTTTATCAAGATATTTAGAAAGTACCAAAGACTTGTACTAGGAAGTAAAGCTAAAGAAAAAGAACACAAACAAACCAAAAGAAAAACAGAAAAGAAAAATGAAGACACTAAAACATCCCAATCCCATCAAAATCCCTCAACACAAGATGAACCCAAAAGTCCTGATAAGGTTAGTTTAATAAAATAGCTAACTTAGATAATATTATCATCATCATCATCCTTCAGGAACTCATATGACATCAGCAGTAAGGTGTTTCGTATGAAATTGTGAAAGGGTTTTTTAATTTTTGTCATCTGATATAAGCATGTTCTAACCTCTAAATGCTGTGAGTATAGTTTATTTACGCACCAATATTTCATGGTTAGTGCTATATAAGAAATTGATTATCATTATATTATTTATAAATTTAATAACATTTAATAAATTTGTCAAATTGGCCACTGTATTTGGGTAGGTTGCATCTTTTGTACTTAACAGCACCAGAAATCAGCATTTTATTAATTATTATTTATTTTTCTCATGGTTTTGTGATATTAAATACCCAACTAACATTAATATAATATATCTGAAGCCCTCATCACCAGAAAGAAAGGATGATTCTTCTGCAGTTCCCAATGTTGTCACCTCATCTGTTGAAGTTTCATCAACTCCTGAAGTCACATCAACTCCTGAAGTCCCATCAACTCCTGAAGTCCCATCAGCAGAGATAATCTCATCAAGTACGGAAGCCTCATCATTTGTTAACAGTCAACAAAGTACAACAGAAAAGACAAAAGAAAATACTACAGATACTAAAGTTATTCAAGATCAAAAACCACCAAATGAGTCACTATCAGACACAGCTTCTGCAAGGTTTGTTTGTTAATCATAATTCATTTTTCATCGATTAACAAACTTGTGTAAATTATAATCTATTGCCATCAACAAATGCAACTTTTCTCTTGGATGTTTATACATTTGGGATTCCTGTGTTGAGGAGAACTCTCCACAGGAAACACAAGGAGGTAAATGTATATATAAGTTTTCAGGAATAAAAAGTCTTGAAACAGGATCAGTTGTACATACACATCTTACTTTCATAATATATTATTGATATTGTTATGATATGTGGATATTTTATAATACTTTCTTTGAGAGTAATAATTTTGAACACTGTCATCTTAACAGCAGCAGTTCTAGTGAAGCATCCAACTTACTTAAACCTGGAAAGCAGCCAGATTGCTACAATGGTGCTGTGCTGGACAGGTATACATGGTCACAAACAATCAAAGACATTGATCTCAAGATACCTGTACCTAAATGTGTCAAGAGAGCAAGAGATGTCGCTGTGGAAATAAAGACGTCTTCTTTGAGAGTAACTTTGAAAGGGACTGTCCCACCTGAAGGTAGGCTAAATAAAAATTTGCTTGTAAACCAGTTGGAAGTTACTTTGCTGCTATAATTAATCAGTGTTATTGAAGAGCTATCCAACTCTCATTCATTCACCCATCCTTCATCCACCCATCCATTTATTCACTTACTCATTCATCTTTTAATTTATCTGGAAACAAGCAAGTAAACTAGTATGGGCTGTGTCAGTGTTTGATATAAACGATAGGTAATAATATAATGAAATTTGTAACACCATTAAAAACGTTGACTTAACTTTACTGACGTTTCGAGCTTTAGCCCTTTGTTGGAGTAAATTTATCCGTTAATTCATCCATCAATCCATGTTTTTATTTTCCAGAACTGAAAAATGGCAGCAATGTACTTGTGGATGGAGAATTTCAGCGTTGTGTAAAGTGTGAAGACTCAATGTGGTCATTGGAACCTGGAAAATGTATTCAAATAAACCTTGAGAAGACAGAGGAACGATTCTGGACAGCCATTTGTAAAGGTGACCCAGAAATAGACCGAACCAAAGTAGACAGTACCAGAGCCATAGATGATTTTGATGAGCAAACACAAACAGACTTTCAACAAGTGATGTACGATCATCAACAAAAGATGGTTGGCAAACCAACTAGCAAGGAACAGGTAAACAACACTAAGACAATATTTGTTTGCACACAGGCATTTAGAACAGGTTCCCATTTAAATCTGTACTTTCCCATTTAAATCTGTACTTATGCAAATTTTGTTGATGTGTGCTAAACAAACAGATCAACCAATCAGAGAAGTTCATTTAAGAAATAATACTCTGATTGGTTGATCTGTGTTTAGCACACATCAACACAATTTCCATAATTACAGATCTAAATGGGAAAGTACAGATTTAAATTGGAAAGTACAGATTTAAATGGGAAAGTACAGATTTAAATGGGAACCTGTTTTAGTTAAAAATTGATGGTTATGTTTCTTCTGCATAATAATGTATTATAAAATAGACACCAAGCTTTCGGCCATCATCAGGGTACATGTAATATGTCTGAAATAACGTATGCAGTTAACAAGAGTAAGACACTTTCAAGTCTACACTCCCACTTCAAAAAACATAACCCTTGAACATTGTTTTAAGCCTCCGTTGCAGGCGTCTTTTGTGATGTCTGCAAAAGACGTCTGGAAGGCAATGTTGTATTGAATGCAGAACAAGTGATGATGGTTAAATTTGATCATCTGGGTGTGTGTAGTCTTGAGAAAGACTGTTTTTAATTGGAAGCCATCTTCAAATTTATAAAACATTCTCTTTTATTTTTTAGAAATCATAAAATATCAATGGTAATAATCAAGGCAATAAATATTGATATACTTTCTTTAAAATTTTACCTAAAAGACAAAATATTAATCTTATACCGGTAATAATATTATAACATATTTTTTGTTGTTGCAGAAAACCCAAGATTTGCTAAAACAAGCATGGAATGCAAAGGGTTCACCATTTGCTGGAACACAATTTGATCCTTCTCAAGTGAACATCACTGGCTAAACTGACTTTATTCTATCATATATTATAGTTTTTATTAGACCTACTCATAGAAAAGAATAGCCTTCAAAGACTAAGACTACTTTTAAACCATGAAATAATATCAAAATGCTTACTACATACCCATAGTTTTTATCTAGTAGTTGTTTCGTCACTAGCACTCAAGCAAAATCATACTTGTCACAACTAAACTGTAAAAAAGTACTTACTTTTATGTAAAAACTTTGAGATTAGAAGTTGAAGTTAGACAAAAACCTTTTTAATTTTATTTCATGGTTTAATTGTGTTATCTAATAGAACTGGTTACTATGGATTTTCATTGATCTAATACCATATCATTTTCACTGTTGACCATGAAAACAATGTTTTATTATGTGTGGTTTTCTATTGAGCTCAGAAATTAAATATGTGTAATTTTTTTGTCATTAAATTTCTGCTAGTCTGCATCAAAGCGGTGGTACATGTCTCATGCATAGCTCATAATAAAGATACTGTACTGGACTAGCTCTGGTCAAGTCTTACAGGAGTCACTACCTTGTATCTTACTGTGTTCTCAAACATTGCCAGGATTCTTCTATTATAAACCCATCAAATTGAATTATTGTACCTAAAACTACTATATCTTTAAAATTGCTTCACTTCATAAGCAACCGATGTATTCATCAGCTCTAGCAGATGTTCTCTTGTATCATGTGACGTGTTCTTGATATAGACATGCCTTACATCAGTAAACCCTATAAGTCCAAATATAACCTTCAAATAAGGTACTTGGAAGTCCAAAGGAATCATATCAGGTTTTGTGTAGTCCCCTCCAGATGATGTAATCAACAACAATGGCCTTCCTGTCACTAGTCCCCTAGGACCATTTTTTGTCTCTTGAAATGTCAATCCTGGTTGAACAATACAGTCAATGTATTGTTTTAATACGTAAGGTACTCCATAGTTCCACATAGGGTTGGAAATGACTAATTTATCGGCTGAGAATAGAGTCGTAATCATGTCTTCAATGGCTGCAAGGTTTTCTTTGTCGCCTGGCTTTTCTTCCTCAGAAACCATCCTCATTTTACTCCCTACATGAGATAGATCATACTGCAATAAATCATTATCCCATAGATTTACATCTAGTATTTTATGATGAGGGTGTATTTCTTTGTATGATTTGAAGAACGCCTTGGATGCAAGTCCAGTCCATGATCTTTCATCAGAACCTGAGCAGTTTAGATGGAGTATTTGAAGGCCATGCTCGTTTTTTCTGACATTTCCTTTGGACTTTACTTCTCCTCGAAATGCAGAAATATACGAACAACTTCTTAAACTTCCTAGCTTGCCATAAAAGTCAAATTTTAGCCAACGCCGGCTTACTCGTGGTGACACAGTCGCCATTTTAAATTTTGTGCGTTGCATAACGTCTAAATATTCCCCAACGGGGAAGGGGTGGGAATTTGATTAACACAGGAAACCCAAATTGAGTGACATTTCATTTGACTTCAAACACATAAATTTCGCTTTCAAAGTGGCTACAATATGAAAACAAGCTAATAAATAATATTTCTTTGATATGATAATTTACTTTGTGTTAAAATGTATCTAGCAAAGACACAAAATTATTTTTATTTAAAATGTTTTCTGATTGGCCTTTTCACATTAGCCAATCACCAAGTCTCTTATAAATCTATTCCCACGATTCCTTGCAGTAAAAGTAGGACTTTCCAAAATGGCGTCGCACATGCTTAGACGGTGTACAAGAACTGCTTTTACTGCAGCCTTTTTGAGGAGACAGACTACTCGTTTAGTCTCCTCAACACCGCGTGTTATCTTTGCTGCTAATAAATACTCTCAGCAGCCATTTTTAACTAATAATATGCTGCAAACAAGCCAGTTATCGCCAGTGAGTGTCCGCTTCTTTGCAAGTGCGGGATTGTCCATGGCGGAGCTTCAAGATCGAGTGTTAAATGTAGTTAAACTGTTTGATAAAGTTAACGCCGAACTGGTAAGTATCTATTCCTTTTGTCTCACTTTTAAAGTTTAAAAATATACAATATGAGTACAAATATACTAAACATTTCATTGAAAGCTTGTGTTAGTTTTGCACCGCAGCGGACCTCCTTTATGAATATAAAATGTAAATCCTATTTTTTTCTGTACTTATTAGGTAACAATTGAAAGCCATTTTATAAACGATCTTGGTTTAGACAGCTTGGATGTTGTTGAGATTGTTATGGCTTTTGAAGATGAATTTGGTAAGTACTATTGCTATGTATTGACAACAAAAGTACATATGACCAAATTATGTAACTTTCTATCCAACCTTGCTTGTAATATCCAGAAAGTTGTGTTGTTTCTTTTGCTCATCGTTGTTACATTGAAAGAAATGTCAGACAAAAAATTCCTACAATGAGGTTTGTTGCATATTACATAACTAGAGTAATTATTACTTCTCGGTTTTTGCGACAATTGTATGCAAGGCCCGGGGGGGGTACTCCGCTAGGATTTGGGTAGGGGTGTTCCGCTGGGATCCTTAAACGGTGACCCTGTTTATGACAGAAAAAAAACAAATTCGTATACCCTGTTTATGACAAGGGATAAAAATGGGACCCTGTTTATGACAGTTTAGGACCCTGTTTATGCCGCGAAAACGTGCTGAATTTCACGAAAGACGAAAGACCGCGCTGCTCATCGTATTACCTAATTAATATACCTGAATATGACAAAAAAAAAACTAAGGAAATTGGGAAATGGGGTAAAAATATACCCTGTTCATGACAGAAAACTCAAAAACCCATACCCTGTTTATGACAGAAAGCTCGAAAAACCATACCCTGTTCAGCGGATCATCCCCGTATAGTAAATATATGGGAGTACCCCCCCCGGGATGCAAGGGCAGTAGTGTATGGATACAAACACATTAATATGGCAATTGGAAGCGATATGCATTCAGTATTGTACCATGTGTTCAAAAGAACACATTTAAACAATGTTATAAAATGAAAACATTGAAAAATTATTTTTGGCAATAACAGACATTTTGGCATTTGTCCCTTGTCATAGTAAAAGAGAATTTCAGATAATGATGAACCTACTTCAATCCAATGCTATCGTTTTTGGATATATTTTGTACAGTGCACCCAGTTTATTGTTTAGGGATTTTTGACACACAAATTATCATTTCCCTCCTATTTGCTGTGTTATCTTCAATGTTTGAGTAGTCATTAATATTACATTACTCTGTTACTTTCAGCTGTTGAGATATCAGATGAAGAAGCAGAAAAGATAATGAATATCAAAGATGCTGTAGGATTTCTGAAAAAGTCTCTAGATATACATTAGAAAGAAAATGGTAAAAGAAAGCAAACTTTGTTACACTGAAGAAATAGAAAACGCATGCGCTGTGTGCAGTTATAAAACATGCTGGGATTGGCAGAACATGAGAGAAGTATTAAGAGAAGCACAACATGAAAATCCCCAAGTGTTATATTACTACATACAGCAAAGAAAGCAAGTTTTCTATTTCTTTTATAAAATGCAAATTGATCAACATGCAAACGCGCATGTTGTGTGCTCTCATAAAGCACGCGCCTCAACCAATCAGAGTATGTGATTTTGAATAGTTATTTTATATTGCATTTTCCAAGTTTGTTTTTTCTATCTTTCATCATCATTGAGTATGGTTTTTGTATTCCTTTTCAGATTTGCTTTGTACTTAAAGTTGGTGATAAGAAATTTAAGAGGTATCTTTTTGAGATGGCGTAGCTGTGAAACCTAATAATTTTCAACAAGCCTTTTCAATAACTGTAATTACAAGTGTGTATTTTGGTTCTGTAATAAAGTTTGATTGAAAACTTCTGAAGGTCTACAAACTGCCCATGTTTGCTGTTATGTATTTACTTTGTAGCTCTAAAGCAGACAATTATTCGAACGTTCTTCCAAATAACTTAAGACTAGTGGTCACACACAAGCATGCCCTGCAAATTTCAAGGACCATGAAAATCGCACATTCAGAAATTTTGATATCTTTTGAAATGTGAGTGGTTATTTACGCTCTTACTAAAGCATTTTGTTTTATTTGTTTTCTCGTAATACAACTGACTATCAATGAATTATAATACTTAAATCATAAACAAAGAAAAGCATGATGGCAAGTGACCATGGGTCTTCCATTATGTTTGAAATACCAAGTACATAGTACAAAATGTAGACAGCATTGAGCAACAGATAGCCTGAGAAAACAGATGTTCTTTCGCTCCTCATCCCCTTGAGAAACGATAGTTTTTCGATGGGGGAAGGGGAGCGAAAGAATGTCTGTTTTCTCAGGCCAAGCAACAGATGACATATACTATCATCCTCTGCAGGCTACTCCTTTTTCTACTTTGGGATTCCTGTGGGACTTCCGAGAGAAGGAAGATTGGGGCAGAGAGTGAGGCTCTCAGTCTCAGTCTCTCTGGCTCGCTTCTCAAAAAAGGAAGCCCAAAAGTAAAAAAAGTTGCCTGCGGAGGAGGCTAGACATATGGAGTGACTCACAAAGCTTGGGCTACATAATCTTAAACTGTCTGAATACCTTTTAGGAATCATTTTCAATTTTGACTACCAATAATCCCTACTACTTTAACAAATGAGAACCAGACCACCACCCCACCAAGGCTATGGCATAATAATATAGTCATAAACACATGCAACAAACCATTTTAGGAACCTTTAAAACAAGAAATAAGATACTGACATCCTTTGCAGCCTAGAGTGTTGATGATTTTTGGAGTAGGTGTATTATAATTGTACTCTATAAACTTACTTACTTACTTACTCTTATTGTATGTGAATTCTATTGCTATAAGAGTTACAGTAAATGTGAACCAAGCAGAGTACAAGAGTACATGTTTTAAAACATCTCTGCGAGTGTCTTTTCAGAGTTCCTCTTTTGTTGTCTGTAAAGATTTGAAGCAATTTAGATCATATTTAAGCAAGTTACAACTACCATATTTACTCGAATAAGAGCTATGGTTATAATTAAATTTATCTTGATCAGAACTACTATTGTTGTCTCCCCATGGACTTTGTGAACCACGTCTAGAATTATTATAAAGAACAAACTACCACTAATGGGGAGATAACTTGAAATATTATGTACTCATTGACTAAGTGGGAGGGCCGGCAGGAAAATATTTGGCTTGAGGTTATGCCATACGAGCACAGCGAGGTCTGTACAAATGACCAAGAGCAAAATATTTTTCTGTCCAGCCTGACCTAACTCAGTCAATAAGCATTTTATCATATGACGTATACCCTTTCATATTTTATTACAAGCGGGTCCATACTCCTTTTTGAGCGGTCCCAACTTTTTACAGCCTGCTCAACAAAACAGGTGAGTATGGCCCCATCACGTGACTTGTCTGCATGGTTAAGGGGCACACAAGCGGGGAAATATGGTCACATGATAAAATTACTTTGAACTGATCATGAACAACATGCCTAGTTTTTACAGTGCTGCTAATTCAACCGGGGCCACCCTGAGTTTATTAGCCAATCACGTTTGAGCTTAAGAACAAAAGAACCAGACATAGACGATCCGTCAAGTCAATTCACGCCTATAATTTGATTGGCTGATAAGGAGACAAAGTAGATATCTTTTGTTCTTAAGCTCAAACGTGATTGGCTAATAAACTCGAGGTGGCCCCGGTTGAATTAGCAGCACTGTAATAAGCATTTATTTCCAATGTGGTACTTCTAAATTTACCTTATTTAGAATCAGTGCACACCTCAGCTTTCCTTCCTTATTAAATCATCAAGGGACAAAGCACAAGCCAAAATTTAATTTACCTGTACTTTTCACATTAACCCAAACATGGCTTAGTGATTCCAGTTCTGATAGTTTGGCTTTTCCTTATCATTTTTCCAGACCATTTTAATGATGGCATCATTGTACCTAGCCTCCTCTGCAGGCACCTCTTAAATCTCTTTCCATCGGGATTCCTGTGGTGAGGAGAAAAAAAAAACGAGCAGGAGAGGCAATCGCACAGGAATCCAAAGGAGAAAACGTAGTAGCCTGCAGTGGAGGCTACATTGTACCACTGTGCTTTTCTTTATTATTGAAGTTTTTAAACCCTCTCCTGAATATTTATCGACACTTATTATTTCACAAAAGAAAATATGATGCACATTGCCCATTACAAGCTTTGAGGATCAGCTTTCAACTGGATTCCAATTACTGATTATCACTTCATTTACCCTGCTTGTGTACATTTAATTTTCTCCTCTAAAGTAAAGAAAACCTCTGCACAGATCTGTTTGTTAATCTGAAAAAATGTGCAAATGTGTTACACCATGCCATTTCGATCCACTCCCTGACTTCTGCCATGATATCAGCAGTTACATATCAGGACATGGCTCAAAATTCAAACTGGTTAAAAAAAGGGTTTTAAATTTGTTATAGGTTAATTTATCCATTCAAAGTCCTGGACATGATACCCTGGGTACCAGGGGTTATTTTCTCCTTGCTTTAGCGTTTGTAAATTTGACGGTTTGTGATTCAACGAGGCTAACCCCTGACCCAAAGAGCTTAGAATCTTACTTCCATGCTGTTTTGATTGACACCGTCAATTATAGCCATATTTGGAAACTTGTCGACATCTTGCTGTCAGCTTTCATCCAATCAAAGGTCTTCATAGACTTAAACCAATCATAAGGCCGGGGTCATGTAGCAACCCTCCGCTTCTGATTGGCTCGGAGTTTTCAAAAGAATAGGCTCGTTTGGCTAGAGGGTTTTTCTTGAAAATAATGAACACAGAACACGGTTGGCACAAATGACCTCAAAAACGATCATTTTGGCATATTTTAAAATTGTCAAGTTCGACTTTCATCAAACTTGGCAGGAATATAGGGATTAATCAGACAAATTCAATTTGATGACTTTTAGCGTTATTGCTATGATTATGACATAATAATGACGTCAAAACATTTGTTTACCAATGACTTTTGATATAATTTCAAATTGATTCAAACGTTTTAAAATTGCATTGTTTGACACTTCTTGATATAGCCAACATGAATTCGAAAACCGTTTCTCGATTGGACAAGTCAGTCAAAAGTTATTAAATTCTTAATTTTCATATTTTTCCCGCCATTTTTTTGGCGGGAATAATTATTTGAAAAGCTTTGGCAAAACTTTCACTTCATTCATCTTTTCGAGTTTAAATCAACGTCACACTAAAATTCGTACATGGACTACACCAGTCATGACCTAAAATCATATGTTTTTAATTTTCGAGCCCAAACGTAGATATTAAGGCGAGAAATATTGCATACGTCACTATGACGTCACATAAATTCTAAAATGCCTAAATAAGCTTACCAAATAACAATTTTGCAACTTTTTTTAAGTAACAACACTTGTTTATTGCTTTTCGAAAATTTCAATCGAGTAGATGCGTCTTTTTACCACTTTTATGATCATATTATAATTCAATATCATGTCAAATCTTATGACGTCACAAAAACCTATATAACTCTAGTTAGAAAAGTCACATCATAAAGTAAATAGGATTTCCAAGTTTTAAGCATGTTTTTGATGATCGATTTTGAGGTCATTTATGCCAAGCGTGGAACATACAAATGATAAATATGAATACTAGATCAAGAAACCCTCTAGTTTCTAGGGTATGGACATGATCAATACACTTCTGAAGATGCTTTTGGCTCCAAGTGAAAAACAAGCTTACAAAGAATACTGTTAACCAGTTCAAAAGAAGATCAGTTGTGGGTGGTCTATGCTCATTGAAAGCTAAGGTCCAATTTTCAGTGAATTGTACGAAACTTGAGGAACACACAAAATAAATACGAGTTTCTGGAGATGATTTATTGACAGCCTAACATTATTTAACTACTCTTAAATAATTAACTTAATAAAATTCATTTACAGTGCGACTACTCAAACCAAGGCCACCTAAACAAATTTTTCACAAATCATCCAATCACGTCCAAGTATCTAAACAATAGAATTGCGGGAAATTTATGATTCAGTAAATTTTACCGTCGAAATTTAATACCTAAAAGTGTCAACAAAAAATATCAGAATGATCTTGTATAGGGCCTGAATAATTTGTGAAAAATTTGTTTGGGTGGCCTTGGTTCGAGTAGTCTCCCTGCAATTCTAAAAAAATTCCAGTAGAAACAAGACAGCACAACGCCACAAAACAGTATTGTTGGATTTATTGTTTGATTTCACATGGTTGGTCATTACATATATTTACATATATTTATTAACCCTCCATTTCCAGGCATCCAAAGGACCATGCTCTCTAATGTATGAAGCATGAACACCACATGGGAGAAGTCTACCTTCTGCCCTCATACTCTCATAGACGCTTCTGTCAAACTTGGTGAATCCCCATTTATGTGAAACATAAAGCTAAAGAGAGAATGGTACAGAATAGGTTAGAGTATGAAACCCAAAACACAAGGAAAGTTCAACAAGCACACACAGAGCCGAAAGGTACAATAGAGTAAAAACAATATGAAAACCAAATTGTTAATATCTAACAGTCATTATTTAGTGACTACTTATAACTCAAGCAGAAATTTCAAATACAAAAGGAAACAATTCTTCATTACAGTTTTGCCTGACAATAACCTAAAATGAATGGGGCCCTGCTCTTATTTGCTAATGCAGAATCAAGAAGCCTTGATCAAGTTAAGTTTCACTAAGGTATTTGGGATAGCAAAATGGTGGCTGTGTCCTATGTAACAATCTCAAGCACCTTGAACTAGCCCCAGGCTGCATCTCGATTCTGCACTGGCATATTATAAGAGGCAGAGATATAATATATGAACAATCTCATTTTAAAAACATACTACTGATTACCTACTATGGTAATAGACATACCTTTTGACGGCCAGGGAACTTGAACTTTGCTCTTCTGAGGGCCTCGATGGCATGAGCCTTGTTGCCGTCCTTCGTCCTGACTGAGATGATGGCCTGGCCGATACGGACACGGGCTACAGTACCCTGTGGTTTTCCAAAAGCACCACGCATACCAGTTTGGAGCCTGTATATTATATAATCAATTTGTCATTTATTGTATTAATTGTCACTGAAAGCCCTTATGGGGAGTAAAGTATTGTATTGTATCATCAAAGTTTCATTTCTCAGTTTTGTTACATGAATGTGAACACTGGCATTCTATTTATCAGTGGTAAAATAAGCAGGCCTTTTGAAACACATCATCATGTCATAAAATGTCCCAATTCAGAAACGCTCTCACATATGAACCAGCTAAATTCAATCTACTGAGAACTCACCTATCAGCTCCAGCACACGACAACATCTTGTTGATTCGTACAATGTGGAAAGGATGAAGTCTGATACGGATGTGGAAGGCATCTTTGCCACAGCTTTTTACCATGTATTTGTTGCAGCAGATACGGGCAGCTTCAAGAGCTTCACTGGAAAGCTGTTCATACTCATCTGAGACCATGTGAACACACAGTGGAAAGTCATCTACGAAGGCTCTCTTACGTCCAAGATCGTAGATTCTGATCTTATTATCTGTCAAAGACAATTAAAGTTATCAGATTCAAATACAATTTCACTGTAATAGAGTACTCAAGTGTGACGTCAAAACAACTTTTGGCTTTTACAATTTTTGGGTCCCAATTGCGATGGACAATCACAAAAGAGGTTCACATGCATTGACAAATTCCGGTCAAATTTGCTGTGTGAACGTCTTTTTTGATTGCCTATTAAAAGCAAAAATAAGATATAGTGAAAATATTATTTCATGACGTCATCACTTGAGTACTCTATTGGAATAAAAATTAGTGATTATGATGTTAAGTGGTACATATTGTTTTATGATTTTAAAATTTTGTTACCTGGGACACCACGGCAGAAACGTGACTTGGGATAAGGCTTGTTCTTGCAGTAACGATAGCTGTTAAAAAGAAAATGTACATTTTAAGACCGAGGCAAAAGTATGACTTCTAATCAAATAAAACTAACACTTACATAAAACAATGTTAAAGAGTAGTGACAAGCAAATGCATTCTAAAAATCCAATAATAACAATGTTGTTTGTACAATAACAAATGTACAGATAGACCTTAAATTTAAACACCAAAATGATATAAACAACATTCTGGTTTCGAAATACAAGACACTGAACATTGGGTAAAAAGTAGGATACTTAAAAGGCCTTTAATAAACGGCTTTGATATATCATAAGGTTTCAATCTAGTATATCTAATGAATCAGTTTATTTATTTCCAGTTTTGATGTCTTCACAACGATGAATAGTCACGATGACTCAACAAAAGTGTGAGCTATGGATGTTGAACAAATGGTATCAAAAATATAGCTACAGTATAATAAATCAACATACCATCGGGCTGGTCGACGCCCCATGATTGCCTGTAACATAAAACAACAAGACATTTATCAACACATTATGTTATAAGAAGAATATAATGAGACGAGGGTCACACACATGACCATAAAGATTCGTTCGTCTGAGCTTCACAACTATATTTTCCAGTAAAACGTTAGCAATTTCTTTGCTCTTGGGCTTAATATAGACACAAATAGCAATAATATGCTGTAGAAATACTACCGTATCTTTATAGGTAGTACTATATATATAGAATTCTAAGTTTATTGGGTCTTCACTTTAGCACATCGCCATAATTACAAAGGATTTTGAGCAGCTATAAAACAACAATTGGGAGGAAATACAGAACACAAACACTTCAGATCGTTTCTTTGGTCCTTCTAGTAAACTTTGATTTAATAATCAGTATTTAAAACACATTCTAGACGGAAAGATTGAAATGGATTCTAACTCAATATAAAAATCGCCATTACTTACCAAAAAGCTACAGGGAAAGGAAGAATCTATGCCAAGGTCCCGGATCTGAAATTTTGATACCGCTGGCTAAAGCCCATTTTCAAATACAACCGGCTCACAAGATTTTACACAGGAAGCCCACAAACTAGCACGGCGAGGCCAAATCATAACTTTTTCACTGTCCTCTCCATCAAACAGGCTAAATGAATCTCCCCTCCATCAAACAGGCTAAATGAATCTCGATGTATCCAGAGAACGAGTAAAAGTTATTTTATTGTTTAAATTGGTTCTCTCTTTTTTTTGTCTGATGGTGCAAAGTGTATCTTTAAAAAAAAAAAAAAAGTGTATTTTCCTTTTAATGTATTTTATTTGCTTTTATTTACTTTCATTCACTGCAATTGTACAAAATATTTACATTGATAAAATGCTTCAAACTAATTCAAAGGAACAAGTTTTGTCTGCAATGGCCACACCAACTCTGAAACAAACAGAAAATGAGAAAAAATTAGATGAATGAGAACAGAAATGAGAGTGAATGAGAATAGAAATGATAGCACAAAAGCAAACTAGAATGGACACAAGAGTACATGAGAATACATGCAAGTAAATGAGAACAGACATGAAAGCAAATGAAAATAAACATGAAGGAAAATGGGAATAGGAATGAAAGTGAACGAGAATAGACATGATGATATTAATAACCACAAAGAATGAAATAAAAGCACAGTTTCTTACCACTTTCAAGAGTAATTTTCAAAGGTCTTGTGTATCTCTGTAGGTACTGTGTTGGAGTGCTTAGTTCTTTTGAATTTATGAGGTATTCCAATAAATCTAAGTAAAATAAATGCATGAAAAGATAAATGAAAGAATGAATATCTAAATAAATGGATGACAGAGAATAAACAAATAAGGAATACGAAACAAAATATTTATTTATTACAACATTTTAGACAGGTCCTATTTTACTTTACTATTCACTGTCAATAAAAATAACAATGATAAGGATAATGATGATAAAAGAAAATTACAGAGGTATTGAAGTCATGATGATAGTATATTTGAACATGCTTGTGATGATGATGATGATGATGATAGTTATATGGTGACAATCATATATAACAATAGATAACGGCAAATTATGACAATGACTATTCAGTTTACATAGATGCACATTCAAAAAACTCACCTTGTCTGACAAGAAGTTCAGGACACTTTTCAGGAAGTTGGTCCATAGTTTTGCTAAGACTTAGCTATGATGAAAAGACAAAAAAATACATATATTTAACTATGCACAAACAAAACGTAGCTCGACAGCATGTGTGGCAAAAATATTCACCTTTGGTAGTTTTGCGAGATATTCTCCTAACTTAAGCAACAGGTTCAGAGCTTCCATGACCTAAAAAAGGATATACTTTATAAATACACCATTCCACAGTTCTCGACAATTAATCTCAGCCTCAATAGCATAATGTATACATTCCTTAAATTACAGTGAGCTGTAGTCAAATTGAAAAGAATATATTACATGCTAATTATATGTTAATTTGTTTCCTACTCACAGCAACATTGATTGGTTCATTGGTTGTAAACTCCTGCATTCTAGCAGCTGATTGGTTGATACATCTGAAGCTCCATTGGGTAAAAAGTCTATTTGGCAGCTAAATAATATGTTAAAGATTATATGTGCAAGAATTTACCAACAATTTCTAACCACTCTTTATTTCCCATTTTTCCAAAAACAGATTGCATTGTGTCCCATAAGAGTGTTTGTTAAAGGATACATCACCAGTATAAACAAGTATCTTGGTATTAAACATTTTCCCACTACAAGAAGGAAGGATAGTGATAAATATTTATAAGATACATTGAACCACTACATATACAATTTAAATCACATTTTCATGGTTAATAAAATAAAATTATATGACTTATGATATGATTATGATCATTTTGGTAAACTAAGCAATATAAGTAATATTGATCTATTACTTGTATTACAGTTATATTGAAATGTTTTTAAAACAATGGATTTAAGTCAGGCAAAAACAATAACTTACCCTGGGTGCCAGAGGAATTATTTTCCGGGTTGACTATAAAATAATTCCTCTGGCACCCTGGGTAACAATAACTTAGCCTGAAAGCCTTGTCTTGAGCCAATAACAGCTATTAGTGCATTGAAAAGTAGAGAAAAAATATCAGTTGGATTCATACTCATGCTGTGACCTTTGCAGCAGTGGTGCAATCCCTATGCTCTCGGCCCAACTTAGCTATGAAGCCATGCTAGATTATAGAATACCCAGTCACTTATTTACATAATAATAGAAGCTATTGTGTTATTTGGTCATTCTCAAAGAGTGCCGCTACTTGAATTTCTATAGTGACGGGGTATTCTGTAATTGCTCCTGAAGCCACATATACTGGTCAGGTAGGTGGTCATTTTGTTGAGTTTACTTCCTAAATAACTAAATATGACCATACCTAACGGTTTGCTCTTCCTCTTCTAAATCTTTGATAACATCTAGCAGGACATTTGCAGAGGTCTGAAAGGCAAATTATATACACTTTTAGCTGCACACACAAGTTGCAGGGTATTTTTGACAAAAATGTGTAGTCTGTGAAGAGTAATAACAATGATACTCACTTCAAGAACATGAACGACATGAACAGGGTAGATAAGCAACAATCCTGATACAGCTTCACCATGGGAATGACCTTGTAAGTTTTTGAACATCCTTTCATAATGCGCTGTAACAACAACAACAATAACAACAACAGTGTTATTGAAACTTGGTAAAATATTTGACTTTTTGTAAAATCAATTTGTATGTTAATAAAGATTTAAAAAGCCAAGTTGGTTGATAGAGTGATACAGAGAAAATTATATACATTTTTCGTACCTCCTATATCTCTTCTATCAGCAATTTCAGGACGAATTTTCGATAGGAATACAAGGCGATGGACAAGCAGTTTCTGGTCATGAAATAAAAAAAAACAGTTAAATTTGCACAAAGCCAGTAAAATCAATAACAAAATTATATAAGAAATAGTTGAAAAGTCATCTTGGCTACCTTATTTTGCGCTCTATTTTTCTCTTGGATCAAATCAAAGAGCGATAATCGTCCACTATCATAAACCGATTCTTCCCCTGGAGTTGCAGCCATTTTGGAACTAGATTAGGTTTCCAAGGAAACCTCTGACAACAATATTGCAGCGGACGCATGCACTGATCATGCGCGTTGATAACTTTCTCAAATATTCTCAAGTAGAAAAGAAAACAAGTTTTCAAAATGTCTTTCCGCGATCTTCGAAGTAAGGCACCAGAATCTTGTATTATATCTCGACAAAACCCAACTATTTCAATGCATTAGAAACTATTCTATATTGTACATGTATTTTTACGAGTGAATAATTGACTTTGAAGGTTTATTTTCGTCGTTTGTTTGTCAGATTTCACGGAGATGATGCGTTCATTGGGATATCCAAGGCTGATTTCTATGGAGAATTTTCGCTCTCCTAACTTTCCTTTAGTGGCAGAAGTACTTATTTGGCTTGTTAAAAGGTAAGGGGATCCTTTACGAAGCTAACTTCTAAAAGCAGCCATGTAGACTGCGCTCTTTTATATTTAATATATATTTGAAATATAATATTTGTGGAAGTCGTACAGGTTTTGTACATGTTTGTAAGAATATATAAAAAAATGTACTACTCCAAATTTGTGCTATTTTTTTTTCTTCTACCCTTATACAACATTCTCCAATAACAACCTAAATTAGGATACTGTGTTACACTGTTTACTTTTTTGAAATACTGTAGTGATTGCCTTGGGAATAGTATATTATAACATTCCTGTTAGAAACTGTATATTTTTGTTGTTGTAGATATGATCCAAATGCAGAACTACCGATAGATGTTGACACAGAGCAGGATAGAGTCTTATTTATAAAAGCAGTGGCACAATTTATGGTAAAATTTACAATTCATAAGTTATGTGGATGTCTATAGGTTTGGAGCACTCAACAACATCCATATTGTATGCCATGTTATGTATTTGACACTCACACACATTC
The DNA here is from genome assembly GCA_949775045.1 of Metridium senile. NCBI lineage: Eukaryota > Metazoa > Cnidaria > Anthozoa > Actiniaria > Metridiidae > Metridium > Metridium senile. The sequence continues at coordinate 1,832,645 of OX459099.1, read as the reverse complement.
AGTATTTACAACATTCAACACTGTTTTTTTTCCACCACACTCACACCTTCCAACTACTATCTTCAGTATTTAAAATACACAACACTCAACCCAGATGTTGAGTGTATTTCCGAGAGGAATAAAATCCACAAAAACTTAATTTCATCCAATCTATTTTTCAGGCTACCAAGGCTCACATCAAGCTTAATACCAAAAAACTGTATGGTGCTGATGGTTATGCCGTCAAAGAACTGCTAAAAGTAACGTCAGTGCTTTACAATGCAATGAAAATCAACTTAACAGAAGAGGAATCAGAAGCATCTAATGTCACATCACTGACTTTTGATATTTCTTCACGAGTAAGTTCACATAAAATACATTTATTTATGTTAATAATTAACTAGTGGACTGCACTGGCGGAGGTAGAAATCTAGACTGATTAAACAAGATATGTAGACATGTTATTTTATACACCATATCAAAGAGAGTGTTATTTTTAAAGTCAATTCTTCATTGGAGTAAAAAAACAAGATAATGTCAAGATAAAGCCATTGTAACCAACATTCTTTAACTGTGCATATCCCGATGAAGTTATAGTACAAGAGCAATTTTCTGTGCAAGAAAATGACAGTTTTGTTTGTTCTAATCAATAAAGAACTTTGAAAACAATGCAACTATTACAGACTATTCTTTCACAGGCAAATAAAAATCCACTATCAGAACTTTATCCATGTCACACAAAAGTTATTGAGCATATTTTTTCTTTCAGATAAATGACTTAAAAGCATCTAGAATGCTTGCTTCAGAAATCACATCCAGGGGTGCAGCTCTGTACGATTTACTTGGACAAGAAGTTGAACTCAGGGTATGTACATTTACACTGCCATAAATAACTGTATTTGTGGTGTTTCTAAGGAAGTTTCTGGAGCATTACATCCTCGGGAACCCAGGGGTATTCTTCTGTCGCTCGTTTCTTGCTTCCACAACATATACCCCTGGGAACGTAGTCTGTTGGAGCTTGTTCCGGAAGTCAAAATTCAAACTTATTTAACGACTTTCTTTGAATGGTTATCTTGATTTTCATTGGTCGACCTAATAAGGTTGACCAATCAGGAAAGAGCTGAATTTTGACTTCCGGAACAAGCTCCAACAGACTACGTTCCCAGGGGTATATGTTGTGGAAGCAAGAAACGAGCGACAGAAGAATACCCCTGGGTTCCCGAGGATGGGAGCATTAACGATGCCCAGTAAAACGATTTAAAATCTATCTGATTTTAAGCCTGTGTACTGGCCCTCATAGGGGCCTAGGAGTGTCACTGTGCAAGATACTGTTGATTGTTTGAAATTGCTGAAACTTCTTGATCTTTTGTGAAATGTGTTGTTTTGTTTTTAGGAATTACGGACAAGAGCTATTGCAAAACCTCTTGAAGTTAATGAACTTGAAAATGGCATCAAAAAGAGTATAATACAAGTCAAGGTTTGTTCAGTGATTATAATTTTTTTATTCACTCATCCATTCACTTCTTTGGTTGTTCATTCATTCATTTCATTTTTGTCTTCTTTTTTTGTCATTCAATCCTTTATTTGATCACTCATACAATCGATCATTCATTCATTTATCCATCCATTTGTTTATACATTCTCTTAGACTTCATTCATCCATTTATTGATCCATGCATGCAACCATCAATTCAATTGTTCATTCATTCATTTGATTTATCATGTGCTTATTCATATAATTTGTTTTGCTTAGGATGACATCAGTAAAACCACACAGATGTTAAACAACATTGCATCAGACGAAGCAAATTTAGAGACAAAAATTGATAAGAAAAAACAAGAGTTGGAAAGGAATCAAAAACGATTGCGAAGCTTGGAAAGTGTTAGGTACTATCTGCTTAGTGCTATTTTATGCTAATTCTATTGTTTAATTAGCACTAATTAGTACTATTTGTTTCACGGGTATATTATTGGCACTCTAACATGTAACTATATTTTATTTCACCAGACCCGCTTTCATGGATGAGTATGAAAAACTTGAAGAAGAACTCAAAAAAGTTTATGAGGTAGGAAAATAATATAGTAACAACGCAGCAAATTGTACTGTCAGAAATATACACCCTTTCTGAGAAAGTTAGTCACTCTCGAAAAGCACACAAGCTAGTGGCACAAAGGATCATGGATCAGTTCAGAAACTAAATGTGCATTCGGAAAGCCTTTCTTGTTGTTTGATAAGTCAAAATGGACATTTCTCAATAACATATTGACAAGTATACGAGTGAATGGTCTGATCCCAGGTGTAATCGATGTAGATGAGGCATGATCGTCCGGGGTGGTGTAGTCTTGAGAAAGACTGATGGTGTTGATGTCTGACGTTTTGACAACCTGAGCGGAAGTCATCTTCAGAGTAAAGAAAATGAAAAGACAGCGGTGTTATTTATGTGTCTGGTTCGTCGGTAATGTTGTTGTTGATGCGTGGGTAGGTGTTAGTCATAGTGTTAGCGGAAAGCTTGAAGTCGTTAATGAGTCTATTGTAGGAAGCCGGTAGTGTTATTTGTTCTAAGCCGGTGTACCAGCTTTCAAGTAGTCGGCGTTGGTGATAGTTGGTGCAATGTGTAATGGAGGCGGCAGAGTCCCAGTTAATGGAGTGGCCAGTATGTTTGTGATGTTCCGCAATGTGGTTGTTAGGGTCTTTGTTTTTCGTGGCACGTTTATGTTCAGTTAGTCTCGTGTTCAAATTTCTGCCAGTCTCACCGATGTAGGTAGCGTTACAGTCGGAACAAGCTATTTTGTAAATAGCTCCTTGTCTGTTAATGGGTTCGTCTTTGTCCTTAACGTTAGTCAATAAACGTCTTAATGTCATAGTAGGCTTGTGAGCAACGCGAATGTTGTAGGGTTGTAATATGCGTTGAATGGTTTCAGAAGTACCTCTGATGTACAGTATGGTGGCAGTGGCTGTGGGTTGATTGTCGGTTCTGTCAGTAAGTGAAGTGTTTTTGTTTAGGTTTACGGTATACAGTTGTATGTAAGCGATTGTCAGAGTGAGACTCTGCCGCCTCCATTACACATTGCACCAACTATCACCAACGCCGACTACTTGAAAGGTGGTACACCGGCTTAGAACAAAAGCCACTTAACCATTGCATAACACTACCGGCTTCCTACAATAGACTCATTAACGACTTCAAGCTTTCCGCTAACACTATGACTAACACCTACCCACGCATCAATAACAACATTACCGACGAACCAGACACATAAATAACACCGCTGTCTTTTCATTTTCTTTACTCTGAAGATGACTTCCGCTCAGGTTGTCGAAACGTCAGACATCAACACCATCAGTCTTTCTCAAGACTACACCACCCCGGACGATCATGCCTCATCTACATATTGACAAGTGTTGCAAATTATGTGGCCATGAAATCCCTGCGGTCTAATAAAGTATACATAGATAACCCATAATCCCCTGCGCTACTAGCTTTTAAGCTTTTCACTTCATGGGTGACAAAGTTTCTCGGAAAGTGTGTGAAGCTTGTTCTTGTTGCAGCAAATGCTGTTGGATAAATAATGATATCTTATGATATTTTATCTTATTACGTCATGTTTTATGGTTGTCTTGACAGAGGCCTTTTGTCATCCAGACAGACTGACTATAAATTTGTTTTCTATTAATTTCCTCTAGACTTACATGCAGAAACACAGGAATCTTTCCTATCTGGAACAACAATTGGACGACGTAAACCAAGCTGAACAACAGAGATTTGAGGTACCTTTCTGAAATATCATGAAAATCATAATAAAGGATTCTCTGCTTGGTAGTTGTTGTCATAACGTGGAGTATAAACATTGAAAGCATGTCAAACCAAACATTTTCCAAGTGACATTGATGTACATAGCAAAGTGTTAGCCGATTTTGTCTATTTGACAATTGGTGGATAGAGTGATCTTCCTTCATCCATGTAGTATTATTACAATGAGTTTTTACACAAGAAAACAAAAATCCTTTTAACACTGTTTAGTGCTTATTTTCTTGCATTTTTTTGTTCTCTGTGTACATGCATATCATGTCTGGTTTTCTTTCATCACTAGGAGACAGAAGCAAAAAGCCTACAAGACAGACTACAAGAAGAAGACAGAAGAGTTTCACAAAGAGATGAACTTAGTGGTGACATTGATGATGATGATGATGAAATTGTTCTTGATGCAGGAAACACACAAAATGACAAATCAGGTAAACTTATATCTTAGGTAACTAAAAACAGACAAACATGCAAACATGAAAAAAACTAACATACAAACTAACAAACAGACTAGTAAGCAAACATAAAAAACAAGCAAATATACAAAAAAACAAGCAATCAAACATGCAAACAGTCAATCAATCAAACATGCAAGCAATCAATCAATCAAACATGCTAGCAATCAATCAATCAAACATGCAAGCAAGCAATCAATCAAACATGCTAGCAAGCAAGCAATCAAACATGCAAACAGACAATCAATCAAACATGCAAGCAAGCAAGCAATCAATCAATCAAACATGCAAGCAAGCAATCAATCAATCAAACATGCTAGCAATCAATCAATCAGACATGCTAGCAAACAATCAATCAATCAAACATGCAAACAGACAATCAATCAAACAAACAGACTAGTAAACAAACACAAATGTGCAGAATAGTACAGTAATTTTTTTCTTTACCTGTGAAAGAAAAATGACCATTTAGTCATATCTTTTAATTTTCTTTCACCAGGAGCTGGCCCAAGAGTGTTTGGAGGAATGGGTGGAGTAATAGACTCCGATGAGGAGAGTGGATCATTGTCTTCTGGTGATAGTGAGATTGGGGTTGATGATGATGATGACCAACTACTTGATGACGATGAGATTGGAGATGATAACGATGACGGTGGAGAAGAGTCTCAAGGAAGCTTAAATGACAGCGATAATGATTTCTAGATGTATGTAATGTACTATATGAGGTGTAACTGCAACATTTGTTTTTTTGTCAAACAAAACTTGGAAAATAATATGTTCTCAGGATTGCCCAGTTACAGGCCACGATCCTTTTTTAAGAACTATTCTACACTAAGAAAGTCTTTCTGTGTCTAAACAGTTATGCAGATCACGCTTGGCATAAATGACCTCAAAATCGATCATTTGGGCGTATTTTAAAATGTTTACGTTTGACTTTCATTAAACTTGGCAGGAATATAGTAATAAATCAGACAAATTCAATTTGATGATTTTTAGCGTTATTGCTATGATTATGACGTCATAATGACGTCAAAACCTCGTTTTCCAATGGTATTTGATATAATTTCAAATTGATTCAAACGTCGTAAAACTGCACTGTATGACAGTACTTGATATAGATAACATCAATTCGAAAACCGTTTTTCGATTGGACAAGTCAGTGAAAAGTTATTAAATTCTTAATATCCATAATTTTCCCGCCATTTTTTGGCGGGAATAATTATTTGAAAACCTTTGGAAAAACTTTCGCTTCATTCATCTTTTCGAGTTTATATCAACGTCGCACTAAAATTCGTACATCTACTACACCAGTCATGACCTAAAATCGTATGTTTTTAGTTTTTTGAATTTTTAAGCCCAAACGTAGATATTAAGGTGAGAAATATTGCATACGTCACTATGACGTCACATAAATTCTAAAATGCCTATATAAGCTTACCAAATAACAATTTTACAACTTTTTTTAAGTAACAACACTTGTTTATCGTTTTTCGAAAATTTCAATTAAGTAGATGCGTCTTTTTACCACTTTTAAGGTCATGTTATAATTCAATATGACGTCAAATTGTATGACGTCACAAAAACTATAAACCCTTATAACTCTAGTTAGAAACGTCAGTGGGAGATCCGGTTAACGTCTAAATATTTATCACAATATACCTATTCAGACCAACTAGAATAATCAATACATTGATAAAGGATAAGAAATAACCATAAAAGGAAATGTCATCTGTGACGTCATAGAAACGTCAAAGTATCATTAAAATATAAAATTTTATAAATTGTCATTTCTGTAATGTGCTGTAAAAATTATAGCTTGTTTGGACTTCACATCATAAAGTAAATAGGATTTCCAAGTTTTAAGGACGTTTCTGATGATCGTTTTTGAGTTCATTTATGCCAAGCGTGGATAAACACCCGGTTATATAAATACACCCAAATGAGTTGACTAATAATTTGAACAGCTATTATTCTTGATTGGCAATGCTTGTGAACATACAAACATCACACAAGAGCCTTGTCAGTTGGGAATAATACAGTTCTTCAAGTTGAACACCATGTATTTATTTGATGTATAAGTTGTCACTTCTTGAGGGGCCAGTTGTATGAAGCTTGGATAAAGTTATCCACTGGATAAGAGTATAGAATTTGTTTCAGTTGTATCCAGTGGATAGGGATTTATCCAGTGGACAGTGCTATTCAGGCTTCATACAACCAGCCCCTGCTGTACATAACCAGATAATCCAGCAATGTAATATAATGTAAAATAATTTGTTCTCAAATAAAAAGATATTATTGAGCATTTTCTCACTTTCATTCATTCAAAAAATGATGTGAGTTCTAACTGTAAAACTCCATCAAATACTTGAACATGTACCTAAAACAGTAGCTTCCTGCGCAGGCGCTCTTAGTGTTGGTTATTTTTCCCTCCTAAGAGCGCATGCGCAGGAGGCTACTAAAACGGGTGCTCTGAACAAACACGGCAACAAACAACTTTATGATATATACAACATTTTATTACAGCAAATGCCAAAAATATTTCATATTCTGATACAGATGCACAAATATTTCATAATCCATTGCAAAGACAACTGTTCATTTTGGTGATTGTAAGCATGTATTCTCCTGATCACCACAGTGCACAGAATAAAGTTCCTCATTTTTGAACATCATTTTGTTCATCTGATTCCTGTGTTTCATCTGTAGATCCACTCTTCTCTTCTGTACTCTGTGGTGCACCTTTTTCCTTCTCTTTTTTGTGTTTCTTGTGCTTTCGTTTTTTCTTCTTCTTGTGCCTTTTATCAGTAGATTTATCTCTTGTTTTTTGTTTGGATTTTTCTTCGGATTTTTCGTCAGATTTTTTCCTACTTTTCTTGATTTCCTTTGAGTCAACCTCAGTTCCATTTTGTTCATTTTCTTTATCTTCAGGGTGCTTTGCTTCTGGTTTTTCCATTTCGTCTTTATTGCCAACTTTCTCTGGATTATCATCTGTTTTCTCCTTACTCTGATCCTTAACCTCATTTTCTTTATTTTTCACTACTTCCTTCTTCTTAATACTGACATTATCATTATCTAATTTTGCCTTTTTCTCTGGTTTTTCAGATTTAGAGTTCTTTTCTTTGGTCCTTTTCTTTGATTTAGGTTTTTTCTTCTCAATTTTATCAGTTCCTGAAGTTTCATCTTTAGTTGTACTCTCCCCTCCTGTGACATTGTGTTCAGACTTTCGTTTTTTGGAGTGTTTGTGTTTATGGTGCTTTTTACGTTTTTTATGTTTGTGTTTTTTATCTTCATCAATTGTAGTATTTTTAGAAGCTGACATAGTAGGTTGTGAAGATGGTGAGGGTGTCCTTGATCTATCCCAGTCCTCAGGAGTAGCGCTGCGCGATGATGGCGATCTTGATAGTGACCTAGAGAGTGATTGGGATCTAGTGTGTGAACGAGATCGTGATCTGTAGTTTCCACTGCGATGTCGTTGTAAGGCACGATATTGTGACAGTTCATCATCAAAATCAGCTGGATGTGTTCTTTCTCTGTCCCTTGATCTCTCTCTTGATCTTCTATCTTCTTCTCTTAATCTGTCTTTGCCTCTGTGAACGAGTTTCGTTCTGTGGAGAACAATATTTACATGATCTTAGAAATATTCTTCAAGTTGGGACACAAGTAATACAGAGAGTTATGTAGATATTTTATCTGATGACTACACAGATCATAAAACTATTCGGCTAACATGTTGCTGTGTTTCCTTTTACCCAATTCAAAACTTGTAGGCATAAGATTGTAATCTTTTATATTGTGTAGAATGTTTTGGAACACAATTTCTGATTTTATAATTATTTTATAACATAGATGATACTGATCAGTGATCAGTAACTTATCCCTATATCCCTAGCTTATTACATGTGAACAGAGTTGTGTGCTAAAATATTCAATGTAGAGGAAGTTTGTGTGAGTCTGAGTCTCCCCAATTAGCCACTGGCTAAATACATTGAGACGTTAAAAAAGGGATTTATAGTGATTTATTTACAAACTGTATTACAGTGCGACTACTGAAACCAGGGCTACCAAAACAAATTTCAAAATAATCAAACATTTGTAGAGATTCTATTGTTCACATTCTCTTTTGTGATTGGATAATTAAGTTTTGGTGGTTTTGGTTTCAGTAGTCACACTGTAAAATGATTACCAATACATATCATGCTTACTTTGAGTTGATCTTTTTCTGATAACGATAAAACTCCTCCTCACTCATTGGTGGTCCACCATCTCCCATAGGGTCATCAAAGGGACGTAATCCAGAGGGCTTCATACCGAAGGGAAATGGAGCCCTTAGTAAATTAGGTTCCATGTGTAGTGGATGGACCATACCGGGATGTGTCACCATAGGGCGCAATCCCATGGGCCTGGCAGCGATAAATCCTGGTTGTTGCATTAAAGGACCATGATGTATTTGAGTAAGGAGAGGGCGTGCTCCTCTCATTGCAGGTACTACTATGGCTCCTTCTGGGGCTATACTTCTTGGCATCATGGGTTCTGATATAGGATGCATCATGTTGGTTCCTGTTGGTCCTCTGAAAGACATCACAGCATCATAATGTAATCTATTGTTATTGTGCATTAAAATGTAACATAAACATAATGTGGTGGTATGTGTACCCTTTATAAGAAACTAGCAGTAAACTAGTCACTAGCAGTAAACTAGTCACTAGCAGTAAACTAGTCACTAGCAGTAAACTAGTCACTAGCAGTAAAATAGTCACTAGCAGTAAACTAGTCACTAGCAGTAAACTAGTCACTAGCAGTAAACTAGTCACTAGCAGTAAACTAGTCACTAGCAGTAAACTAGTCACTAGCAGTAAACTAGTCACTAGCAGTAAACTAGTCACTAGCAGTAAACTAGTCACTAGCAGTAAACTAGTCACTAGCAGTAAACTAGTCATCAGCAGTAAACTAGTCACTAGCAGTAAACTAGTCACTAGCAGTAAACTAGTCACTAGCAGTAAACTAGTCACTAGCAGTAAACTAGTCACTAGCAGTAAACTGAAAAGACATCTAAAATCTAAAATAGTTTTCTCAGAATAATAGAGCACTTTTTCATATGACTGTGAAAAGTAAACAGTACTTGTAGAACACACAAAGACAAGAAAACAAAAAGATTGCCTGATTGCCTTACCTGTGACCTGGATGTTGTCCATAACCAGGTAAAGAAACATGATGACCACCATGTTCTCTTGGATGAGATTTGGATGATCTGTCTTCCGCATCACTGGAGGGATCAGGTCTTGGTGAACTAACATCTCCTTTTACAACCTACCAATGAACATCACAGATAGTCAAATAACTGATGCACATGTTGTTATCATACTATTGCCATCACTCTTTCAACCATCATTATTATCATAATAACCACTATGATTATCAATACACCAAAATTTGTCATAAATATTACCATCATCATCAATATCAATATCATGGTCATCATCATCAATATCAAAATAAATATTAATATTAGTGAGAGTCGACGTTTCAACACATCAAGCATCATTTTCAAGACAGATAATGAAAATATTATAACAGATGAAATGTCGACTCGCGATAACATTAATATATATTTTGAAAATCTTAACGAAAACTACAATTATCATCAATATCATTGTCATCATCACCATCATCATCAAAATCATCACCATCAATATCAACAGCATCATCATTACCATCATCATAATTACCATCATCATTACCATCATCATCATCATCATTACCATCATCATAATCATTACCATCATCATCATTGCAATCATCATCACCACCATCATCACATTGTAATAAGTATGCTGAATAAAGTTCAGAACATAGTTTTACAAACCATAGGTGACCCTTCTTTCTTCACTTCTTTTTTCTCATCTGAAACATCTAAAGGAATGAATACTAATTATTACAAATGATACACTAAATAATTGGCCATTGGCATGATGACGTCATTTTACTACCAGTACAAGAATTATGCTTTACAACTTCTATATTCAAAGTTTTAATCTCTCTTGAAAATAGCTGAGCACCAGTTATTATTTCACAAAAGAAACTAGAAAAACCATTCTGGTTTTGGTAGTATATTTGCCAACCATTTTCACAATAGACTTCTTAATTTTCTTTGTTCTAATAACAATGGTTGGTTGGCAAAACTATAACAAAATACGTCACTGTACGTGTACACCTATTGTTTTACTTCATACATACAATATATTTACCTTTACAAGAAACTTCTGAAGTTGTACTTGTTACCTTTTCTTCAGATTTATCTTTTTCACTAAGATAACATTACATCCATATCAGCATATAATAAGACAAAAAAAGTATGAAATATTGGGCGCTTTCCATTCAACCAAAAAAATCGGACATTTCGGGTGGAAATCAAATGGAATGCGACAGTTCCAGGCAAACATTTTCGGAAATTTAGGACAACCTTTTGAGGTTGTCCTAAATTTCCAAATAAAATTTCCGAAATTTTTTTCTAATGGAAAGCGCCCATTATAACAATTTTTTAAACCCTCCCCTCCCTTCAAAACATTTCTGTACCTTGTGTCAGGTGACCTAATATCAGGTGAACTGGCATTAATGTATGGAGATGATGATGTAGGTTTGTCTGTGTTCTCTGTTATACTGCTTGCTGGTTTGTCTACAGCAGCTGGTTTATCAGTAGAGCTTTGTACGAAAGGACTGGCAGGTCTTGCATTACGGAAATTATTGACAGCCTGAAATACAAACATGTAGAAAATATTGAAATACTGGAAAAAAAGAATTGATGATGACAGTAATGTTGATGACATTACTGATGATGATGATGATGATGATGGAGATGATGATGATGATGATGGAGATGATGATGATGATGATAATGATGATGATATTATGATAATCAGTATAATGGATAATGATGATAAATAAAAATTTTATACTGACAACAATTATAAATTAAGATAATAGATATTAATTAATAATATAATGATGGTAGAAAACAAAGTTTACATAATAAATGATTAAATCAATCAACTATTTAACACAAAATTCTCTTTAGCTACAAATCGCACAATATATTGAAGGATGTTTCACTAGAGCACACTGATATTAGTACTTCGGGTAAGTGTTAAATTAGTTATTTATATTCTGACTAGTAAGACACCAACCTGTCTGAGTTGTTTGTTAATAATCAAAGAATCAGGAGAAACATCCTCTGCTCCACATGTTGGACAGACTTGTTCATTCTCTAGTAAGTATGTCCTGATACCTAAAACAACAGAACAGAAACCTTTCAGACTAATGAATTAACAATAGTTTTTATTGACCAACTATTTAGTTATTGTGTAATAAGGACTTCACTAAGACATGTAATGCACTATACACAGTGCAATATATATAATAAATATATAATACTTTTTATATATATATTTAGATTTTTCACTGTGTAATTTAATATTTATAGTTAATCTTATGTATACATATATTTTTCTTGTAAAATGCTTAGAGCAATAAGTGAATAGTTAGCGCTTTATAAATAGTTTATTAGGAATACAATAGTGATGGTGTTCAGCTATAGTGACACCACAAGTACAAAATAGTTAAATTATACATAATTAGTTTGGTTAAATATATATTTGTACCACAGTATTTAATTTTGGATGTGTAGAATGAACTATACAGTCAACAGTTGTCGAAAACCACTGACAATACAACAGTTTTCCTATTATCAGTATATTTGTGGAATAGAACACTTACACTCATCACAGTAACTTGTCCCACAACAAGGTATGAGAACAGCATCATTTAGAAGGTTCTTGCACATTGGACATTTCAGTTCTGATGGTATTTTACGATCTTTTGAAGAGTTTGTATCCGGTACAGGTGCAGGCACTGGCACTAGTTTTTTAATAGGCTCTGGAGCTTTCTTTGGTTCTTTCTCACTGGAAGGAATAGTTGAAAAACTATTAGAAACTCAAAATTCAATTATTCAATCAATAAGTAAAATACTGCATTCAGTTTGATAGTGTTCTTTATAAAATATTTGGTATAAATCACACTCTCTGGCTGAGAAGCGTTTTCTATAACTCAACAAAGCATGGGACATCAATGTGTTTGATTTTAACTATAGAATATTTTATAAAAGAAATAGAAAACCCAGCAGTGGTGTTTTGTTGAGTTATAGAGCACTTGGAAATTTTAAGAAGACTCAAGAAACACTGCCAAGCACACTGCAATGCGTCGTGCTTCTTCTAACCTTTCTCTTGTCTTCTTAAAATTACTGCTTGCTCTATAACTCAATAAAGCATGCTGCCTCATTTTCTTTCCTCAATTTCTTTAGTATTGATCAGTGCTCTGTTCCCGTATCAGAATGATTGTCTTGTTGTTGTTTTCATGTTTTCACTAAACTCTTTAGTGGAAAGACAATTGCTATTTCTTCTTTAATTGAAAATTGTAATTCCTTAACTTATCTTGTGAGCATGATGACACTTACTCTTTAGCTTCTGTTTTTGCTTCTTCACCAAACTTCCTTGGAATTCCAATAGTACGTTTAGCCTGAAAATTAAATATTGAGGTCATTATTTTAGCTTGGTTTTATAACACAGATGGGTGTAAAGATGTGGGTTTACATATCTGTGAGCTAAAAACTAGACTAAAATAATATTTTGCAGTAAAACTTATAACAAAAGTTTATGCTTGACACTTAGGGGAATGACGTTTTTGTCAAATTCATTTATCACTAACAAAAACAGTATTATGACCGGCTTGACACCAACAGAAAACCCGCTCTATGGTTTTGTATTTCACTGACATGTTTTAGCAGATATGTTTGCTATTTTCAGTGTGAAATAAACTAGTCATTAGTAGAGATGGCAGACATATCTACCAAAACCAGCTCTGCTTGTGCACACTGGTTAAAAAAGCCCAGTTAATTTATAGGCATGTACATATCACCATAGCATGTATTTTTGTAATTTATTAAAGGATGTTGACATACCCCATTGGTTGGACAGTTTCTTATAAAGTGTCCTGGTTTCCCACATCTGTAGCATACATAATTAGGAGGTAGAGGTCCAGATGGGTTGTATCCCCTGCCACGTCCCCTCACATATCTGAAAAGTAAGTCATCATTTAAAAAGAGCACAATAAATTTGTTTTTGTGATAAAGTAAGAGTGTAAAAATGCCCGATTATGTTAGATAAGTTTACTGCGGTTTTCGACTTTCTGCGAACTCAGACATTTCAATGGCTTGTGTGAAATACGTTTTTAGCTGCTGTCAATCAAGGATTTAAAAGGTACCGACTAATTAGTTTTGATTGACGGCAGCTAAAAACGTGTTTCACAATAAGCCGTGGGAGTGTCTGAGTTCACAGAAAGTGGAAAACCGCAGTAAAACTTGTAGCGCTCAGTATATTATACTTACAGGTTTGGTTGCCAATCTTCTCCGGCTTGTGACATCATAACTTTAAGCTTGTCATCCTCCGATGCATCAGAGTTTACCAGGTCAATCATCTGTTGACCCATATCAAGGGGTTATAATTTGCAGTATTGAACATCTCAGTCCATTACACAATGTCTTAATGATTTAGTTCAAGAAAACAACCCATTTTTCTATACATGGCAATGTACTTAGCCAGACAAAATTTCCAACTAATTGGGGAAACTCAGAATCACACTCCCATACATTAGATATTTTAGCATACAACATACAAGGGAGGAAATACAGATAGCCCAAAATGATAAAAATATAATCCATTCCCAGGCCGGTGCTCAAACCCACAGTCTTGAACATAAATGCCGACACTGTTTGAAAACTTAAGCATTGTTGTGTTCCCTAAAGTGTTTCTTTCTCAGGAATATCAACATTGTTTAGGGGTGGGGGAGGGAGGGGAGAAAATGGTTGTGAAATGGATAGTATCAAGCATTTACAGCCAGTGTCAACTATTTATGTCCAAGATTGTAGACAGCAGTGAGAGGCATACAATAAACCACTACGCCACCATATTCTACAGGGGCCAGTTTTACGAAGCCTGAATAAGTTATCCACTGGATATGTATGTTTTTATCAACTGGATAAGGATTTACCCAGTGGATAGTGCTATTCAGGCTTCATACAGAGAGCTCAAGAGCTTTAATTTTCTATAGTCAAATCTCATACAGGTTGTCCAGCGAAAAATGACATTTTGTCTATTCAATATTTCATGTCTCATAAAATATTTGTTTCTCATACCAAATATTGTTTATGAAATATTTAATCATTTGTGCCTACTTGTAAATACAGCTCTTTCAAGAAAGGTTGGTGAAGGTTTTGTTGCATGTTGCTTACTAAGCTTGAAATATGTTATATTCATATGTCAATAATATCAGCACAGAATACAATATGTTGGAAAACCATGCAGAAAAAGTTTGGAAGAATTCCATATTGTTGTGACCTTTTGCTGCTTGAATTCATATCATCCATAGTTCAATTCAGGCTTGGTATGCAACATGCCACAAAACATTTGTCAACCTTTTTTGAAATCGCTGTACAACACAATCAATGTGTGTGGTTCGTTTGTTGTTCAAATAGTAATAAAACAATCATCAATTACCTTGTTTTGTTTAACAGGCACATTGGTGTGGAGTTCTTCAGTTTTCTATGGAAAGAAGCAAGGAATATTCTATGGAGCTACAAATACACAACCCTCACTGTGCCGATCTCTATTACAGCTCCAGAATGGTAACATTTTATCATGAAGTGACACAAACAAGAAAGGTGCAGACAGTCAACAGAAGAGACAACCTTCTTTGAATATTATTGAAAATGCTGACAATGACTGTAGTATAAGGTATTGCAAAACATATCAGCAAAGACATAAGGTGGCTCGATTCAGTACCCAAGATTGATTTACCTAAATACCTCACCACGCCTGGAAAACATCCCAGAAGGAAAATCCCATAGCAACGTAGCATTTCTATGGACGCTCCGATCTCAAAAAAACGTATTGCATAGTAGACTTCAATCTATCTCTAGTAGACAATATAGCACACTGCAAAAAGTTGTTTCAAATCACATATTTTTTTTGGTTGATAATTGGTGGTCAGGTCATAAAAAACTGAATCAAGCCACCTTAAATTCTGATTCTTTTTTAAAAAAATTCCGATTAGTCATAACTTATAAGGTGAAATTTTATCATGTAGAATATGTTAAAAATTTGATATCAGAAGTATTTATTAGTAGAGTGCAGACACTATCCATGAAATAGAAATAAACAATTACAGTAGAATAGAATGTTACAGTGCCACTACTCGAACCAAGGCCACCCAAAAACATTTGTCACAAATTATTCAATCACTATACAAGATAATTCTGTTTTTTGTTGACACTTTGACATTATATTTCGACAGTGAAATTTACTGAATCATCAATTTCCTGTAATTCTATTGTTTAGATACTTGAATGTGATTGGATGATTTGTGAAAAATTTGTTTGGGTGGCCTTGGTTGGTGTAGTAGCACTGTAACACTATATCCATGAAACAACATCAAATTGCTTCTGTGGAAAGTGTTTTAGCAGTTGTAAGGAGGTATTGTTTCATTTAATATTCTGACCAAAATGCCGTCAACTAAGAACAACCAAGTAGTAACTATTTTGATATCATTTCATGGATATGTTCGCATCCTGCTCATATAATTGATTTCAGTGATAAAATTCCCATCAATAAACTAGTTTGTTTCCCCTTACGAAGCACACCACCTCATCTCTACATGATATTGACATGCAAATATTTTGCACACTTTTCACATAAAATATATTAAAATTTGCTATATTTATCTCTCCATGCACATCAACATTTTGATGCAAATCATTTTGAGCCCTCACTGAACAGTCTTGCAATACAATATACTTTTCTAAAGAAATGTTTTTGTTGAATGTCTCCCGCTTATAATATCAATTGATCACACACAGAGCAATAGAAGACAAGGCTCCAGAGAATCAATGCAGTTATCCTACTATTTTTTTTTTTTTTGTCTAGAGCCTCTTCTTCAATTGCTTTGTGAGTGATCACTCAACCAGAATATTGGAAGAAGGCTATTTTAGCGGTATCCCATTAGGCTAGGAAAGGCCATAATCACAACTGGTATTGAGTCACAAACTTCTGATTTGTACTTTACTTTGTAGGCACAAGGATAGGTAAGGTAATTGTTATTTTGTAAAAGAAATTCAAGGATAACAAAATGTCAGATGCGATGTGCAGATGCATAATAATGATTATTGTTGGAAGGATTTTCAATATTCTGTAAATCTATGGTTGCATGATTGACGACAACAAAAAAAAACAAAAAACAAAAGTACAATCCATTTCACATAATTTCTGCTAATTGAGTTTGGATAATCCAAAGTTTCACAAACTTTATAATTTCAAATGAACTTTATAATTGAATTACTGAACTTCCTGCTGAGATTGCAAACTTAGTTCACATGATTCATCGACAGAATGTGAAATATGGTTAACTTGAGTTGAAAGTTCATTTGAAATTTGAAAGTTTGCATAAGCATTTGAAATGTCTGAACTAAGTCTGCAACTCAAATTTGCAGAATGTTGAAAAAGTTGTGTCTATATAGCAATATACAAGTCCACCATAAGAATGGGATATTATTGCTTGCAAGGTTTACTTTAGCAAAACTCTGCCTCTTGTCTGCACCTTTCTTACTGTCACTTTTCACTCTGGACTTGATATTTTCACATTTGTGAAAATGTGCTAAAGAATTGCTTTCAAGCATGAAGTTCAAACAAAAATATCATTATCCAAGTGATTATGTGAAAAACATCCAGGAATATTAAAAATAATTAAAAGGTTAAGTAAATAACATCTTAACAGAGTGCTACTTTTATAAAAACAGAGGTGCAAGCAACAAAATAATGCAACTTGCAATTGCAAATACAAGTTGAAGAGTGAATGTTGCTACATTAGAAATAAAACAAACATTCACTCTCCAACTGGTGCCACAATGATGCCAGACAAAAAGTCCCACTATTTTCTTGCACTTTTCACCTTTTAGCCAGTGTTCAATATTTTGTACACAAATTTCTACATGTTTACTAGATATAGCTAGATAATTTAGGTAGCAAGTACTGTTGTCACTTCTATACTACTGTAACATCATCCTCATATAAATAAAGAGAACACCAGTCTTTATAAATTAAATGTCAATAGAGTTCTTGAATATTGTTCAAAGTGTTCAATGATATTTCACATCCATGCCATATTGAATCTGTCTTCTGCACTGTTCTAAGTAACAATAAATGTCTCTTGCCATAATATAGCCACCAATGTTTTATTAACTGGCAAGATATTGTCAACACACTCTCAATGTTTGTGGATAAGAATGATGTTCTTGGAATCAATGTGAAAACCCTCTTTTCTACTTGATAGAATTGGGTATTACAATAGCCTTTGTAAGCATGGTGATATTTCCCTGTATGAAATGTTTTCTGCTTTTGACAATTTGCACACACTCCCTTCCCTTGGGATTTGATTAGAACATTGTGTAAGATAGACTATGCTGCGAGTGCATGTACAATATTTGTATTACTTTCAAAAAAAATGTTAGATTTTTTCTTGACATTGTATGACATAGTGTACTCAAGTGATGATGTCATAAGATATTTTCATTATATCATATTTTTGGTTCTCGATTTTAATAGGCAATCAAAAAAGAAGTTCACACAGCAAATTTGACCAGAATTTGTCAAATAGCAGCTAAGAAATAGCCTATTGAATATATAATTTCCCCATACAAATCCCTGTATTTTCAGCTCAGTTCAAAACTTTTGGAACTGAGCTTAAATTACAGCGATTTGTATGGGGAAATTATGTATTCAATAGGCCACATCTCAGCTGATATTTGACCAATTCTTGCCACATTTGGCATGTGAACGTCTTTTGTGATTGTCCATTGCAATTTATAGCCAAAAATTGTAAAAGCCAAAGTTTGTCTTTTTCATACTTGAGTACTCTATTATCAAGGTTTAAGGTTCAACTTCCTTACTGAAAGGAAATCAATATGCACTGAAATGGCAGTAAGCACAAACAGAAAATAAAGGATTCCCAGGATTGAAAACGCAAAACAATTTCAACAAATATGGTTAATGATCAATCAGAGTGATGTCCAGTACTGGCCTATGGGGTCCCCTGTCCTTCCTCCTGTGTCCCCTTGTCCCCTAGTGGATATCCCTAAGGGATCTCTTACATGTCCCCTGTCCCTAGCATGCACCCTCAAATACTAAGTGTCTTTCCTATCCCCTTGTCCCCTAGGGGATATCCCTAAGGGATCTCTTACATGTCCCCTGTCCCTAGCATGCACCCTCAAATACTACGTGTCTCTCCTATCCCCTTGTCCCCTAGGGGATATCCCTAAGGGATTCCTTACATGTCCTCTGTCCCTAGCATGCACCCTCAAATACTACATGTCTCTCCTATCCCCTTGTCCCCTAGGGGATATCCCTAAGGGATCCCTTACCTGTCCCCTGTCCCTAGCATGCACCCTCAAATACTACGTGTCTTTCCTATCCCCTTGTCCCCTAGGGGATATCCCTAAGGGATCCCTTACCTGTCTCCTGTCCCTAGCATGCACCCTCAAATACTACGTGTCTCTCCTATCCCCTTGTCCCCTAGGGGATATCCCTAAGGGATCCCTTAAGTGTCCCCTGTCCCTAGCATCACCCTCAAATACTACGTGTCTTTCCTATCCCCTTGTCCCCTAGGGGATATCCCTTAGGGATCCCTTACCTGTCCCCTGTCCCTAGCATCACCCTCAAATACTACGTGTCTCTCCTATCCCCTTGTCCCTTAGGGGATATCCCTTAGAGATCCCTTACATGTCCCCTGTCCCTAGCATCACCCTCAAATACTACGTGTCTTTCCTATCCCCTTGTCCTCTAGGGGATATCCCTAAGGGATTCCTTAGTTGTTCCGTCTTCCTCAGAATGTACACCAAGTCGTACGTTTTTCTCCCGGCTAGCTTGTAGCTTGTTAGTCTTAAAAACAGTACAGACTAGATGAAATCCATCTATAAACGACCAATGTTATTCAATGTCATCATAACGCGATGATAGGGTTTGTGTATTTGTTAGCATTCGGAGAAACAGAATTCAATAGAAACAACTGCCGATACGTTTGCTGATGTAACTATATAAACATGCTTATGAAATCCATCTCGAAACGATCGATGTTATTCAATGTAATCATAACGGGATGATGGGCTTTATGTATTTGTTAGCATTCGGAGAAACATAATTCAATATATAGAAACAACTGCCGATACGTTTGCTGATCGTAACTATATCAAAACATGCTTATGAAATCCATCTCTAAACGTTAAATGTTATTCAATGTAAACATAACACGATGTTGGGGTTTATGTATTTGTAACACTGACATCGTTATCGTAACTATATCAAGTAACATACTAATGAAATCCATCCACGAACGATCTTTGTTATTCAATGCAAACATACACTGTGATGGGGTTCATGCATCAAAATTCAATAGAAAGAATTGCCGATACGTTTGCTAGTTGTAACCAATGTTATTCAATGTAAAAATAATACCATGAAGGGGTGCATCGATTCGTAAGCATTCGGAGACACAAAACTCAATAGAAACATCCGTCATATGAAATAATTTCTCTCCGGCACTCTTGCCCTTCCCTGACATTTGCAGATACTACAATAGCGTTTTAGAGAACGTCAACAGAGCTGTCGCATTTGTATTCGCTTTTGTCGTTTGTCGTCAATGTTACGGTTATTCAACCATTGACCTTTGGTAAATATATAGCTCCAATTTCAATCTAGTGATATTTATATACAGTCAGACTCTCTCGTAAGCGACCATCCTCGGACCAGAAGAAAGTGGTCGCTTACGAAGATGGTTGCTTCACTATGCCAAAAGCCGAGTATTCGTCCCCAATGCGCTTGAATATGGTTACGAATACTCGAAGTTTCCAATGGTATTCAGGAATATGCAAGCCCGCATGATGTCCGTCAGGTCAAGAATTTATTTATTTATATTAGGTGCTTATAGCGCATTTTAAAACTCAATGCGCTTACAAAATTATATTATATCAGTGTCAAAATATTCACGGAAGAGAAATGTTTTAAGTTCAGTTATAAAATTTGTTGCAGTGTCTTTAGTTTTTACATGTTCAGGTTAGCTGTTCCACAGTTTTGGTGCAAAGAATGAAAAGTTAATCGTCCAAAGCTTTAATTCGAAAGGTGGTCGCGGTCGCTTACGAGAGTAGTCGCTTACGAGAGAGATTTATTACGGAGTCCGATATGGGAAACAAAACGGGAAATTGAAATAGTGGTCGCTTACGAAGAAAGTGGTTGTTCAGAGAGAGTCAACTGGTAAGTCTTTTAAATATGTCACTCGAAATTAACCGCTATTATAAATGATAATAATTAATGTTTTTTGTGATGTTTCATACGTAGCATTTTCATAGTAAAAACTTTTTTTGATGTGTTTTATCGAATTTTGTTGTGAATTTTGTTGTGAAACTGGGCCAGCTGTCACGAAACTGGGCATCCAAGTTGCCGTCGAAATGTTACTTTTATTTTATCAAATTATAATATTCGAAGAGAATATCTGCATCATTATTTTACCTGATAAATTTCCCTTTGTATGACAAAATTTCATTGAGTTATTTTTCTCTGTAGAGAAGATATCTAGTATTTACAAACTGAAGTGTCACGAAACTGGGCAACATACTGTAATCTTTATTCGCCTCCTATTTTTTTTGTCATGTTATTACAAATGTGGTGTTTCCAATTTAAATTTTCGTCTATATGAACACCAAGAAATTTAATGTATTTGTCCTGATTTATGTTATCGTTATTTATCTGCATGTTAAAATTTTCCATTACATTTCTCTCATTTTTTGTTTTAAAAAGTATGAAGTTTAATAGTTTTCTTCACATTCAGTTATACAGTTAACATTGATTGAATGAATTGAGAATGCTAAAAACCAAAGAGTCACGTTTCACAACGTTAATAACATTGACCCCTGATGTTAACTATATGATTTACTTTACGTTTATAACACCAAATATTTTTATTTGAAAGTACAAAAGCGATATTTCAATAAAATATTGATTAGTATATAAATCACAAATCAAGTGGATTTGTATTTTGTAATCTTTAATTTCAATTGAGAAATACTTTATAAATGATATGTGCAGCAAATATATTATAACTTTCTCAAGACATAAGTTTAGACAAAGAGCATCCCATATCAGAGATTTATTTCTGTAGTGAGTATTATAGTTTTATTTCCTCTTTTGAATGAATAAATCTCTATTCTGCCAAACAAACTAGTGTGTGTTCTATGAGTTTTATTATATTGTTCGTTGTTCTATTAATTGCATTTAGGGGAATTGGATAATAGTAAAGATCGTTTATTGATGGATTTAATTTGTACATAAAGTTAAGTTCAACAAACGTACAGTTATTTCTAATGAATTTTGTGTCTCCGAATGTCAACAAATGCATAAACCCAATCATCGACATCTTGTTATGTTTACATTGAATAACATTGATCGTTTCGAGATGGATTTCATAAGCAATGTTTATATAGTTACGATCAGCAAAGAGGAGCAAACGTATCGGCTGTTGTTTCTATATATTGAATTATGTTTCTCCGAATGCTAACAAATACATAAACCCCATCACCCGTTATGATTACATTGAATAACATCGATCGTTTCGAAATGGATTTCATAAGCATGTTTATATATAGTTACGATCAGCAAACGCATCGACAGTTGTTTCTAATGAATTCTGCATTCTCCGAATGCAAACAAATTCATTTAACCCCTTCATTGTGTTATGTTTACATTGAATATTAAACATCGATCGTTTAGAGATGAGTTTCATCTGTACGTTTTTGAAGACTACAAGATACAAGCCGGGAGAAAAACGTACATGCTCAGAGGGACAGTGAACAACTAAGGAATCCCCTAGAGATATCCCCTAGGGGACAAGGGGATAGGAGAGACACGTAGTATTTGAGTGTGATGCTAGGGACAGGGGACAACTAAGGAATCCCTTAGGGATATCCCCTAGGGGACAAGGGGATAGGAGAGACACGTAGTATTTGAGGGTGCATGCTAGGGACAGAGGACAGGTGAGGGATCCCTTAGGGATATCCACTAGGGGACAAGGGGATAGGAGAGACACGTAGTATTTGAGGGTGCATGCTAGGGACAGGGGACACTTAAGGGATCCCTTAGGGATATCCCCTAGGGGACAAGGGGATAGGAGAGACACGTAGTATTTGAGGGTGCATGCTAGGGACAGGAGACAGGTAAGGGATCCCTTAGGGATATCCCCTAGGGGACAAGGGGATAGGAGAGACACGTAGTATTTGAGGGTGCATGCTAGGGACAGGGGACAGGGGACAGGTGAGGGATCCCTTAGGGATATCCCCTAGGGGACAAGGGGATAGGAGAGACACGTAGTATTTGAGGGTGCATGCTAGGGACAGAGGACAGGTGAGGGATCCCTTAGGGATATCCACTAGGGGACAAGGGGATAGGAGAGACACGTAGTATTTGAGGGTGCATGCTAGGGACAGGGGACACTTAAGGGATCCCTTAGGGATATCCCCTAGGGGACAAGGGGATAGGAGAGACACGTAGTATTTGAGGGTGCATGCTAGGGACAGGAGACAGGTAAGGGATCCCTTAGGGATATCCCCTAGGGGACAAGGGGATAGGAGAGACACGTAGTATTTGAGGGTGCATGCTAGGGACAGGGGACAGGGGACAGGTGAGGGATCCCTTAGGGATATCCCCTAGGGGACAAGGGGATAGGAGAGACACATAGTATTTGAGGGTGCATGCTAGGGACAGGGGACAGTTAAGGGATCCCTTAGGGATATCCCCTAGGGGACAAGGGGATAGGAGAGACACGTAGTATTTGAGGGTGCATGCTAGGGACAAGGGACAGGTAAGGGATCCCTTAGGGATATCCCCTAGGGGACAAGGGGATAGGAGAGACACGTAGTGTTTGAGGGTGCATGCTAGGGACAGGGGACAGGTGAGGGATCCCTTAGGGATATCCACTAGGGGACAAGGGGATAGGAGAGACACATAGTATTTGAGGGTGCATGCTAGGGACAGGGGACAGTTAAGGGATCCCTTAGGGATATCCCCTAGGGGACAAGGGGATAGGAGAGACACGTAGTATTTGAGGGTGCATACAAGGGACAGGGGACATGTAAGGGATCCCTTAAAGATATCCCCTATGGGACAAGGGATAATAGAGACACACGGTGCATGCTTGGGACAGGGGACAGGTAAGGGATCCCTTAAGGACATCCCCTAGGGTACAAGGGGATATGAGAGACACTTGGTGCATGCAAGAGACAGGGGACATGTAAGGGATCCCATAAGGACATCCCCTAGGGTACAAGGGGATAGTAGAGACACTTGGTGCATGCAAGGGACAGGGGACAGGTAAGGGATCCCTTAAGAAATTCCTGTAGGGTACAAGGGGATATGAGAGACACGTTGGGACAAAGGGTATGTCCACTTGAAGACATGGGACAGTCAAGGGATCCCGAGGGGATTCTTAGGGGACAAGGGACACAGGAGGAAAGACAGGGGAAGCAGTAGGCCAGTACCGGACATGAGTGATCAATCATAGAATAGATTGAATGACAAGTAATCAAAATCATCATCTTCCCGCCATGCAGAAACCATGGGCATTCGATTACTATCAGATTACACTTTATCCTTGTGTGTACTGGAGCCACACAACAGAATGTGACAACAAATAAACTGGCTTTCTCTTTGGATCCCACATGATTTTTGACAGTACATCCACTCAACAGAGAAATCAGATGGTCTTTGGTAGTACACTTCCTGTAATGCAGCTTTGAAGATCACTTCTACAAGCTGTTCTAGTTGTGAGTGAGCCAGTTGCACAATCCACTGTGATATCCAGGACATATTGTAGTTTGTAGCACAGAAGATAAAGACACACATTCACATATGTATGTGACCTCATCCACAGATTGTAACGCTTGGAATAACATTGTACATTTATTGCTTGGTTGTTGTGAACACAAATGAAACACTGATATGTGTTGCTGATAATTCCATCTTGAGATAGCTTGGACCGTATTCCAAGAAAACAAGGCCTTGAAACCAGACAAATTACATACAAACACCCGTTGAGAGTAGCACAAGGATAAACATATCATTGACTTTCTTTATTAATAGCAATCATCAAAGCCATTATTACAAAAGGACTGCAAAACATCCCTTTGTGGCCTGGAACAGTTCAGTGCTACAGCACAGTTTCTGAGTTCATGCTTCAGTCATTGAAGTTATGTCTCAGTTCATAACGGGTATTGTTCACATTATATAACTAATAACTCTTCCATAAGGATAATGTTTATACAGCATTAATTGAAGCTAAATAATGCTTCAAAATTGTGTTGTACTTTTCTATATGTATATCACCATTTCTTCCAAATACACATAAAACCATAACGAGTATATTTATCTATATTACCAATGCTCTTTGGTAGTTTTTTTGGGTGTGTGAAAGTAATTTTTTTTAACAAAGAGCATTGTGTAATTCGGTCAATGTCAAAGACAAGGTGAGAAGACTTCTCTTCTCCTTCCAAATATGTTTATTTCATTATAATCACATATTACACATATAAATAGATGGAACTATTGCTATATCATATACACTTGTAGAGTCTAATGATGCATAAACATCTGCCAAAAAAAACTCGTAACTTTAAGTTTAAAATTAGGTACCTTATGTGAAAACATCAAAAAGTATTAGAGGAAAATATTTAAATTGAATTGGATTAATTAAGTAAAACTTTATCATACAAACATTTTAGATCTACCTGTTTTATAAACTAGCTTATAAAATTATTGGTTGTGTCTCCCCTTCTATTTATTTCAAAACATTGTATTTATATTGCTCAATGCATTCTATTTGAAAGCCTTCAAACTATTAAAAAATAACTTTTATACATCTGAGTATTTTATATTATACAACAAGCTTTTATATTTCATCTTTAAAGAACAGTATATTCTTTATAGGTTGAAATGAAACTTCACTATTTAGTACATTCAAAGACAAATTTAGTTCTGACAATAATATTTAATTTTATGAGAAACATGAATATTAGGTATTATGACTGAAACGTCTGATAAATAACTTAAAAATCATTGCCAGACATATTTCAACATATTTAATCATGAATCCTAATTGCATGACAAAAATATTTACAATAACATGATTGTTTATTAATTTGGCAGACATCTATGCATCTTGTGGACAACAAAAGCAACATTCTAACTAGTACATACTGTTTTAGGTAATCCCCCTGCATAAGTGTCTCCTCTATCACTGCAAACACAAAAACACATAACTAAATCTACAATACTAGTCATAACAATAACGAAATTAAAAACAACTATTTTAGTGCCTCATGCTTAGAGCAGATTTTGTATCACTGTGAAATATTCAGTGCCGTGTGCGTGCCTTGCCACCTTGATGTCCTCTAGAAATTTGCTGTCCTTTGCCTTGCCTTGACCGCGTTCTTGTCGTGAGCTTTTCATAGTCATACGAAATCTGCTTTATCTAGCAACACTGTACTGTTTGTCAAAAGGCACATTTGCACAGGGAAACCCTTTTTGTTGTAAAAAGCACAAAAAATATTATTGCTTAACAATAGAAAACACATGAATGCACTCTGTATTGAGGCTTTCCCTGTGCAAATGAGCCTTTTCCTAACTCATTTGACATTCTTTCGACAAATTCAGCATAAAAAGTTGAGATTAATTTTATTTTGAAATAAAAATGGGATATTCTAAAAATGGGAACAGGAACACTTTTCAAGATCTCATTATTTTCTTTTCTTTTTAGTTTTCAATAATGAAACTGTGTTTATAAAAAAAAGCAAAATCATCGCTTTTACTTTCGTTTTCCTCAACAATTTACCCGACTATGACGTAATTGCTAAGTGATATTAGACAAAATTCCTCTTTGAATTTATTCAAAATAATAGACTTTCACCTAATTTAAGAGAATTAAATATTCAATTATATAGTATACATATACTCACGCTGCTAGTTGTGCTTTGCTCCGAGTTCCGGTAGGAATTCTTCGCACAATCACCGACGAATTCTTGGGAATTTGAGTGTTTTCGTCCTTGTATTCTACAGAGAGAAAACAGAAATTAAACATTGTACAATGATTGACATATAACAATTTGAGCATAATTTTTAAAGTGGATTTTATGGATTATATTAAAGGATGTTTAATTTACCTTCTTTAGTTTGTGCGTTGGTAATTTCCAGATCAAAATCCGTGACCTTCGCAATTTTCTTTTGCGCCATGATGGATCTTTTGAGGTCCCCAAGAGAAATGGCGAGCCCGTCAAAAGTAATCGTATCATACTCTAAACTACTCCGAAACTTATAATGTATACACGACATGAGTTTGCAGTACTTAAGACACTAACTGAAGCGTATAATTTTGAGAAAAAGAACTAAGAAAGCAGAGACAATGTCAATTGTTTGGCATCAAATCGATAACGGTTAATACATGTCCATGTGCTTTGAACGACTGTGAAAAACTAATGAATTGAACACAACTTAGAAAAACCTACACCTAAAACTAAAACTGTGTTGTACTCTTAACATATTTCCATTCTTGAATAATACAAAAAGGCCGAAAAAACACTGGAAAATGTAACTAGAAAGATTCCTTTCAACGTTTATACAGACGACACAGTTGCTTTGCTAAAGTGAGCTTTACTAATGCATTATGGGTAACAATGCGATGACGACTATCCGAACTTCCGAACACCTGGCGAAGATAACCGGAAATAATCCGACTTTGGCCGATCTTACGATCGAGCAAATCTCAGCTGGATCTTCTTCGAGGACAGCAACTGAGCAATCAACATAACCTGGAAGTCCTTCGGGAATAATGTTTGCTTTTCATCTCCGGAAAGTCCTCTCAGTTCCTAATATCAATCTTCTAAAATGTGCATTAATGTCAAGCCAGGGGGCCATTAAAGGAAAGCCAAAATCGAGCCGCTTTGGTTTGCTGAAGGCATCGATTATCATCGCGCCTTGTGTTCTTGTAGGAGGGATGTTGTCGAAAAACCTGGCTAGTCTTCTAGAGGAATGGAATATATTTGTCCCTGATGATGACGATGATGATGATTAACGATGATGTGTCATTAGCATTATGTTGATATTTTTAGGTAGGTCAATAACTATATAATAAATGTTTTTTTTATAATGAAAGATGAATGACACGCAAGTCTTAGCGTGACTTTTAAAAATCGAAATTAGCAGGGGTGGGGTGGGAGTCGATTTTGTTGTCATTATCATCAATATCATAACTGTAATATTTTTTGTTCGTTTTAATGTTTGTGAATTTTGTGAATATCGTTATCATCATCAATATCATTATTGTAATATTTTTGTGTTCGTTTTATTGTTTGTTAATTTTTGTGCTGATCTCAGCATCATTATCAATATCATCATTTTAATACTTACATTTAAATACTCTTCATCATAATGTTGTCATTATCATCATAATAATGATAATTTTTTATAGATTTGCTTATATTTCTAATCAGTGAAATTATCATCTTCATCATTAGTTTATAATATTTACGTGAAAAATGGATTCATAAAGAAACATCATCATCATAATTTGCTATAAATGTTTTTGTTATTTGCAGAGACTTATTTCCAACCAAGTTGCATAAATCCTGACTCAAAGAGTAATAACTATGCTATAAAGGCTGACTAATGACACTTGGAAGGATGAAATGCTGCTTTGTTATAATATTACACATCATTTTGTTAAGACTGCAATTAGCTGTTTGATATTACTAGCGATAGAGACCAAAGAACAAATCAAAGATCACTGCTAATTATTAGATGGGACAATATATATGCTAAAAGAAGAAAAGGGTTGTGCCACCATGTACCAGTTATCAAAGAACAAAGCTCACAATAGGACAATTCTCACAATATAGAACAATCCCAACTCTGCACTATGTTTTTTTATTAAAAAAAAAAACAGATTCTGGTACATGAAGCCAGAGCCAAGAAAAGACCCTAATTATTACATTAATTAAATTTCTTGTTTCTTGCTCCAGAGAGCCTTACATTTTCAATGCCACGAAGGTGCAGTGTTGCAGAAACTTTATGCAAGCTAATAATGTGTATTAGTTAGTGGGATTGTAATTATTTTTTAAAGAGATGTATTGCTTTGCATAATTTTTGTGCAATTCCACACCTCGCTATGGCATGGAAGGCAAGGAGTAAAGTTATATCTGGTAGAGATGTTTTAAGTATTGTATTCTGATCAAGAACATTACTTTTGAAGAAAAAGGTTTTTTTTGTAAATATGATAGCTTTTGATATGTATATTATAGAAGTATTTATTTTACTATTCAATGTATATTTTTTCAATTAGTTGCTCGATTACAAATTTTGATGAAAATGATTGAAATTACAAATATAATACAACATACTTTCAATATAGATTTTAAAAGATACCAAAAAGTGCTTATATTCTGCTAATGTATTACCTTAGTCAATTTATTAAAGAAAGAAAGAATACATATGTTTTGCTAAATTCACTGTCCCTTTTATTATTCATTCCTTTACATTTCAATTATCCATTCATCGAAAATCATCTTTTGAATCAATTATTCATTAATGCATTCATCATAACATTGACCTGCTTTATATAAATACATAGGTGATTATAGAAAATCCTGTGCTCTGATTGGCTAAGAACTTCAGATTCTTTTTTATAATCACCTACAGACTTTCGTGTACTTTAAGAAATTCAAAATAATTAGTTTTTCTCTAAAAATGGCTGTTTTTTTTTGTATCAGGCTCGGTGAATATGTAGTATATAAAAAACGAGCAGCAGTGTTTTATCACGTGCTGCGAGTTTTTTATGTAGTATATAAAAAACGAGCAGCAGTGTTTTTATTGTTTTGATCCTTGATAAAACACGTGCTGCGAGTTTTTTATATAGCTTAAAAAACTCCAACACTTATTCAAAACTAAATTATAAAAGTTTCTTGAAGAATAGTCCAATTTGGAGACAAACTTTATTTGCAAGGTACACTGCGCATTCTCATATCACACCATGCACCATTAAGCACCACATTTGGCATCCCACATTTGAGAAAGGTCGTGTATAATATAGTAGGAGCTTGATAGCATTGTTTCGGGTGATGCCTCTAGTAAAGGTCAATGATGAGAGATTAAAACTGAGACCTTTACAAGTGTCATAGGTACATAAAGACACACGTACCTTTATCATAAAGACACATGTGTTTTTATATAATGTACCTATGGCAGTGTTTTATGGGGTATAAAGGTCATGCATGTGACCAAATTGGAATGCCCCGATTGGACTAATAGCTCATGAATTATTAATGAGTTTTTTAATGGTGAATAATAAACTCGACTTTGTCTCGGTTACTTATTACATACACATCGATACTCACCTTTGGAGAGTAATAATTTATTAATTATGCAGTGGAAATTTTGAAATGTAAAAAATGGCTTTTTTATCGATTCATTCATATATTCATTTATTCCCAGTCCTCACGCTGCTATATAATACAAGTGCCACGTCAATATAACTCACGTTCGTATAAACCACCTGTATAAACTGATAGATAAACAATCCATCGAAAAGAACAAACAGCTCTAAACCAATGGATATGATTTCAACGATGCTATAACGAAAATCGGCGAATTCGGCCGTTTTCAGCGAATTCAGTATTTTGTTACAAATCTTTGCTGCCTTCCGCTGTACTTCCAATTTTTACTCGGAGTTTTCGTTGCTGCACAACCTTCGTGGAAATGCGGCTCAGAAGATCAACCATTATGCCAAACAAGCGGGAAAATATGTCACAAACCCGAGTTCTTAACAAAGTTTACAAGTATTGCGACTGAATGGAACTTAGTTTGTGACGAGGCGTACAGAGCGGAGCTAGCACAGTCCATTCTTATGGCTGGCTTTTTGCTCGGTGGACTTTCAGGCGGAATGGCTGCAGACCGTTATGGAAGAAAGAAAGTTTGGCTTATCGCTCTAACAGCTAACTGTATTCTGGGAACTTTGTGTGCTTTTTCTACGAGTTTAAATATGTTTTACATATTAAGATTTCTCCAGGGTATATTTATTCAATCTGGAACTTTAACTACCTTTGTCTTGTCTACCGAAATGATTGGAACGTCATATCGGGGTAAGGATATGGAAAAAAGTTTAAAAAAAATGTGTTATTATTTGTGTGTTGATAATTTTAACATTTTTCCTTGACATGTTTTTCACCATGTGGCTGTCATCGTTTTTCATTTTCCCCTAATTTTTCTAACAATTTTACTTAATGTTAATATTATTTTCTATTGATATTTGTAGGTACCACTGGAATGTTCATTTCTATATTTGCTGCCATCTCGTTTCCAATACTTGCTTGTTTGGCTAGTGTTTACACGTGAGTATCAATGTTACAAATATAAAGCATTGATTTTTACAAAATGTTGCAATTTAATTACTCTTTTTCAAAATATTTATATTTTGAGCGCAAAAAAAGAGTATGCACAGCAGGCTACAATTTAATAGGCATAAGTGTTTCCTATAAATTTAAAAATGAATATTGAATGAGTGAATGACTGAGGCCGATGGCTTATGTTGCATCAAATTAGAACCTGATCACTTCTTGGTTGTATCATTCATACTTGCTATAGTTGGTAAAGTATAGAAAAAACTTGCTTTATAGTATGTTTGATCAATTTTGAAAATTATGAGCAAACAGCAACGTCAAAACTTAAATTGGCAAAATAACATTTTATAAAGCACAAACGGAAAAACAAAAATCAAAACATGTTTATCTATTGGAACTTTGTAGAACTTTTTAGTTGATAATGAAGTTGGACAAACAATTGATAATGATAATAATTATTCAGGGGCTTATCCAGAAATTTGTCATTGAAAATTAAGGTTTAAGGAGGTGTCCAGTCCCTAAGTGTCTTAAATAAAATAGGGGTAACTGTGGCGCTAGGGGGTTGTCCAGTGCCTAAAGGGACACTCCCCTAGACCAGCCCCTGGTTTCTATCAGTACAATAATTACTGCAATTGTAACTGTTTTGCATTACTCTCTGTAAATAAATTTTATTAATGTTATTTGTTTTAGGAATTGGAGAACGTTGATCCTCATAACAGTAGCTCCACAAATTGCATCACTGTTTTTGACATTCATGGTTAGCGAGTCTCCAAGGTGGCTCCTGTTAGTGGGACGTGTAAAAGAAGCCGAGGAAATTATCAACACAGCAGCAAAGACAAACGGATTACAAAATCCCAAAATAACTCTGAAGCGAACTGCACAGAACAGCAGTTGGAAAGTCGAAAGTAATGAATACTCAATATTTTCAATTTTCACCAAGAGGTCAATACGAGCTGTTACCTTGGTAATGATGGTATCTTTTGTGGCCAGTGGTGTTGGGTATTTTGGGCTTTCTATGAATGTGCGCAATCTTGGTGGCAGTGTATACTGGAATTTTGCCATGTCTGGGTTAGTGGAAATACCATCATACATTTTAGCTGCTCCATTACTTGAAGCATTAGGTAGACGGCGGACAAACTTCTTGTTAACTTTATCAGGAGGGATTTCTTGTTTGATCTGTATGAGACTACAG
This sequence comes from Metridium senile, assembly GCA_949775045.1. Classification (NCBI taxonomy): domain Eukaryota; kingdom Metazoa; phylum Cnidaria; class Anthozoa; order Actiniaria; family Metridiidae; genus Metridium; species Metridium senile. The sequence goes on along the minus strand of OX459099.1, from coordinate 1,800,635 downwards.
CAGATCAAGTATGAGAATACAACACTGGTCAATGGAGTTGCTTTGATGGGAAAGTTTTGTATTTCAGCTGCTAATGCACTCATATACATCTACGCTGCAGAATTGTTTCCAACTGTCGTTCGTAACATGGCGATAGGTATGTTTGCTGTGTCAATTCGAATGGGAGCAATTATGGCACCGTTTATTGTGCTTCTTGGAAATACAAACAAGGCCCTTCCAATGCAGATTTTCTCACTGATAACACTTATAGCAGCTTTTCTTGGATTGAAACTGCCAGAGACGAGTGGAAGGCCATTGCCTCAGACATTTGAGGATGTCTATGATTTGCATCAGGGTAGTACAGTTTCACATCATAAAATGGTTCCTCTTGGTAATGATAATCCTGTGTTGGTAGGTAAAACAACTTCACAGTCCTTAAGAATATAACGTTTAGAACTTATACACATTGAATGTGGATTTAAATATTATTAACAATGATGGCTGGTTCACACTGACATATTAAATGCAGATGAACAAGCTCTAAATTAACTGTATAAAATATAACTAAAATTATTCTGGTAACCAAGGCAATAAATTTCTAATAAAAAGTTACTGGTTTCTTCACAGTTTGCACTTTTAACTTTAACTAATAACATTTTAACTTTGTGGTTTACTGTGATTTTAGGCATTTTTGGCTGCTTCTAGTTACTTACACCTTTTGATTGTTGGCAGCCAAAAACGTATTTTATAACTAACTCACAGAAGGTTGAAACTTTCATTATCAAAGTTAATTTTTATTGAAGCACATGCATCTCATTTGCACTTATTTTAATTTTAATAAAGTAATCAAATAGTGAGAAAGATAAACAGGTTCATTGTGTAAGAAATCTAGTTTATTTTTATCGCTATTATTTTATCAATCTTCACCAAAGTAATAATACTTTGTACTATGTTTTTTCAAATAATTGCATTAATAATAATTTGTTGAATACTTTTAGCTGGATAGGGGATAAGAAGAAGATAAATTATGAACACTTTTGATATTCAGCTGAGGAATCGCTATATTAATAATTTGTGCAAATAACACAAAATTTAATAAAAGTAATACCGGTAGTATGCAATGTTTCAAGATCTCCATGACACCATTATCAAGTGAATATAGTTTAGTACTGTGTTTAAATTTAAATTAACCGTGTATCCTTAAGGTAGCCTGGCCTCTACTTATTAAAATATAAACTAGGTTGTAAGAAAATAAGTGAGAACTCTTTCTCCTAATGCAATTTTCCTTTATTGTAGGGAAAGAAGACAAAATGAAAAAAGATGTTACTTTTGATTACTGGTAGTAAAATATTTCATGAGTCATTCTGAATAATTAAAGTCGTAGTTAGGCCTAGCTATAGATTTTTGTAAGCTTTAAATATTTTAATAAAAAATACTATTGACAATAGAATGCAATTCAAATATGTATAGTTTTAAGTATGCATAATACCTATAGGTTTTTGTAAGCTTTAAATATTTTAATAAACAATACTATTGACAATAGAATGCAATTCAAATATGTATAGTTTTATTTAGTATGCATAATGCCTATAGGTTTTTGTAAGCTTTAAATATTTTAATAAAAAATACTATTGACAATAGAATGCAATTCAAATATGTATAGTTTTAGTATGCACAATGCCTATAGGTTTTTGTAAGGTTTAAATATTTTAATAAAAAATACTATTGACAATAGAATGCAATTCAAATATGTCTTGGTTTATTCATCGCCTGCATTGCAAACACCAGAAACATGGATTCAGTATCATACATGTATGGCCATAAATTTAGAGAGAGTATATGAAGTATAATAGGTTTCTATATCTTACTGTACAAATAAAACCCTTAACGTGAACTTTAAGCAGAAACTATTTACAATAATAAAGGATAAACTTTAGACTTGTTTCTTCTCTGAGTATGTCTTCCTGCAGTTTTGATATGATAAAAAGGCTCTGTATTTCTTTATGATTATTTAAACGGCATATATCTGCATCTGTACATGTGTAACAATCTTTAAATATATAATATAGAATGTCTGTATATTTATAATCAAGAGAGTCACTGTTATTTTCAAAATATCCATGATTCTATAGTAATGTATGATCCACGTAAGAGTTCTATATTTCACTTCTGTTGCTGGTTCTTCTTGTTCTCAAAGGACACTCCTTTCGTCGTTGACTTGATTTAGTTCTGAGTTTTCTAGTATATGGTACATCTAGATTGTTCTCTACTTCTTTAAGAGGTTGTCGAGCAATAGGTACACAGACGTCATTAACACTATCAATCATGTTGCCAATAACAACGGGTTCAATGTCCATAATTTCTAAACCATCATCAAAGAAGGCTTTCTGTCGAAGAATACTTGGAGTAGAAGTTGACCTGGAATTTTCATCATTCGCTAGGAAAGAAGAATCTCCTTGTTGCCTGTTAAGCATTCCATCTCTCTCTGTAAATTCACAAAGAAAGCTATTGCCATCCATTGTTTCATCCATCACTTGTTCACCTTCGTCCTCTAAATCCCCCTCATAACCACTCTCTGAGAGACAGCCAATGCTCACATCCAATAAACTTTCATGTTCTAGTGATGTTGTGCTTGAGTCTGTTTTGTTGGATAAATTGAGATTTTGTTGCTCAAGACGAATGCATAGAGGAACGATAAGATGTAGGAGGTCATCGCGAGTTGGAATCTGAAAGAAGAATTAATCCATTATAAATATATTGCTTACAAATAATAATTTAGTTTCAATAAAATGGAGTTTTCTAGGCTAGAATCTATGTTTACAAATATTCAAATTTATTGCAAGTGGCTGCTGGTATAACAGAACTACTAGTGAGACAGTAAAAGAACTATAAATACTCACCCTTACTTCACTAACTTTCATAAATCTGTCATCTGAATATCTGAAAATGAATCATAAATATCAATGAAGTTTTATAAACTCTGGCATATGTGAATGAATGAATAAATGAACTTTATTTAAACTTACAGTAATTCTCTTCAGGGCCTACAACATGTATATAATTAAAGACTCGCTATAATATAAAAATAAAATCTCAAACAAAAGATCCTGCTTCAAGAGAGCTGTGTGTAAATGCGCCAGCAATTTATAGTGTTGTTCACAGTCAGTCCGAAAACTTTAAATTGTCATAACTTGTGGTTGTCATTGATTGTAATCATCATTAGAAGTGTGGTTAGAAACATAAGCTTACAAAAGCTTATAATATATGTTGGCGTACCTTTCTTTGATTGCCCTTAGCTTGGCATTTCTGTGATCAATTGGAGAATCATCTAATAAACTAAAGAAAGAAAGAAAATTCATGAACAACTTACAGCAAAATATTCTAATAGATAGTTGCCAATAAAATAATATCACATTAAGTATGTCTTGGCATGTACGAATCATATTGAAAATAATTTGTGTCAGTTGCATATAAAAAGCTATGATTTTAAAGAAGAGAGCTTTCAGACAATTTGTCAGAAAACTAGACTATTAAAATTATAGCTCTCTTATACATAGTTGAGACAAATTTATGATTATGACGATTTTTATACAGTAATAATAACATAGATTCAAGACAATCAATCAATGCATACCATTTTTGATGAAGAAGGAAAGTGCTATCGATAAGGTCAGTCAATTTTAGGCCAGTCATTTGTGGCATATGAAGTGACCACGGAATTTCTAAAAACAAAATTAAATTTTATTAGCAATTCATAATCAACAAAACATTTGATGTGACCCAGTAATGGAATGAATTGAAATGCATTTGGTGTATAAGTGAAATACAGATACATGAGAAAAATATCATATGCCCTTAGGCAGGAATTGAACCCCACAGTTTCGGCTTTCTAGTATGACGTGTTACCACTACACCACAAGGACCAACCACGCTGGATACGCCAAGGGCATATGATATTTTTCTCTTGTATCAGTAATGGAGTGCATACCTATTCTTTGAATTGTACTTGCAAGAACTAAACAGGATGCAGCAAGAGTTGAGGGTGAAAATCTACAAAGAAAGACAATATTTCTTGTTGGTGACAAATTCATACAATGTAATATCAATGAAAGTACTCTGGAAAAATTAATGATGTTAGTAACAGTAGCTAGTCTTTTTGCCCATGCCAGTTCACACACACATACAGTTTCATCCACTTGTTGATCATCAATCCCATCGATGTGAAAACTTGCATGAGCTATAGCCAGTGGGCAAAAAAAATGTTATAATTTTTACTAACAAGTTTTCTTTATGTTTTACCTTCCAAATTCAGTATGGAGTAATGACAAGTCAGCTATGTAAGACGCTAGACATTCAGTAGTTCTATCAACCTAAATAAAGATAAAGAGAGTCAATCTACTACTCATTTCATTACTTAATCACAGGCTCATACTTACAGCAGCAAGACTAGAGTATAACTGTAGATAGTCTGGGGTAGTAAGAACCTAAAAAATAAATATATATTAATATACACATTCAATATTTGATTGAACTTGTTATGTCTGTGAAAATGTAGAGAAGCTACAAAGAAGTTTTGATTGAAGTCCATGGTCAATTTCTTGTTTTCTTCACAAAAGGGTCTAGTCATCAGTCTAGCTGCAGTTTGTGACATTGCAACATTGCAAAAATACACAAACTACAGCTGGACATGCAGTAGTCTATGAAAACTTTATAAGGCCAAGTAAAAAAAAACATATGTTTATCGTCCCCGCCCGCTTAAATTTTTTGGGCCGCACGGATTTTTTTATTATTTGTTATTACAACATCAGCTTTAATAAATACGAAGAAGATAAACAAAAAATATTCCAGTTGTACGTTTGTATACTTGTTGCTGTTTAGAATATATTTGAACATTATATCAACCAAATTAAAGTTGCGTATATTTATTGACTCTTTTTCCGGAAAATTCGATCCTTTTCCCTCGTAGGTACCTGGAATCGTCATTACATGGGTTAAAGCTGTGAATAAAACAACTTATGGGAAATAATAAAAAATAAAAAAAACCGCCCGCCCGCATTATTTTAATTAAAAATTCGGACGATAAACATATGTTTTTTTTTACTTGGCCTAAACTTACCCTAACTTGTCCTCTAACACAGGCGATGACTTCTCCCATCATCCTGAATACAAAAATATACACAAATCAATATACAAATGGCCAAAGTGGAAATGTCATAGATATGGACTTTAAAGGATGGCAATAGCACAAAAAAAACCTTGAGTGTTTCGCAGTCTATAAAATTGAGGAAACACAATGGGAAACTATACATTGTATAAAAACAAGTAAAGCAAGAGAATTGTATATAGCAAAAAAGTTCACACATATATACATGTCAACTCTTTCAACTCACCTAACTACGTCTTCATATTTGTAAGTGTTGTCAGTCAGCCACGCAGCTTCTCTAATAGTAACAATATCTTTTCCTTGAAATCTTGCAGCAATTAGAATACATGTAATTCCTAGTAGTTGGAGTTCAGATCTTTGGACTTTTCTACTCATGATGAACTGGTCAACACAACAGACAGCTATATGGACTACTTGACTGGGAAAATCCTATATGAAAGCAAATTATTAATCACAACTGCAATAATATATAAACTATATATATATGTTGGTCTGCTCTGCAGTTATTAAATAGTGTATGATTCTGCAAAGGTCATGGGTTCAAATCCCGTTGAAGTCCCGAAAAAACATTTCAGGCTTTTATAATTGCAATTACATTAATTGCTTTATACTCTGCAACGGTCATACTCAATTTATAAACTACAATTCTTTTCAATACACATTGTTCTCATAGATCATCGAGAAAATTAGTAAGTGAAGGCAATTGCAACAAACTTTGATAAACAATTACAGTATATCATCATAATAAATGCAATATATGTACTGAACTGATTAATCTTACCTTCATTACAGCTACTTCTACTAGCCAGTCAACTAGAATACACCTAGGAAAAAGCAAAATTCACTTTAGAAAAATGATTGAAGTCTAGGTATATCAACAATATACTTTTCATAACACTGTGATGGCTGATCTCCTATATAGCTGTAATTTCAATATATTGGATGGATTCTGTTTTTACCTCATTGTACTATTTAGTTCTGTCTGGAAAGAAAACAACTTGTGTACATTCATTGGTTTAGACCTTGAAACAAACTGAAACAGAAATAGGTAGTTGATAAGTTATAAGAATAAATTTTCAGATGATGATAATCAGACCATGATGATCACAAAGGTGTCAATAGTAATGTATTTGTGGCCAAACAAGTATTGTATTATTTCACAAGACATTATTATTGGCATGCTACTCGGTTCATTGCTGTCTTTGATAATAGTGATGAAGATAAAAATAGCTCTGTGGTACAACATCTGTCAAGATGATCAGAAGGCTATGGGTTTGTTTCCCACCTGGTTCTCAAATTTCCAGGGGTTGCAATTGTGTTTATTTATTGTGGGATTATTGCGAATTTTATACTTTGCTTTTATTATACCTGTGTAATAAAATCAGAAACTTGTGCCTTGGTTGCCCCACCTAAATTACCAGCAGCATATTGCATGGCAAGGTTCAACTGTGCCTCTACGTTACCACTGCTTGCAATATCTCGTAATTCTCGGACACTTTGCAGCATCAGGGAAGGCTCTAAGAAACTTTCGACAGACTTCTTTTTCCATATTTCATATGCTGCATGAGATGAACCTAGAGAAGCTGCTTTTTGTAACCATTGTAAACTTTCTGCTTTCTTTTCTTCATCCTGAAATAATAGTAGGAGATTACATATAGCACTTTGATATAATAATCACAAGTGAAACTGATAAACATCTGTAGTTTGATGGAGCTTCAGGGATGCATAATTTAACAATAGAAGCAGGGATATCAGAATATGTTACCAGAGCACAGGGAAGGCATTTTCCCCCTTAAAAATGTACTTGACTGGTGATATTTCTCTAGTCCAAAGAACTCTTCACTCAAGGAGTATTTTGCAAAATTGTGACACTTTTCATTTTCTACATACCATATGCAAGCTTGTAATTTTTCCAATGCAGTATAATAAAGACTTGTTAAGACTATCACTAGGCTGTTGAATGAATAAAGAAATACCATTTAGTTTAATACTGGTTTAATAAAATAAGAATATTATAAAGTGAACTGTTTTACAAGATGCATCCAATGGTAGAAGGAGCAATTCATGGAATGACTGAGCAGTCCTATTCTGAAGCCGCAACAGTGTTTGCATTCCAGACATTGTTACTAAAAGATTGTAGAGCCAAATTTCTCAGAGCTTCATGTCTCTCTTACATTACAGGTTGTCCCAGCTCAATAAAATAATTGGAAGCCAGACACTTTGTATATTATATTGAATACAACTACAAGGATTCCTTACCTCAGAGACAGAACAGAATTCCACCATATTATTAAAGACACAAGATTTACAGCAGACACCAGTAGGAGCCCACGGAGGACGAACAAAGAACCATATGAATGGGTCACCATTTACCGAAGCTCTCTCAGCTTTGCAGAAATGTTCAGCTGCACATTTACCATTTTGTTGAGCGTTGTTCACAGAATTAATTTTATTATCAGTTACTGAAAAGGGAAAGAATAAACTATTATTAAAATGAAAAAATATTAATTAAAAAGAATGATAAATTATATTAAGGAAAAGATTAAAAAATTAAGTAAAATTTATAAATAACGAAAATATACCAGAAGTGAGTTTATATATCATAACCACTAATGACAACCACTCTTGTATTTGTTTATATTTTTCTTGAAACCAAACATAACGGACAAAATATACGAAGAGGAAGACATTTTTTCCATAGATTAACATTAATTTAACTTTGTTTTCTTTCGTCTTAATGTTAAAATTGAAATAAGATAATCCGAAATGAGATAATCCTCCAAAACATTTTCCAATCAAGTATATAATCTGTGATTTGCACGCGCAGTTTCATGACTAAATCACGCAAATAAATTTTGTTCTTATTTATATATCATATAAAAAAATCTTAACTAAAACGCATTACGTTTACATAACAAAATATCCTGTTATTAAACAAGAAAAGATATTTGATACAAAGGCGACCCGAACTTTGACAGCATGACTAAAAAGTCAAAACGTAAACAAAATTTAAAAACCGCGGCGGCGCGGAAAAGAACATGGCAGGCATTTCTAACGTTCTTTTTCAACCTCTCAACAGAAACTTTACTTACTTCCTTCATTGTATAAATGAGCAAGTCCTATTTTAATTGAAGCTTCTATATTCCCAGTGTTTGCAGCTCTGAGGAGAGAAAGATTTACAAAATACCGTTGGAGTTTAGATTTACAACAGGAAACCGCAAAAAAAAGCGACGCGCGAGCTCAAAATGCGCTTCTTCCAACGAACTCAACGAACCTTTCCAAAACATGAAGGTTTCTTTGTGAAGGCCATATCCCAGGGAAAGAAACACCCATCCATAATGAAGGCGAAGTATCAATAAGTGTTTTAAATCCATTACACACCTGGGAAATAACAAAAATCAAGAAATTAGCGGGATCGAGTTGACGCTGTGGTCTCAACGGATTCCAACGGTCATGGATGCAAATTTTGCAATGCTCAATATAATAACAAGCTACGGATATTTTCTTCAATTAAACTTAATACAACAAACACAAATCATTCAATTAGTTCATAAACGAATTACTTACCAATCTTAAGTTTGTTAGATCTTTAGCAGGTAGGAATTTCAAGATTAAGAGGATGACTTCTTCGGGAAGACTGAGCAGTGGACGCGCTCTCAGTGAGCTTCGAGTCCTTCTAATAATACATACACTTTTTGTCCTAATTTTCATAATTACTTCTTAAATAGAAACTATAGATTATCTAATAAAGTGTCCTAAACTAAAGAAAGTGGTCTAAGAAGTAGAATGAAAGGAGGAAAGAGGTATAGAAAAAGACGTTGGAAGGAGTGAAGTGAAGACTGACTACCGTTAGCTACAGTTGACTTGAACCTGGGACAGAGGTCACGTGTGGATAGCGTTAGCCGCTGATTGGATGATAGGACAATAGGGGCATCCACTGAGTTGATGCATCGCGTGGTGTCAATTTCATTCGATAATTAGCTCGTTTGATTTGAACGGTATAAACGTTATTTTGAATTTAATTGTATTTCAGTTTAACAGAAATAAAAGGTGGTACAAACGGATTGTAGATGTGGTTCGCTTTGGCATTCAAACTCGCACCATTTTGAAAATTGAGCGCAAAGCAAAACCTCAGATGTCGGAACTAGAACGCATTTTTTTTTTGAGTGCTTAGTGTTCACTTCAGCATGGTATAAACGCTAGATATTTAAATTTATATTGTTGATAATTCATGCACCAGGTTTTTGAAATCATAACCAACGAAGGAAGAACAAAGCTAAAAAACTGTGAAATACTTTGTTGAATAAACTGAGCTGCCTCAATATCACAACAATTTTTTTTTTCAAACCCAAAATCGCGAAACATCCAACTTGTTAATTTCTTTTCCCTTCACCAGTACGTCGACTCCGAAGCGCAAGCCCTTGCACCTGGCAACACACGCTACGCCGCAAGTGACGGAGCCAAAATAATAATAAAAAAAACACAAATAATAAAATAAAACACAATAATACTTTCATAAATCCCAAATGATTTTAATATACTAACGTACAAAATTCATTAATTTCGCATGTATGTCTCCCCCGCAGCCGTTTTTAGTCTCGTTCCACTCCCCTACGGTCTAGACTAAAAAGAGCCTGCGTAGCGGCTCTATAGAGTGGGTAGAGAGAGGAGAGGGGAGCCCTCTCTCCCTCCTTTCCCCTCCCCCTCCCCCTAAAGAATCGCTACGCAGGCTATTGTAGACTGAAAACGGCTGCGGGGGAGACTAATGTACATACAAATTTTCTTTTCGTTCTCGTTGATTATAATTTGGTCATCATTTATATATTGGGTTATACCGGCGTATATATATTGTAAATTCTACAAAGCAATATTAAAAATATTAAAACAATCTCTGAGCAAAGTATAGATATGGCTAATAGAAGTAGCCTCATGGTCTGTACACACGTTAAGTGTCGGAGTCGGAGCCGCAAAAAGTCCCGACCTTTTCGAAGTAAAGCGTCCGTGTGTACGCATACATAAGCTACGTTATTAAATTGATATCATTATTAAAAAGGCTTTCTTAAATATAGTTTACATTCAGCCTTCTAATATCTTACCACTGCTTAAAGCAACTCAGTTTTAGAGCATCTATACTAATCATAGTCGTTTTTGCAACTGATGCATCTGAGTCCTAACTGCTAACTGTACGTCCTTGTGTTACAGTGAGAATACTCGAACCGTGAGCACTTGACTTTTTTCATGTTATTATTTTCTGGACCTTCTACTGCTTCAAAACCTCTAAAAATGAAGCAGTGAGCTCAAATACACTAAGTGTTCACAACAAATCATATTTCTAATCATTTCGCTCAAGGGATGTGGGTCAAAAAAAGTAACAAAAAAGTCAAAGTGTTCACGGTTCGAGTATCCTCACTGCAACAGGCTTTTCAAGTAACATGCATCCGATTAACCTCCTCTCTCTCTTTCAACAAAGGAGGCAGAGTCCACAGGGTAATACCAAGTTTTCAATTCTCATTGCTTAGCATATGTCTCGATTGCAGATATACTATATCATTATTATACTGAAGGTGGTAATGCAAGGAATGCGTGCATCAACAAACACTCAAAAATCTCGTTTTCGACAAAAGTCAGGGTCGTGACTGAACTTATCAGTCCACAAGTCAGTCCCAGTTTGCTCTCTTTTTTGCTCGACAAAAACTCCAGGGCGAACTGGGTCCGACTAATGAAGCCAGTCTAGGTCGTGTCATTTTCTGAAAAAATATTGGGATGAACCACCTTTTCACGACCCCTAAATTTACCTGTTAATGAGGCTTAAACTGCGCAATGAAGAACTATAAACAGGTCTACTGATTCACTGTTTAAATACATCACAAGAGGCAAAACCGTTACATGCTTGTGTACATAGTCTAGACATATACCAGTATCCTATTAATTAACTTGTTCATATTGTGTCGGTATTATTCAAAACAAAAAAATACCCTGTTCACCAGAAGCTTGACTAACTCTCTCCCTGCCACGTATTTTGAGCCGTATTTTTGAGGCTCAAAAATAGAGTTAAAAAAGAGCAAACACCTCTTTGAGTTAAAAAAAGAGTTAATAGTCAAGCCTCTGGTAACCATGCAGGGTAATCAAAAAAGTTTTATATTGGTAACGAGTGCGTATTATGAAATAGTTAAAAGTTATTGTTAATATACACAGATGTTTCTGTTGACAGAGGTTCCTTTTCCACTGTACCAGCGTGAAAAGTATGGGAGGAAAACGAGTCAGGATAATGTCAGGTCGGCTGAAGTACATTTACACTGGGTACAAGAGGTTATTTTCTAATTGCTTTAGAGTTTGTATTTTGTTTTGTAATTGGTTTTTAACGGACAGAAATAACAAGCGGTAAATACAAACCCTTAATAAAGCAAAAACCCTGGAGCCGGTTGTACAAAGCCTGAATAGTGCTATACACCGGATAAATGGATAAATAACTATCCAATGGATAAAACATATACAGATTCTATACACTTGATAACTCTTATCCAGTGGATAACTTTATCCTGGCATCGTACAACTGACTCCTGGCTTCCAGGGTTAAGTCAATTATGTGTCGGACAAAGAGAAACCGCATTAAAGATTAAAAAAAGCACTTTCAACGCACGTTCGCTTGTATATGAGTTTCTAAACCCTCAGACACAAGCCGGAAAATAAACGATTGTTGCTGTTGATAAAGGTCCTAATTTGAATCATAACCCCAGGCGAAGTTTACATGTATTTGCATAATAAGTATGTATACTTTACATGTAATGGGAAACGTCAGTTAGACTTGGGATTATAAATCATTAAAATATAAGAAAATACGAGGTTATATCCTGCGGTATCCCCGAGACGAGTTGGCTCGCGAGTGAATCATTACCCCAGGCTAAGTATACATGTATTTGCAAATTGTGTATCATACTGTACATGCATAGATAGAGCTGGGATTACAAATCATTAAAATATAACAAAATACGGGGTTATATTCTGCGGTATCCCCGAGACGAGTGGGTTCGCGAGTGTGACGATGAATGACGTCTTGTGAAATGACTGGATATTCGTTCGGTTATACCCTGAAATAGAATGTTGCGGATAAGTATTATTGCATTTGCTATATCAAAGTTGATATTTATATGATAATTATTATTGGCATATGAATCATCACAACACGACAACAACATTGTTGTTATCACCATTATTGTCAGTATTATCATCGTCATCATAACCACCCCTATCTTTACCATTGACATCATCGCCATCACATTATCATCAAAGTGTCCTAAAAATCATTAACATTAACATCATCATCATCATCATCACCAATAACAACAACAACATCATCATCGGCATCACCACCAATAACAACAAGAACATCATCATCGGCATCACCACCAATAACAACAACAACATCATCATCGGCATCACCACCAATAACAACAACAACATCATCATCGGCATCACCACCAATAACAACAACAACATCATCATCGGCATCACCACCAATAACAACAACAACATCATCATCGGCATCACCACCAATAACAACAACAACATCATCATCGGCATCACCACCAATAACAACAACAACATCATCATCGGCATCACCACCAATAACAACAAGAACATCATCATCGGCATCACCACCAATAACAACAACAACATCATCATCATCATCACCACCAATAACAACAACAACATCATCATCGGCATCACCACCAATAACAACAACAACATCATCATCATCATCACCATCAATAACAACAACAACATCATCATCGGCATCACCACCAATAACAACAAGAACATCATCATCGGCATCAGTATCGTTATCATCAAAACCACAATCATTTTGTTCATCATCAACATCATCGTCACCATCATTGTCATCATCATCATCATCGTCACCATCATTGTCCGGCATCATCATGCATCACCACCACCACCATCATCATCATTATTTTCGTAATCGTCAGTCCTCGTGTTACCTTTTTGTTGCGTTTGTCTTGTTCACGTTGAAAGAAGTTCGCCCCAGAGCGCCTTTCCTGCTTGTTTTTGTCTTTGACTTTTTTCACCTGTAAAGACAATCAAATCGTTATAGTCGTTTCGTACGAGACACAAAATTGCACTTGTAATACAATCATCCTTCATTAAAATACTCCATGAACAGAGCCACTCTCCCTGTTCTTTCCTTTTTTTCTCCAAAGACAATCAAATCGTACGTTATAGTTGTTTCGTACGAGACACAAAATTGCACTTGTAATACAATCATCCTTCATCAAAATACTCAATGAACAGAGCCACTCTCCCTATTCCTTCCTTTACATTCCTCTATACATTCTAGTACCCTGCGAGCAGAGGTTCCTTTCTCTTCCTTTCTCTCCTTGAACGACGATAAGAGAGAAAGAAATTTCTGCTCGCAGGGTACATTCTAGCGGAGCGTTGTTGCAAAATGGGTATTTTCTAAAAGAACGTAAACAATCGCAAAAACCAACTTAGCTTCTAACACCGTAAAAAATGTTGACTTAACTTTACTGACGTTTCGAAGTCCGGGCTAAAGCTCGAAACGTCAGTAAAGTTAAGTCAACATTTTTACGGTGTTACAAATTTCATTATTTTACCTATCATTTATATCAAACACCGACGCAGCCTATACTAGTTTACTCGCTTGTTTCCATTTATTTTTGAATTAGTAATACTATACTTGTACCTTTCCCATGTCCAATTCTTCGTCCCAGGAGTCTCGAGGTTTTTCTCGTTTTCTTTCGTTCTTCCCGGTATTCAAACTTTCGCCGCCTTCCCATGTAGTCACTGAAAAATACAACATCATAATCACATCAATGTTTTGCATAAGGCGTTCAGAAAAATATTAAAATAAATTATACAAACATTTGTATATGAGTTATACGATTGCACAAAAGGTTTTTTACGAATTTGAGAAAAAGAAACCGAAAGTACCAAAAATTATATTCATTTACAATGAGGATACTCGTGGACACTTTTCAGGTTATTATTTCTGAACCTATTACTGCTTCGAAACCTCTAAACTTGAGGTGAGTTCAAATACACTAAAGGCCCGGGCAAACGGTTTCAACATTTGCTTCAACATCCGTTCGATTTTGTTGAATGGCGTGGTGAGAGACGTGGTGGCCTAGCGGTCAGCGTGTCGGACTCCGGGCCTAATGGTCTGGGATCGATTCCTGGCCCGCGGGAAACATTGATTACGTTGTGTCCTTGGGCAAGATACTTTACTCTCTCAGTGCCTCGTCTTCTCGGATAAGGACGTAAAGCCGGAGGTCCCGTCTGCCTTCACTCTGACTATGTTACAAGGTGGACGTAAAAGAACCACTGAGGACGTAACCAAATCTCTGGCCGTGACCACCCTCAGTGACTGCCTCACTCTCATCTCCTTGTACTAGTGCAAACTATCTTAGGAGAATAAACATTGAAGAATTGAAGAATGGCAATGTTTATAAACATTGCTTTTTTAAACATTGTTGAAACGTGTTGAATCGATGTTGAATTGATGTTGAGAGAGTTTAAAAGCGTTTAAACATTGTCATTCAACAAAATCGAACGGATGTTGAAGCAAATGTTGAAATAATAAATCTTATTTCTTATCTATTCGCTCATGGGATGTGGGTCAAAAAACCTCAAAATGTTCACCGTTCGAATCTCCTCACTGTAACACCACTTTGCAATAAAACATTTTTGTCTCTTTGCTAACAATTTGTCCCGGCAAGTAATCCTTGATAATGTGTATGAAATAGCTGCGTACCATTATCTCCATAGCCAAAGACTCCACCACTGTCTTTGAGAAGTTCGTTAACAGTTGAACTATCACGTGATCCATCCCATGTTGCTTTGCGTGATGATTTGTCTTTTTGTTCTCCGGTATAAACGACAACTGGAACATCTAAAGACGACAAAATAAACGACTCAACATCAAGCATTGAAAAATAATGTCATTATTTCGCCTAATTTTCAGAATGGAATCAAAGAAATAAAAACGGCACTTTTCATTTGCCATAATCTATTCAGGGTTCCCAATTATATGAAAAAGTAAAATTCCCTGACTTTTCCCTGACCAAAACCAATTTTTCAATGACCAAGTAGCACACTTCTATTTAGTTCTTTTTTAGGGAACCTTAGAAAAGTTTCGTTTAGGAGTGAAATTACATAACTATCGCCAAAAAGAATTTGAGAATGCATGATGGCAACAATTCCCTGACCTCAAAAAATGCTTTTTCCTAACTGTGGGAACGCTGCTATTGTTTTATGCAAAGAGCCTTGTTTTTTATTCCTTTTTGTATAACAAATAAAGTATGCATATCTTTAAAATCATCTACTCTTACCCTTTTTGCCTTTCTTGGGATGTTCTTTTGCACTGTCCTTAGTACTGGATTTCTCCGTTGTGTTATTGTTCTGGTCCTCAAGGCACTCACTATCATCACTAGCATAATCTACCAACCGCTGTCGTTTTGACTCCACTTCATGACCACTCTCCTCTTTCTTTCTCTTCTTTGGCTTCTCTTTTGTCGACTCATCATCTGAAGATTTTTCTTTCAAGAGATCTTCCCTGTCACTGTCTTTACTGGCTTTCTCCTTCTTCTTTTTCTTCTTCTTATGCTTTTTCTTGCTCCCTTTGTCTGAATCTTGTTTACTTTTCTCTTCTTTTTCCTTCTTTTCATCATTATCTTCATCCCGATCGGTCAATTTGTGGTATTTTTTCGATTCTTTTCGTTTCTCCTTCTTTCGTTTTTTCTTTGACTTTTTACTTGAGCCTTCGACCCAGCTCTCCTCATCATCATCCTGGTCGACTTTTTCAATCCCAGACTTTTGACTCACTGTCCAACCTGCATGTTGTCGCTCTGGGAGTTTGGGTCCAGGAGTTGGAATTCTTTTGTCCTTAATGTTCCAGTCTCCTGTCTTTGCTGTTTTACTTGATGCACTACTTGCATCAGAAATAACAGATGATGGTGATGGTTGTGGCAAAGGGGTTCCCTTGGGGGGAGGGGACATTGGACCATATGTGAAGTAGTTGTTGGGTGGCTGAGGTGTTACTTTCCAAGGCGTGGTGGCTTTTTTGGGAGTTGTCATAGCAACACTTTTCTCTTCTAGGATAGAAATAAGATCAGTCAGACCACAGGCAGCCCACCTACTCGATCTGAGGATTTTTTTAAAGCGAATAAAATATTTTTTTACCGCGCACACGCGCATATTAATATTGAACAAAAATGTTTTTTTTTTTTTTTTTGAGCGTGCGGGCGGGCTTCCTGTGATGTATTTGTTTGAATACATGCGGATGGGATTCCTGTGGCTTTTCGTCAAAGTTGTGCAGTGTCACAAAATACAACTCTCTCAACTCCCTTTGATTTCTGTCGTGAGTGAGAAAGTCGCGTGCGATCAAACCAATCAACACAGGAAGCCCAACCGCGTTCTCAAACATAAACAATCCTTTTATTAATCGGATCTTTCAGCTTGGCGCGCGCTAAAAACAAAATGTTTTCGCTTTGAAAAATTCCTCAGATAGACTAGTTGGGCTGCCTGTGGTCAGCCGTAATGATAATTGGCATATGGATAGCCAGTTCTGTAATTTTGACATTGTAAACTTTACTCCTTTAGTTAGTTATTCACTTGCTATTCATTCATTCATTGTTTTATTTTTGTCACCTTATTCATTTACTACTTGATCATTGACCATCAGTTAGTCAGTTGATTTGTTTGTACGTCAGTCAATTAGACCATTAGCCATGCAATCAGTCAGCAAGCCAATGCAAATGACCAATAGTCAGTCAGTCAGCCGGTCAGTCTGTTAGTGAAACAGTCCATTAGTCAGTCAGTCAGTCAGTCAGTCGGTCGGTCAGTCGGTCAGTCAGTAAGTCAGTCGGTCATTCAGTTGGTCAGTCATTTAGTCCGGTATTCAGTCAGTCAGTCGGTCAGTCAGTCAGTCATTCATTCAGTCAGTCAGTCAGTCACTTCATCTTTCAGAAGTTGGTTGTCAATTATCTGGCTAGTCAGCCAATGAGAGAAACCATTGGTCAGTAGGACAAACATTTATCAAGAAGGCCTGTATGTCAGTTACTTAGTCAGTCTGCCAATGCATATGACTGTGCCTGTACACAGTTTTAGGACACAACAGTTTACATATAATAACTACAGCAATAAGTAGAGATAGCTTCACCCCGGGGGTTCTACCTTTGTCCAAGTGGTAGGAGTTATCAGATCTGAGGCTTTGTCAGTTCTCTTAATTTATGCATACCTTTTAGGGTTCAATTGCAATATCGACTGCCAATCATCCCTACCACTTGGATAAAGGGGTCCCCCCCCCCCCTCCTTTCCCCTGGTTGGCTTCACTTACCATTAGACTTTGTATCAGTGGAAGAACTCTTTGCATGTACACTCCTAGGAATGAACAGTTGTGGTGGTCTAATATTCTTTGATGGGGATTCACATTTCTCATCTTTCTTCACTGGAAAACTAACAAGCACAGGCTCAGGAGATTTCAAATCATTTGAAGTTGTTGCTCCTTTTTCTTTCACATCTTTATTTGGAACTTTGCTAACTGAATCTTGACTAACATCAGATGATTTCTTGGTAGATTTGCTTTCTTCATGTTCAGTGGCCATTTTACTAACATGTTTTGGTGATGATTCAGCCTTCAATTGACCATCTTGTGGAGTTTTCTTTTCATTCTGAGTTTTACCGAGTTTTGTTTGAGTTTTAATGGTGAAGCTGAATTTAGGCCTTTGCTCAGAAGGGATGAGCGATGGTTTTGGGGCTGATGTAGGAGATGTGAAGGTAGTGGGAAATTTTGGTTGTTGGGCATTTCGGGAAAGTGGAGTTCCAAGGTCTGTATAAACAATAACATGAAAAAGATTAACACTAAAAAGATGAAACATTCATCATAATGGAAAACTGGACAAGAACAACATAATTATTGAAATCTCAAAAAATATTAATTTTTTTAATGCAAAAATAAAAATTAAAGTAGAAAAAGTTGGAATTTTTAAAATAAGTGTATAGCCGACTGTTAAGTCCTTCACATGTCTCATGCAAAAACTGAGGTGTACCATTCCTCAGTTCTTGTCATCCCTGCTTAAGAGAGACCATTTATTTTTATATTTATTACCATTATCTTTAATGATCTTTGGACCAGGTTGTGGAGTTTGACCAGTTGTTGGCTTTGTTGATATTGGTGTTGAAGGTTTCTTCTCCTGTTAGGAGTAGAAAAAAATCATAATAATTACAATTTTGTAGCATATCATTTACTGGTAATAGATAATTTTTTTTATATAGATATCAATGAAATAACAGGTTTTCTCCTGTGTCTAAAACTTTGTATCTTTCACATGTGAAAGATTATCATATCTTTCATGCCAGCTGAGCTGACCTTCAGAATAAACACAAGGTCAACCAATCAGAATTGAGGATTCAACATCCTATTTTGATTAGCATTTCCCATTATTCTACCAAGAGAACTTCAATGATCGGAAAATGCTCATAAAATGCTAACCAAAAATAGTGACCCATTATTCCTTTTGGGGAAGGCGATCAACTCAGCTGGTGTGTGAAGTTTTATTAGACAGAGATTTTCAATGAAACTGTTGAAACTTTAATCATAGCAAGTTGTATGCTCAAGATAGTTGATGATCACTACCTAATATATAATAAACAGAACATTTCATGGTCGCTTGGAGATACAAATTTTAGCTTCTCTTGTTGAAAATCTTTGTTGCGCTCACTCGTGAAAGATCATTTCAACACTTGAAGATAAAATTTGTATCTACGGGTGCCCATGTAATATCCTCTATATTATTTTTTAATGCAAAGAAAAGAATAGTTTTAAGTACAAATTATATATCATACGTGTTGTGAGTCATTATCAGGCATCCTGGTATAAAACAACAGGTAGGCTTGTTGATTGAGGGCAGCATTCAAACCAACTTGTCGAACCTGGAAAAGTATTTAAAACATATCCATGACTATGATTGCAATACAATTATGACTTTGTAATGAGAGTAATAAGTATGAAAATGATGATGATTGCTGTAATGATGATGATGATGGTAATTATGATTATGATAGCAATGAGGATCATTAAAATGTTTATTTACAACCATCACTCTTATGCGAGGGTCGCTCACACTCACTAACGCTACATTCAATATTTACAGCACACAACTCTGCTCATAACCATTAGAATGGTTATGATGATGAAATGATGGTGATACTGCAAATGTTGATGGAGATGATTAGGACAGTGACAATGATGAGGATGCTATTATAATGATGGTTGTGCCAGTTCACTGCTTATTAATGGGAACTAGTCAATAAACTGGTATATTAAACTAGTATCTGCTTATAAAGACCCCACAATAAGTTGGGAAAAAATGTTGTCTGTACAGAAATGTATCTTCTACTTACCATAGAATCATTCATATTATACCAAGAGTTATTGGAGCCTCTGACATAGCAGAAATAATGTCCTGAGTTACTGGAATACCCAGAATGAACAAGAACAGCATAGAGCTTATATTTGACTGGAGAACCCTAGGACAAAAATATCTTTTAATTTGTATTAAACAATAAGTTCTAACAAAAATAGGTGAAACGTTTTGACTATAAAAAGTGTGGTTTTCACACATGTATGGAATGGGAGAGGGGTATTTGACACTTATTACAGTCATTTTAAAAGACATGTTTCATCAGCCTGTTTTGATTTTATTTAACCAAGCTTTCAGGCTACTAGCCCATCATCATCAGGGTAAACAATGTGAAGATTTTGTCATTACAACCGTGTTACGTGTATGTAAAGAGCAAGAGCAAATGAAACACTATGCACATGTATATATTTTTTATTTGACATGTTCAGAAGACTATGTATTGAAAGTTATTATTCGGTTGAATTCTACTTCAATTCAACATTGAAATAGGAAACTTTTTCAATACACAAAAACCAAAACATAAACATTTCTCAATATTTGTTGTTAAAATTGAGCTAGTATATATAAATCTTGCTATAAGTAAAACTAGAATAATATGATGGCAATGATGATATTAGGTTACCTTTGATGTCATGAATGGTCGTAAATCAAGATGTTCACCATATTCAATAGACTTTGTGACTTTGCCTCCAACAAAGATATGGTTGGAATCAAACCTTGAAAGAGTGATAAATGAAGAAAAAGATGTTTGAATAAATAACTTAATGTATGGATGAATCAATAAATGGATGAAAGAAATTGACAAAATAAACAAATGAAAAACCAAAATGAATCAATCAATCAATCAATCAGTACATTGAAATAATCTTACTTTAAAAAGAGAAGATTTAATATATGAATGATTGAATGTATGAATGAATGAAAATATATATGAATGAATGAACGAATGAATGAAAATATGAATGAATGAATGAATGAATCAATCAATCAATCAATCAGTACATTGAAATAATCTTACTTTAAAAAGAGAAGATTTAATACATGAATGATTGAATGTATGAATTAATGAAAATATATATGAATGAATGAAGAACGAATGAATGAATGAATGCATGCATGAATGGATGCATGAATGAATGAATGAATGCATGCATGCATGCATGAATGAAAGAATAAATCAAAGAATGGATGCATGAATGACCAAACAAATGAATAAATAATAGGATTATATATATTATTTTCAAGAATATTCTACCTCTTGAGTTGAATTGTAAGAATATTTGGTTGTTTGTGTATCAAAACTTGTTTGTTTGCTGGAACTTTCTTCTTACACCTAAAACAACATCACTCATAGTTATAATCACTGTTCAAATAGGAAAACCAATTTATAGTGACAGAGACTTACTTCAAACAGTAATATAAGTTGTCTCCATCCAAACGCTCTGGTTTGCATAAACGCTGTAATGCACGAACAACTGAGGGAGATTGCTAAGAGAGAAGGAAAGATAAAAAGAAAGAATATGAGAAATTGTAGCACCTGTGGATTAACCAAAAAATGGTGAAATGTCAAACAGTTGTTAATGAGAAGATAACAATGATGACGATGATTATTACTATAATGATGATCATGATCATGATGAATGATATGAGAAATTGTTGCAAGTGTAGATTAAAATAAAACTTGTGCCAATCTTCTACTAGCCTGCATCACATCCGGACTTTTTCTCAGCTAAGTCCGTCTGTGAAACAACGCCACAAACCGTGTTCTGGACCCCCAGCTGACTAGCACGGATATAAGAAGCGATTTCTTATTGGCTCTCGCCTTGTTCAATTCTAACACCATTGATGATTGGTTTGGATATCCTTCTAAGCACATGTGACAAAATGTAAACAAAACAAGCAGCCGTTTGAAGTTATCGAAAATCAATTTGAAATTGAAAACATTTTGCTAACCTACGAGTTAGTATCCTTTTGCCTGAATGAAAGGAGAGTATCAAAGTCTTTTTTAGCAGAATAATGTTTTATCGACCTTCCGACACGCTATTAATATCGAAGATCTGTGATATTTTAATGCTGATCAGATGTGAAGAACATCATCCATTGGAAGAGAAACCACATTTATCGATTGAGTATTATGCTAAATTTTAATTCTCATGGATGAGCGACAAAGTAAATAAACTAACTTAACTTTGAAGGTATTGTTAGATTTATTTTATTGTTTGTGCTGTGTGAGATAAGCCCAATAGTTTGTTCGTTTATAGACAAATTGTGTTTATAATTCTTCAAACAAGCTTGGCATACTTCTTGAGATTTTCTCTCAATAGAAATAAAAGACCAATCAAATATTGAATTTTCTTTTGCTGCTCGTGATAATTCTGTCTTTTTGAATCATAAACGTTGCAGTAAATTCGTTCAAACAACTACGTACACATGTCAAAGGTCAAAACCATGTGTAGCATTAAACTTTGGACTTTGGTGCGATGAAAGATAGTTATGACAAGCTTTTGACCAATCAGCGAGCATGTTAGAATCGAAGAAGGCATGAGCCAATCAGAAATCGCTTCCTATATCCGTGCTAGTCAGTTGGGGGTCCAGAACACGGTTTGTGGATGATGATGATGATTATTGTCATTATTATTATGATTTTGCTGATGATTATAATGGTGATGATAGCTCAATGATTAAGATGGAGATGACAATCATTGAATCATTATCACTATCATTACCATAATCATCATCAACAGATTGATTTGTCATAACTAGCAGTTTTTAGATACCTTTACATCAAGCATAACATCCATCAGTGGGTCAAATGTACTTGAGGTATAATGACACATAAGACATCTCACTGAAAGAGAACCAACATAAATTATAAGACTAGCATTATTTTCATTGATTCTTATACTGAGAAAGAACCTGCGAGCAGAGGTTCCTTTCTCTCTTACCTGGAACAATGAGGAAAGAAATGTTTCTTTCCTTGTTGTTCCAGGTAAGAGAGAAAGGAACCTCTGCTCAGTGGGTAACTGAGAAAGAACCTGGGATACAAATCCTTATAAAAACTTCATCAAGATGATTTATTAGTTACTAAAAGAGAATGCTAAATATATGCATTACAATATCTGTTTGCAAGTTTCAAAAAAGATATCTTAACAAACCTTGACTTCTGTAATATCCACTAAATATTCTATGAATGACAGTAGTTTCTTTGGATGCTTTGTCAAGTCTGTAAAAAAAACAAGGATTAAAAAAAAGATAGCATCCCACACACCGAATCAACTTGACTGGATAGGCCAATCTACTTGACTGTTCTCAACTGGCTAGCCTCTCATACATGTTAAAAACTACATTGTGTTCCAAAGTGAACAGAGGGATAGCCAGTCAAGAACAATAGGTTGCCATATTCTGATTCAGTCATTGATAAGGTTATGATCCAACTTATATTTTATTGTATACACCCTTTCCGAGAAACTCTGTCACCCGTGAAGTGAAACGCCTACAAGCTAGTAATGCAGGGGATTATAAACGCCTACAAGCTATTAATGCAGGGGATTATGGGTTACCTATGTATACTTTATTAGAACGCATGGCCACATTGCTATGCTTGTCAATATGTTATTGAGAATTGTCCATTTTGACTTTAATTATCAAACAACAAGAAAGGCATTCCAAATGCACATTAACTGATCCATGATCCTTTGCGCCACTAGCTTGTGTGCTTTTCACAGGTGACAAACTTTCTTGGAAAGTGTGTATGTCAGAGAAACCTGCTACCTACTTTTCATATCCATAAAGGCAACTCTTCTGCATCCCATCAATGACATAACGAAGAAACTCATGTGCATCCTCTTGATTTCCAAATCTCAAATGCTTAGCAATACCTACAACAGAAATAAATAATGATGAAATGTTACTGTCTTGGAGGCATGAAACGATATATGATTTATATGCGCCAATTTTAAATATATATTCTAACTTTACTCAAAGGTGCTTATCACTTACAGACCAGTCTGCTTTAAATTTAACCAATCTCTTATTATTTGTAGACAATACTGAAGGATTTTTAGGTCCACTTTTTATTGAATTTGAAGTGAAAACAAGTATCCCTGGTCTTATTTTAAAACATCACCACATGCATATTGGAAACTGATAACCAGGGGATTTTGCATGCACGCACTTCCGGCTAGCATAAGTCAATCAAAAGCATTTTTGGTGCATCACAACAGTTCCAAGATGGCGTCGCTCCAGAGAGTTGTTTCCTGTGTTAACCCTCTATAAATACGTCCTTTACATTAAAACATTATATGTAACTTGGACAACAAAAGCTCTCTGCTGCTCTATTAGTAATAAAATTAACCGAAATCGTTGCTGTCTCGAGGCGCCATTTTGGAACTGTTTGTTTTGACAAACAATCCTTTGTGCGCTTCGAATGCATCATGCATCACCAGGAAGCATAACGGTTCAGCAGACTCTACATTTTGGTGAATATTTGAGTATAACAAAATTGAGTGTGCAACGCAGGCTTATAACTTGTTACTTACATCTTAGTTTCTGTATGATGGCCAAAGGCTTGATTGATTCATTCTGGTGATGGTTGAATGATCTCAGAACGTGACGCTGTAGCTCACACATCATGCAAAACCCAACTGCTCTGCCTACAATATAAAATACTTTGATATTGCTGTGGATTTATATGAAGGGCCACTGCAATTATACTGGCTAGAAACTCCTTATTTTTTATAAATTAGACTTATACACCAGTTTATCTCAGGCATAACCCTGAGAAAAACCCTTGGAGAAACAAATCCAACTCACTTACGGTCCATGTCTGAGCCAGGACTCAAACCTGGATAACAGCTCGGCAAGAGGCACGTAGAAAACCAATAATAATAATTGTTATTTTAAATACTGTTGTGAAATGTATGAAATCAGAGCATACTTACATTCTCGTGAGTGCTCCTGTGTTGCCAAAAAGTTCACCAGGGGGGCAGTGTAAGTAAGTACTTGAATAACAGAGTTTAAATAACATGTGTTGCCAAGGTTACTTAATCCAGGACCAACTCGTCTTAGCTTACTCCACTGTAATGAAATCTTATCAACATTACATAAAACCGTCTTTGGACTTGGTAGATCGTCTTGCTTTGAGCTACTGGCATGACTATGGTGCTTATCATGTCCATTCACTTGTGGACTACTTTGATTCAAAGGTTTATATTTCTTCTTTAATTTTTCGTACTGTTCATCAGGTTTTGATGCAGCTTTGAATTCAATACGTTGTAGAAGTACTTGCTTGGACGAGGATGTTACTTTGGCGTCCAAATCGTTTGCTAGCTTACTTGAAATGACGTTAGAGTCTTTGGAAAATCGTTCCGTTTGTGAAGACATCACTTCACAAGACATAGCGAGGAAACAGCTAGTTCGTTGAAACTGAACTTTCTCCTTCCATTTTACATCCTCAAACTAGCTTCACTGTTGATAATTGTATTAAACCTTCTTTGGTAATTAACAAAGCAGCAAAATAAAATACCGGAAAAACAATTAAATTCTCGACCATGTGCTTGCAAGCGGGTACTTTCTGTCTCGCTGTCAAAAGCTCTCCCTAGAAGATAAAGTCTTGCTAAAACAGTTCCAATTGAATGATAAACCTGTTTTCCTTGCGCCAAACGTAATTTATTGGAAGGAGAAGCGTTTACGAAGGAGAAATTTTCAAATTTTTTACGAACAACAATGGCGGCCAAGAAAACAATCCACAGGCTACCCAATTCAAAGTTTCGAGAAAGCTGTTTTTAGCCTCCCCTCCTCAGAAGTGATTTCTTCACTTAGCCCCCTCCCCTCCGCAAACGAGCTGGTTGTCTAGACAACAACAATATTAGATAATTTTGTTATTATCAAATCAAAGGTATCAAACGTTATTTCTAATACAGTAGGCTAATACGTTTTTATGAAGTTGTTTACTAAATATTCATTTAAAACATACTGACAAAAATGCAGCTGTTTTAAAAGACATATCTAAGGATTTAACATTATATTTTTCAAAAAGCAGTTCAGGAAAATCAATAACGCAGTTAAACCAAATAGAAAAAGAAGTTTATATTAAAAACGTCATCTACTTCGAAGGCGGAATAAATATTGCTAAAAATAACGGATCAAAGTCCACGATAAACTGGTTTGAAACTGGTTAGAAACAAGCACTAAACTGGCTTCTCGATATTGTGAATCTTTTGTGATTGGCTCCTTAGAGGAAATTCGCTGTTGTGATTGGTTCAAAATGACATCATTTCGCGGTATTGCATCAGCCACGTCTAGAAGACTTGTGACACGTTTTTTAGCGAGTATATTTCATCATCCCTTCAAAATGGCGTTGTAAAGAATTTTTGGCATTAATTTGCAAAGCGTTTTTCTGCATCAATATTGCAGCCATGGCGTAAGTATTTACACCACTGTTTACTGGAGTTTTTGTTGGTTATTTTAACTAAAATCGATGTGAAAATTCGAAGTTTTTCGGGTTTAAAATCGAAAAGATTCAACCATGCGTAAAACGTGCCTTCGCGCCCACGTTTTTTGATCAAACTAAAGAATTCTGTCTCTTTAAAACTGCGATTTTTGTCAATTTGAAAATGAAATAATGCTTGATAACTATCATTTCGATGTTGACTATCTGTTTCTACATGTTAAACTGAAAATTGTTCAAATAAATGGCATTTTTGGACAATTTCCGCGTTATGTACAATGTTTGCTAACCATGTATGTGTTTCTTCATCGTTTCAGACCCTCAAACATAAACCGATTACTGGACAACCAAATAAGTATTATTATAGATGGCCCGTACGTATACAAAGAAACCAAAAATGAATACGATGAACGATTTTACAGATCTACTCTCCTTCGAGGAGATGGATTTCTTTCCCAACCTCGATCTTTGCTTGCCTCAGTACGATGATGGCACTGGTCTGAATGATGACGTGTTTCAGATAACAACCAAGGAGAACGAAGATTTCTCGACGGGAGAAATACTTCAAGAGCTTGATCTTGGAGGTAATTATAATTTTCATTACTTTTCTTTTCAATCTTTTAATTTCATTTGTTTTGAAATTTGAGCGGGTTTAGGAAATATTCATTGCCTCTCTGTATCACCCCCTCCCCCCTAGGGAATGTGAGTTGGCAAAAAAACTGCTGAATCACGGACTTTGACGATTGCATCAGCAGCTGCAATAAATAGAGTTGCATCACATGAATGTCACAGTGTAGATATTTAAAATGGCGTTAACAACTAGTAACCCAGTTGAATGTTGGAGTTCTATTATAAAACAAAAATCATTTATTGTCCTCAGGTGGAAATCAGCTATTGGAGACAAACTGGTTCACTGAAAAGTTTGACTTCAACAGCTTTGACCCTTCTGCTCTAACTGGAACTGACACAACTCTGCACGATTTAACCCAAATTGACAGTACACTTTGTGGAAATACTCTTCCAGATTTAAATGATGAACTGCTAATCCCTCTTGCAGAGGAGAACATGACCGTCCCAGCAGAGATGCCACTTACACCTGAACAAAAAGTTCCAGAGTATCAAGCCTCGTCTCCCTTTAGTACAGGTAGTGAGGGATCTTCAAGATTAGAGTCTAGCCCATCCTCGCCTTGTTCAAGCTATTCTGACAACAGCAGCGATAACACTGTGTCTCTGATAGATCTTCTGACAGCTGATGCTACTAAACCTGAAGCACAGGGAAAAACCCAATCACAGAGCACTACCAAGCGACCAACTCCTTACTCTAGGCCTGCATCAAAACAGCAGTTGACTCCAAAGCCCAAGGTGAAGACAGTAGCTCAGAAACAGAGAAAACGTGTTCAGAACAAAGATGCTGCTACAAGATATAGAGTGAAGAAACGCAGTGAACAGGATCAACTTTTTGATGAAGTCGAAAAACATGAAAAAGTAAATAAAACGTTAAAAGATCAAGTTGCATCAATTAGCAAAGAAATAGAATATTTGAAAAACTTGATGATAGAAGTATATAAAACTAAGCAAAGACAGCAGCAAGATTAGTTATAACTTGCTTTAAGTTTTGTTTGATTTGCACAATAAATTATTATAAAATGTATATATTACTGCATGCATAATCATTGTACTATATCACTGTTTTGTACACAATAAACGCTTTGAAAACTAAAACTGTGGTTGATCTGTGTTCATTTTTTACCCTGCTAACTCGAGCTTCTTAGTCTGGCTAAAGAGCCCGACTCTGTCATGTCGCGTATAGTCCCCCATGATGCTTTAGGAATGAACACAGGAAGCCCAACGTAGATCTTATGACTAGCCTGACTTGACGCTCCTATCTAGTTTGTATTGATATATATATCCTGGATGATCGGAATTCTCAGACCATTAGTATAGTAGTATTCCCAGCTGCCGCAGAGAACCCCATCAATATTGAAATTCGGAAAAAAAGTTTGCGTGATATTCACGTGACGAAAATATCTTGGGCTCCCTGTGTTAACCAAGATGGCGGACCAAGAACGTTCGAAAGGTTGCAATCCTGTTTTCATCAATGCACTAACATACATAGGAACAATGGCAGCCTTTCTTGTTGCTTTTACAGTTCCAGGGATAAAACTACCTTATTTTCCTGCTACCGGCTGTCTTGTACCTGGTCCAAAGGACTCTCAATTCGGCCAATCAAAGTACATTGGCTACCTTTTCGTTGCGCTGTGGGAAGCTCACTTTCTTCGTCGGACAATGGAAGTACTTTTTGTCCATGATTATCGAAGAAGTATGCCTTACATCGAGAGCGTAGGTGCTCCTCTATACTATTGGTTGTTTGCCTTCTGGAATGGTATTGCAGTGCGTCACGATAATGACTATCAACCTACCTACTTACCGATGGCTGTTGTTGGCAGTTTTGTCTTTCTTGTTGGGGAATTTGGAAACTGTCATTGCCACTTGCTGTTACGCTCCTTTCGAAAGATGAAGCGTAAATCTTACTTGTCGTCGAAAACGAAACATGTTATCCCTTCTGGATATATGTTCGAGTTTGTTTCTTGTCCGCATTATTTCTTTGAGATAGTATCATGGGTTGGGTTTCTGCTTGCAACATGGACTCTGCCTGCTGCAGTGTTTCTGTTAGCAAGTGCAGTGACACTTGTTTTTTATGCCTATAAAAAACACAAGGCGTACTTGATGGAGTTTGATGGACTTGGAGGACGAGAACTTTATCCTAGACAACGCAAAACTTTAATCCCTTTTATATTTTAATGTCACAAGCTCATGTAAAACTGTTGATGTTCACATTCTCAAACTCATTAATAATTCATTATCTCAGGGACCAATTACAACTTTGTATTTCAGTCACGTGCATAGGTCTTGATACACCGATCAAACACTGATCAAGACACTGATCAAGTCACTGATCAAGTCACTGATCAAGACACTGTATAAATTAGCTTAAAAGTAATTTCTCATTCATCCCAATTTACTCTTTTTTTTCTTTATTCCACTGCTATCTCCTTTTTTACCTGTCATGCCTGTTTATTGACCTACCTACCTAACTAATTGCCTAACATTTTATTTTTATTTTATATTTATTTTTTATTTTATTTTGGACGTCCTGTGACTCGAACCGGGAACCTCTGGCTTGCAATTCTAATGATTTACCAACTAAGCTAATAACGAATTCGTTGAAAGTTTTGGGTTGATGTTATATATTATTGATGTTTTGCTCAGAGGGTGATACTAATTATTTGATAAAAAGTTCAAAATGTTTTATTTAGTGAATTGTTTGAGAAGCCATATCAAAAACTCGTGCTTCGTGTTTGATCAGGGGCTCCAAACACCTCGAAGCGGATAAAAGCACTTGGCCTGCGGCCTCGTGCTTTCATCCACTTCTCGGTGTTTGGATCCCCTGATCAAACACTCGCACTCGTTTTTGATCTATTACTTCTCAAACTCATTAATAATTCATTATCTCAGGGACCAATTACAACTTTGTATTTCAGTCACGTGCATAGGTCTTGATACACCGATCAAACACTGATCAAGACACTGATCAAGTCACTGATCAAGTCACTGATCAAGACACTGTATAAATTAGCTTAAAAGTAATTTCTCATTCATCCCAATTTACTCTTTTTTTTCTTTATTCCACTGCTATCTCCTTTTTTACCTGTCATGCCTGTTTATTGACCTACCTACCTAACTAATTGCCTAACATTTTATTTTTATTTTATATTTATTTTTTATTTTATTTTGGACGTCCTGTGACTCGAACCGGGAACCTCTGGCTTGCAATTCTAATGATTTACCAACTAAGCTAATAACGAATTCGTTGAAAGTTTTGGGTTGATGTTATATATTATTGATGTTTTGCTCAGAGGGTGATACTAATTATTTGATAAAAAGTTCAAAATGTTTTATTTAGTGATTTGTTTGAGAAGCCATATCAAAAACTTGTGCTTCGTGTTTGATCAGGGGCTCCAAACACCTCGAAACGGATAAAAGCACTCGGCCTGCGGCCTCGTGCTTTCATCCGCTTCTCGGTGTTTGGATCCCCTGATCAAACACTCGCACTCGTTTTTGATCTATTACATCAAGGTCATGCAATTACAATCAACAATAACAAAAAATGGAAAAACTATAAATAATTTACTAGCTTACCTAATAGGTAGTACATTGCTGCTTCATAGTGCATGCAACAAGTACATTGTAAATATAGAATGGCGAATTGGCGGAATATTGATTTTGTAGTTTAATGAAGATGAATGGAAGTTAGGTTGAGGAAATGTTTGAGAATTTAGGGTAGAGTGGAAAACAGAGTGAGTTTACTTATAACCAATCACTATTCAGTTATGTGGTACTGTTTCATGAAAATATTACAAACTGATTGAATTTGTAAGAGATCAAGAATTGAACATTACATGGTATAAAAACTGGAACAGTAACAAAGTTGTATCAATTTATAAATGAAGAAAAAGGATGAACAACTGTTTATATTGAAAGTTAATTATGAAATAACTAAATTTGTGTCAGTTCAGATATATTTGAATGTGCCTTACATTATCAATAGAATCCACAGGGAGCCTGGCTTTATCATACGTATTTTCTTTAGAAAGTTTACTTTGCTCTTTAAATGGGTTTCCTGTGTTTTGAGATCGACTCCCTGCTGTTTGGGATCGGTTTACGGGTCACGTTTACATAAGCTGTAATCGGATCTGGACTGTAACCGTCTATTCTAACGTTGCACGCTACTAATCAAAATAAGAGACAAGAAGGGATGAAACTATGCGAGTGTCAGATTTGAAAACTCTTATTTTAATAATACTAAATTTTAATGTTACTAAACCTATCCCAAACAACAGGGAGTCGATCTCAAAACAAATGTCCGGATGTGACACAGGCTACAAATGATAGAATGAGGCATTGTGGTTAATAGAATGAGAAACTGTGGTTAAAAGCAAAATCGAGAATTTTGCTCCTCTACAGATTAGATCTGCTGCCTTGCTCGCTCGCTCGGGCTCGCTTCAAAATAGGAAAGATGAGGATAAAAATCTAAAATACAGAGGAATCCCTTGATACTTCACCCTCAAAACACTGGGCATTTCTCTTAACCAGATACATTTTTTAGTCTCAAATTTCTTGCAGCTGAAAATAAAACCTCAGTAAACTGGAACCCCCCACTAAACCGGACATTATTCTTCTGTACGGAATAGAGGGGTTTCACTGTATATGCAAAATGAACACAAAAACAATTTGTCTAACCAAAATAATATTACTATGACTCTGATCAATAAACAATTTTTATTTTTATATGGATATTGCTGCCTTTATAGCTCTATCTCATATCATTATATACAATATATAAACAATGATTTATAAAAAAATTTGATGCATTATTCGGGCAATTTTAGAATAAAATAAGAACAATATAAAAGGCAGTATTCATTAGAACATAAAAATTAATTATTTTGTTATTAAAAAGTCCACTTTTTAAGAAAAATCTTTCATATAATTATTATACAATAAAAATTCTATATTTCTAATTTTGTTGTGCTTTCATTGACAGTCTTACAATCCATCATAAGGTTGTGTGTTTTTTCTTTTTATTGATGATTTCTTTGAGGGTTGCTTTGGAGGATATGGATCCCTGTATTTAAAAAAGAAGAAGCAAAAACACCTGTCAATCATTGCCAGTATTAAAATTATAAACTTCATCAATCCATCTCATCAACATTATCAGCATTCCATCATGATGATTAGTATCATTATCATCATCACTGCAACACATTAATATTATCATTTTCACCACTGCAATGACAACTAATATCATCAGTATTATTATCATCATCATTTTATCACTATCATTGACATCATTATCTTCATCATCATCACTGTAATCATCATCAAACCATTGGGGGAGGTTACAACTTTTTTTACAAAATAAACATTGATCTATTCACTTTGCTCCAAAAAAACGTTTATAAGAAAATATTTTTAACATGTTCTAAACAGTATCCTATGATGGCAAGTCAGCTTAAAAAGAATCCACAGACTTATACTTTGACCCTCATTATCAATAATGATAATATTTGATTAAAAAGCTATATACCTCTTTACCTTCCTGGTCTGTTGTCCCATTTCAGATCAAGTGATGATGCTACCCTTGGGAATTGTTTCTTTCACATGTAAATAATATAACACGTTCATCATAAAAGAACAATTCTCAAGGGAATGACACATGGTCTGAAAATGGGCAATTTGCATACAGGGGTAAAGAGGTCTATTCACATTTTACATTACAAAAAATAATCCTCACCCAAAGAAAGGCATGGCTTCCAGTAGTGCTGCTTTGCATGTGTTTGATGTAAAGTCAGATTCTGTTGAAATGAGTAAGTTGACAACATGGCGGATGTACTCTTGCAGTGCCTTGCGTCTTTCCTCTACAAACTTTGTGCCCTAGAAATTGATTTAAAGATTCAAATACAGCGAAGTGATTTTTAAAGACTGACTTGGCCATTCACAAAAAACTGTAGAGATTTGAAATATTAGTACTGGTACTTTAAAACCACTAATTTGTTATAGAGCAGAATGATTTTGTGTGACTTAAAAAAGCTCATGGCACAAAAGTGGCCAAGGCAAGGCAGGCATGTCAAAATTCTAGAAGCATCATTGTTGCAGTAAGGTGCGCACATAGCACTGAACTTCTCACAGTCATCTGAAATCTCTATCACTTGCATGAGGCATATTTGTAAAATAAATGATACCAACCCTGTTTCCAAAGGTTTTCTTAGAAGGAAATTTAAATGTTTCCACAATCTTGTGCTTCTTATAAAACTAAAAAGGCAAACATAGACTTAATTATAGATCAACTGTAATTAGGATAATTTCACTCAAAGAGCATTTAGCATGGCATCTTATTATATACAGGAACTACCTTTTTGTGAAGTTCATGAAATTGTGAGTAACGTCTATAAACATTCCATTCATCATCTTTGATTCGGACATACACCTAGAAAATAATAAATACAAAGACTAAGAAAATATATAACTATCAACTAGGTATATATGCTTGAAATGATTTAATACAGCGTTGAGCTTTTGAAAGAACCGTCCATTATCAGGGCTAATTAAGTATTACAAAACACTGTGCATGCTAACTAACAATGTATATATGTGTATGTCATGTTAAAAATATAATAAAGCTGAAACCTGCACAACATATCATACATTGTGTGTGATTAATGACAATAAAAGTTTATCAACACAGTTGATACATGCAGTTAGATTTTATAATACTGCGATAGTAGAGTACAAACACTAAAAGTGTGCAACATAAATACCACTAAATACTGCTAAATTATGCAAATTCTTTTGTTCTCTATTGTTTAATCAACACTATTTAGTGGTAAATAGTACAAAGTATTGCACACTTTTAGTGTTTGTACTCTAAGTACCTACATATGATAAATAGTTATACAATGGTTTAGAGTGTAAAACAGTGGAGTATCCAACAAGTCACTTGTATTTTCTAGTATACACAAGCCTTTATGCAAAGAAAATACAAGTGACAAGTGAGATATTTAAAGCATGCCACAAGAAAACACTGACTGTATAACTATTTTATCCCACATCAGATAAAATAAAAAGAACCCGCAACATCTCATGCGAAGGGGCAGTTGAATACCACTGAATGTACAACAGCTTTCAAGCATTCTGATTGACTCTATTTTATATGATGTGTGATAAATATTTAATATAATGATAAATACTATAATGGAAAAATTGATAATTTGACCAATAAGACTGGCAGTATATTTTAAATGTGGTAAATATTGGTTCTCTATGAGGTTGTTTTTTTCTACCTGATAGAGATGGTGAACACTAGCAGAACCTTTTCCTTTAAGAAACACTGATGGAATCCACACATTGATAAGAGGTCTACTAGTGACAGCCACTGCTGTCAGTGGATCAAATACATTTGTCGTTGCTTTGGCTCGGCAGTCATCTGGAAGCTAGTAAAAGAAAAGAAAAGAATAAATTAATATTTTTTTTGTAAATTTTTTTCAATTTTTCTCAATCATATAGAATACTAACATATATTCTATGACAACCATTAAACTTTGTCTCAATGAACAGTTTTCATTTAAAAAATAAACTTCAATTCATTGTATCTAGTATTCTACTTTATGACTGAAATGTTTGGTTGTTGGGCAAATTAAATCATTCTTTACGTTTTACTGGAAGGTTACTTACTGGACCACGTAAATTAATCAACTCATCTTGTAGCCTCAATGCTTGTGCTTGCCAGTAGTTATACTGTAGTTGAAGACGCTCATTAAACTCCATTAGTTCTCCATGCATCTCAGCAACCTTTAGGAAAACATAATAGGAGCATTGTGGGTTTTTATCTCAGTAGATTGTACTTCTTTTAGCAGCCAACTCAAAAGCATATAATACTTTTAATAAATTATTTAAATAACTTTGAAAATATTTAAGGTTTAATCTATTTATTAATAATTTAATATTATATATGTTATTATTAGCCATCACATCCAGGCTATTTAGTTTCTTTTTTGATTTTTGTACTCTCCCCTGCAGCCCAGCCAGTCTTGTTCCATTCAACAGTCCACTTCTCTCCCAACAAACAACTCTCCCAACAAAAAACAATTTGAGGGGGAGAGAGTGGGGGAATGGAATGAGACTAACTTACAATGGCTGCAGGGGAGACTAATAATTAATGTAAATTGATGACAGTAATTTTGTGTAAATAATTATGAGAAAACTTGAATTGAAATACATTCAGTGTATACGTATGAGTGAAATTCAGATACATAGGCTTTTGATATATTTTTTTGTCATGTATCTGTAAGGATATAACAGTTAAATATCCAAAAGTGATACATTACATACTTGAATAAGTTTTTGCTTGTATTCTTTAGCTTCATTCGCACTGAAAAAATATTAATAAAAGTACTATTATTATTTATTAAAAAAATAATCAATCATTTTTTTAATGTCTCAATCTTCTAGCTGGACAGGTATAATGTGCCCTACTAATCAGGGAGACCCACTCACATTCACTATACCTCTACTGACTACATTAAATATTTTGCACACAACTCAGCTCAGATGTTCATTTTTTCAGAGGGAGGAAAGCCTGACAGCACGGATAAAAAACCCACGTGGCATAGGAGAGAAGAACACATCAAACAAACCTAACTCATATAGAATCCATGCCCTAGAAGGGACTCAAACCTGGACAACAGGGGTGATAGGCCATCCAAGGCCACCCATGCCATAAATTGATAATGATGATGATGATTATAAAATGATGATGATGATGATGTCCAAATAGAACGAAATGATCATCATCATTAGGGTAGACTCATTACCTATCAAGATCTTCATTATGTTGTTGTTCAGGTAATGTTGGTATGGTTTCATCTTGTCGTATTCCTGCTAATGCTGTAAAAAATGATAGCTTGGGTTATGTATAATTTGTTAAAAGTAAATGGTTCCCAAACTTTAAGTTTGAAATTTGTTTCTGAGTTTCCGGTAACCTTTACTGCCAATCATCAGGGATTACAATTTGAAATGTCGTCATTACTGATGTAACATTCTAACATCTGCGCAAAAATATTTCAAAATAAAAATTTGAAGAAGCAATTACTAACAACAAATTGGACTCTTATCTGTCCAATTATTCATCACTTCATAAAATAATAAAAAAATCATTCATAAATTCATCTATTCAGTCGTACATTCATTTTCTCAGCCGTTCACTCATTCTTTTATCTATTCATTCATTCAGTCAGTTTGTCACTCTGTCACTTATTCACTAATATCCATTTTATTTATGTCATAGGAAATCTTACCTTGTGTGTTAGCAGAGCTTGGGTCATTCATACTGCTTCTCAACATCTGCACAGCACCAACATACTTTTTCAACTGGTGTTTGAGTACCTCATTCTCTCTAGCAAAACAGAGCATGATCTATATTTACTTATCATCCTAGAGAACCCAGTAGTTATATCTGTCATTCATTCCTTGCTCTCAGAGTGAATGAGTGACAGATATAACCTCAGGGTTTCTGGGGATGTTTAACTAGTTGTTGCAGAAAATACCCAATGCCATCCACAGGCTTCCATTAAAAGAAAAAAAAAATATCTAAATTATTTTCCAAGGTTCCTACTCAGCCCAACCCTTCCAACTTCTTTTTACACAATTCCAAATTGACTTTTTGTGCTTCTATCTTACACTATGATTATGATTTACAAATTCCAAAATTTCTTCCTTAACAGATCATTTAGGTTTTATAAAGGAGGGAGGGATGTTAAAGAACTACTGATGTAACTAACCCTGGCCATTATACATACTAACTACTAATTTCCTCATGATGCCGCCAGCGGTCCGTACGATGATTGTAAAGCACATTGAGACGTATGTGAGAAGAGCTATATAATTAAGCACCACACTACATTATATAGCATATTCAAATGGATGATTATTACCTGGTGAGAGCAGCAATTTGTGCAACACTCTGTTCCTCTTTGTTCTTGCTCTCTTCTGTAAGCTGCTCCATTTCTGTTTGCATTACCTCTTTCTCATTCCGCTTTTCCTCAAGAAGTTGATGAAGTACCCTAATAATAGTAGTATCAAAAATAATATGATTTTTATAATACAATAATTATTTTACAAAAACTTAACACAGACATTATCCTGTTTTTTTCACCTGTTTTGATCTTCAATTTCATCTTTCCTTAACATCATTGATACAATTGCTTGCTTTAATTCACCTAGGTTGGACAATGAATAAACAAAAGAACATGCAATAATATTAAGATGATGAATGTTATGATGATGACAATGATAATCATAATGATTATAACAATGATATGATGATAATGATGGTGGTGTTAAGATAATATGATGATAATGATGGTGGTGTTAAGATAATATGGTGATAATGATCATGTTTAAGAAGATAAATAAAAATAATGATGAAAAAATGATAAAAATAATGATGAAAAAATGATAAAAATAATGATGAAAAAATGATAAAAATAATGATGAAAAAATGATAAAAATAATGATGAAAATTGAAAATAATGACAAAATTAATAATGATAATAATTATGAATTAAAAATAATAATGAAAATAATTTGTTTTTATGTTCTTACTTTGTGACATTGATTCCTCTTGAGATTTCACGTCATCCTAACATGAAATTATGAAATAATAACAATGTTCTTAGTAATGTTTTTATAATTTGAGAAGAATACAAAAATGTAATTAAACAAAACAATTATATAGTCTATCTAATACATACATGCACTTTATCATTTGTTTTCCTTTGATTCATTGAAACACTGTAGAAAACAAAATGATACAATAATATTCATTTGATAGTAATCCGTGTACAGAAAAGACTGGTAGTCTTGGTCCTCAAATCGGAGGGTTAGGTCCTAGGCGTTCCTAGCAACAATGACATCATGTCTCATTCAAACCCTGAGTGATCGCCCAGATGGCGTCTAGTTACAAATCAAACTTCTCTCAATGACTACTATCATCATCACCATCATTATCATCATCTGGGCATCATAATCTATATCATTATCATCATTGTCATCACCATCAACACCTTCAAAATCACAATCATCATTACCACCATCAGCATCATTATCATGATTGTAACCCACCAGTAGTCCAAAGACAATTGTAATATTTTTTTATATTGTTGCATTACATTACATTACTGCCAACACCCTTGTCAAATTATATTAGTTTATTGAATTTAATCATCATTAACATTAACAATTTACTCAATCCATATGGCACTCACGAAGTATGTATCCTAGTCCCTAAGAGTGCCATATGGCACTCATGAAGTATGTATCCTAGTCCCTAAGAGTGCCATATGGCACTCATGAAGTATGTATCCTAGTCCCTAAGAGTACCATATGGCACTCACGAAGTATGTATCCTAGTCCCTAAGAGTGCCATATGGCACTCACGAAGTATGTATCCTAGTCCCTAAGAGTGCCATATGGCACTCACGAAGTATGTATCCTAGTCCCTAAGAGTGTCATATGGCACTCATGAAGTATGTATCCTAGTCCCTAAGAGTGCCATATGGCACTCATGAAGTATGTATCCTAGTCCCTAAGAGTGTCATATGGCACTCATGAAGTATGTATCCTAGTCCCTAAGAGTGCCATATGGCACTCTTCTAGTGATCATTATTATGATCACAATCATCATCATCATCATCATATGTATTACCTTGCCATAGGGTCTAACTGACTTGGACTACATAGCTCCAAGGCTGCTGCAGCAGCATCAGTAGCAGCTGACATTGACTCCGACCTTGCTCGCATTAGATCATCTTCACTTTGATCTAGTCTGTCATCCCCATCATCAAACCATGAATTACTACAAGAACCACAATTAAATAACAATCATTCAAATAATAAAATATATCTGTGAAAAGGTAGACTCCTAGGTAGTTGCTAGCTCTAAGGGTATAAGTGATGATTCTACTAAGAACTGCCTTCACGGCATAATAATGTAAACAGAAAGGCGATAAAAATTGATTTAATAAATTCTAAAGCTCTCTTTGGTTAAACCTATAGTTAATAAATATGAGTACAATATTAAAATAAATTCTGTTCTCCAAAGATTTTCTATCAAGATTCTTCTTTTCCTTCTCAAAAAATATTAACCTGTAGGTTCTATGTGTTTATGCCATATCAATCAAAAAATACTAAAATAAAGAGCCACATCTAGTATATGCTGCCCCAAAAACATTTGAAATGCAAAATATAATCACAGAAGATTACCTTGATAATGACACACTATCTTTTGAACTATTCCTATCCTCTTCACCGTCTTCAAAGTACTCTCTTGAGCTTGATTCACTTTTCTCTTGTGTTTTATTATCAGATATAGGCAAAAGACCATTGTCTCCCCCCATTAATAGTAAAGACTCACTCTCTTTAGACACAGAACTTGATAGCAAGTCTAATTCATCTTTGCTACCACTTGTGTCTAGATTTTCATCATTTTTGTCCTTGCTAGTGCCTGGATTTTCTTCATTATAACCTTTAAAGGAACTCAAAGGTTTCCTGGATATAAGTGATTTGAAGCTAAATATACTACTTTCCTTTTCTGATTCCTTTGGTATGCCACTTTGTAAAGTTATATTTTCATGACTTAAAATTTCTGTTAAATTCTCATCTTTTGATTCAATTGGTAAGCTAGTTTGTTCTGTTGTATTTTCATGACTTATAAAATCAGTTAAATTGTCTTTGAAGGTATTGTTTGAAACTAATGTAGATTCTTCATGACTTTCAACATTTTGTTCATCAGAGACATGGCTTGCTGTGCTTTCGATATGTTTTTCATCTTGTTCTTCAATTGTTTCTACAGATTGTGCATATGTAGTACATTTACTTAGACCAGAGGCAACTATTTTATTATATAATTCAGCAGAATTGTTTTCAGTCCATTTAGAAATGCTATCATCAGATAATGACATCTCCCTTGAGAAACCATTAGAAATAGCTTCATTTGTACTTGCAACATCCTCTACGTCCAATTTAATTTTTCCAGGGTATGAAGATGATCTAGAGTGTCCTATTTTAGTAGTTTTCTTGGAATAACTTGTTTGAAAATTTGAGTCAGATATTGGGAATGTTTGTTGGTTTTCATGGCTGTCTGTGTGCAAATCTTCTCTGCTACTGTCTATGTCATCAATCGATACAATGGCAGCACTTTTTTTCTTTTTCTTCTTCTTTTTAGCTTCTTTATTTGATGGAGTAACTGACAATTAATGAAATTATTCATTTAGATAAAAATACTTCAAAAGGGAACAAAAAAGAACAAAAAGGAACAGATACAAGATAGACAACACAAAATAACAAATAAGGAGGAAGAAAACATGGAAAGGGACAAAGAAGGGAAGGAAGGAAGGAAGGAAGGAAGGAAGGAAGGAAGGAAGGAAGGAAGGAAGGAAGGAAGGAAGGAAGGAAGGAAGGAAGGAGGGAAGGAAGGAGGGAAGGAAGGAAGGACAGCAAATGAAGGTCAGCAAATGAAGGACAGCAAATGAAGGACAGCAAATGAAGGAAGGAAGGACAGCGAATGAAGGACAAAAAAGAGCGGGAATTGAAATATACTAGGCAAATTTACATACCTGCCAAAATAGCTGCTGGATCTTCCTTTGGTTTTGAAGCAGGAAATGATGATAAAAGATTTGAAAATACATCCTTGGTTGATGGTAATTGAGGAGTAACTTGCTTGACAGCATTGAGTTCTTCTTTGTCAATACCAAGTGCAAATAATATGGAACTCACCCCTGCAACAACAAAATGCATAAATGAGTCAAATTTACTTGGTTATGTTCTGACACATGAAAAAATGTTCTGATTGCCTGTTCGCAATGATTGTATATTACCACACTGCAACTGCTGTAAACAACACATCAAAACTTCTGAAAATAAATTGATTAAATAACTACAAACAGTACAACCATTTTGTTTACCTGCAGCAATCATGGGTAACATGCTCGACTTCTCCTCATCCAGTAAAAACGCATGCGGCTCATAGTATGATCTGAAATTATACAAATAAGAAAATTATACAAAACAAGCATAATGGCAATATCTGGAATCAAAATGTAATCAAACATACAAAAACATGAGAATGGAAAAAAGGTCCTATAAAACATGAATTGGACGTACTAAATAAACCTGAATTGAATTGTATTATTATATTGTAACACAATTATTAATGATGGGACAAAATAAATAAATATACCTTTGTAACCAGAAAGAAAAAAAAGAGAGAATGACAAATGGAGTGTGCCAATATTTTTAAGGAAACAATTACAGTGAAAAATGATTTTTTGCTCTTTGCTGGTGTCAAAAAGCTTTTTATTAACAAAGGATTAATATCAATAAAATATGGTGTTTTCTTGACAATGCATTATATGTGTTGCATTCAAACACTGTACACATACCTGATAAGTGTCTTGTCTGACAGAATGTTATGTATGCTTTTTTCTAATGTATGTTCATTCAG
Source organism: Metridium senile (assembly GCA_949775045.1). Classification (NCBI taxonomy): domain Eukaryota; kingdom Metazoa; phylum Cnidaria; class Anthozoa; order Actiniaria; family Metridiidae; genus Metridium; species Metridium senile. The sequence continues at coordinate 1,759,467 of OX459099.1, read as the reverse complement.
TGTTGACCTCAACCAGGCTCGACCTAAACAATAATCAAAGTTATTTGTCAAGTATGTTTTGTTGAGTGTAAATAATCCCAAATTGTTCTGAAGAAAAATTTGATGAAACATACATGACAAATTACATAATTTGATACCGAGTGACAAAAACATTTACAACAATAATCAAAGTGTTTAAACTTTGGAGTTAACTTTCTGATAGGTGATTTCAAAGAACTTTTGACAAGCACCATTGTTCTCACCTCTACCAGCATCTGTATTGATATGTTGTAAACCAGCAAAGCGTTCCATTTCATTCTTATTGAGGTGTTCCTTGATAAATACGTAGAAGTCTGGGAATGTTATATAAACGTTTGATAAGTTTGCCATAATCATAATCATCATCATTGTTACCAACATGCTCACCATTATTATCAGCATTATCATAATCAATACTATCATCAGTATCATCCTTGTCCTCATAAACATCTTGTTACCAACAATCACAACAATAAACATCATAATAATCATCATCATCATCATTACTAACACGGTCACCATTATTATCATCATTATCATAATCAATATTATCATCAGTATCATCCTTGTTCTCATTAACATATTGTTACCAACAATCACAACCATAAACATCATAATCATCACCATCATCATTATATCCATCCATCCAATCTATCTATTATAATCATATTGATGTAGATGAGGCATGAGGCATGGTCGTCCAGGGTGGTGTAGTCTTAAGAAAGACTGATGGTGTTGATGTCTGACATTTCAACAACCTGAGCGGAAGTCATCTTCAGAGTAAAGAAAACGAAAAGACAGTGGTGGTATTTATATGTCTGGTTCAGTTGGCAATGTTGTTGTCGGTGTGTGGGTAGGTGTTAGTCATTGTATTAGCAGAATGCTTGAAGTCGTTAATGAGTCTATTATAAAAAGCCGGCAGTGTTACGCAACGGTTATAATCATATTCTTACTTATAGTTTATCTTGACAATTACCTGGTTCTAACTCTTGTTGTTTAGTGATTCCAGCCACTTGTCCTACTTGCCTAAAATAAAAAGGGCACTTTGTTCATTGTGAGGCAACTAATATGTACTTGTTTGTTTGGCATATCACTTGTGTGATGTGGCCGCTCTGACGACAGCCCTAAATTGTTGCCTATCTACTGCAAGCATGTTTAACCATGGATGCATTTATGTCCTAAAGTGTAATACTAAGATAATAGCAAGTATTTTAAGTGAGAGACGTGATGGTCTAGTGGTTCGTGGATCGATTTTCGGCCCAGGTGATTATGTTGTGTCCTTGGGCAAGACACTTCACTCTCTCAGTGCCTTGTCTTCTCAGATAAGCATATAAAGCTGGAGGTCCCGTCTGCTTTTACTCTAATCCTATATAGACATTAAAGATCCTGCTGTGCTGTTCACAAAGAGTAGGGGATTCTCTCCCGGTACAACAGTTAGGCCTTGGACGCATTCACTAACAACACTCATGATTGTAAACTGCTGGTTTGCAGCAGTCTGATAAGTCCTCCACATATTCAGAATTAATTGTAAAGCGCTATGAGCTTTGTGATAGCGCTATATAAATGATGCATATATTATCATATTATTAATATTTTCTAAAGTAAAATTTTAACTCACATGAAAGCCCTGATAGTTCCTTTTGGTTTCTTCAAACCATGCCCAAATATGGCCAACAACTGTGCTAACAGACAGCTAACCCTGAAAGTATTGTACAGGTGTTATTTTACCAACAAATATTGATAAGATAAGATGAACATGCTTTATTCATGTCTAAATATAAGTAAAACATTTACAATAAAGTCACACCAATATTTGTGGCCCAAGGTCTTAACAATTGAAAGTAAATGGAAAGCAAATGTATGTGCTTGTTTCTAAAACAATCATGACAACCTCTTTTCACTTTAATTTCATTTTCCATAATTTTTAATTGGAAATGCAAAACAAACAGCATAGGAAAACATAATTAGCAACACTTAATTTAACTAACAGCTCTTGTGCATTTTGCAAGCCTCAATACGCAGCATTTGAGTTGGTATTGACTCTAAATGCTGTTGTCCTATATATTCACTTGGCGTACACCTCAGGTGAATATACCCCTAGGCTTACCCAATTATCTTACCGGCTATCAGTGTCTGTAGCTAACTCAGTCTTCCCTCCAAATCTCACTTGACACTAAAAAAGAAACACAAAAAATGTTCATATTAATTTTAAGAGCATTGAGATGTATATGTGGTGCGCTAAGAATTAAATTATTATTATTACTATTATTATTGTGAAAATTACTAAATTCTCTATTTATATAGCCTACACTACATCCATACTTTTCTTTGTAAAGTCTGTCTGCGAAGCTTGTTCTAAACCCCCTTGCATGGTTACATATAATAGTTTCTGATTTTTTCTTCACTCTTGCTCATTAATATTTCTTACACAAATTCCTATTGGTTGTTGTTATAAAACCACCATTGTTGTTATAAAACCACCATTGATAAGCTATCTTCGCAATTAAGGAAATGTGTCAGATGTATTTTTTTCCTTAATAGACGCAATGATCCGTGTCTGTATTTCAAACTACTGGGCATCCTACAGATCGAAAATATATTTAAACTTAGAGTGGTTCTATTTACTCATCAGATACTAAGCAGGTCCATAAAATCATGTGATATATTCGATGATTGTGTAATACCAGTCTCAGCTATTCACCAATATAATACAAGATATTCATCCAAAAATAATCTATATAGGCAACGAGTACGCACAAACTATGGTAAATTTACCTACAAATTTACTAGTTCTAAGGTCTGGGAAACAGTACCAAACTCACTGAAATGCCTTCCTTATGCATCTCTAAAACGGATGTATAAAGAGCATCTAATTATGAACAATCAATAATTGTATAACATGAATCCATTGTTCATGTAGTGTTTTTGGGTTTTTTTTTCTCTTTTTTATATTCTGCTTGTTACAATTTTCTTTCTTTTGTCCTCTTTTTTTTCTGACCCATATGTGAACATTACGGCAACCAACTCGAAAGCTATTCAAGCTCCTTTGGTTGCCGTGCACTTATATAAAATATGTATATATTGTAAACTACTTAATTTGTAACCATTATAATGTTGTAATTGTATTCATATAATATGTATTGATGTAAACAGTGTAAATAAACTGAAATTGAAATTGAATTGAAAATTGAAAAATTGAAATTGTGTCCTCTAGACTATGCAAGATTTTTTTTAAGCTCTGCATGATAATTTTTTTAGGTTTTGTGTTGTGTTTTTTTTTTCAAGGTTAAAGCTGAGCTCAATATTTTTTTGGGGTAATCCCGCAATCACCCATCAATTATCTAACGGTCCGTATACAATTATGGATGAGTCACGAGTGTTACAGCAATTACTTGTTGACAACTGAAGCCGAAAATAAATCAACAATGTTCTTGACGTTATCTATAGCTATTATCAAACTTATTTGTTTAGTTCGAAAATAATATAGAAATTATCCCAGATAATTAATTATTACATCACGAAGATAAAGATAGATTTTAATATTTTAATATCGCGAGGATGGCAGCCATTTGGTGTTTACAAATTCAAAGAAAATATTTGGCTTTAACAACATTAACGAATTATTATCTTACTAACTTGTTTAACAGCATCAAGGAGTCGTTCTAGAAGATTTTGTCGCTCAGAGTCGGAGCTACCTCGCGCTGCAGAAACACAACAAAGAAGATTTTGAGAAACTGATTTTTTTCTCACACGAATGATGTAACAAAACACATCCAAGTCATAAATCTTGCAAAGTATAATTAAATTGTACTTACCATTCATTCTACGTTTGTCTTGAGAAGCTAGCAGCATTCTAGCTTTTTCATCGCAGCTTTTTAGATCGATGTAAAATGACACCGAATTATCCCGACCTAGTTTCGTTCCCGAAGGCCGCCATGTTGTTATGATAGACTGCAATGGTTTCTGGGAGAAAACACTGTGTAGCCCCAGGGGAGAGGGGGTAATTCTGATTTACAATATAATTTTTCTTCAAGAATTAAAATAAATTAAAGGAATATACATATTATCAAACAATTGAAACACCTAAAAATACCATGGGATTTAGTTAAATTCTTAAGAATGTATTACATGCTATCAAGGCCGAGGTAGGTTCCTTTCTCTTACCTGGAACAACGTTCTAGGTAAGAAAGGAACCTCTACTAGCAGGGTAGAGGTTGGTTGACAAAAACTGTAAAATGCTCCATTAGCTAACCAAAACATTTAAGAAATTAGAAATGAAAGTTTTCTTCAAGTTTATTGCTTGATTCCAATGGTTGTGCTAAATGCAGAATAATATATCACATTTGGTAATGGTGGACAATGATGAACTTGAAATAACTGTTGAATTAGACTGCAATTTTCGTCTTTCTGCAAACTTAGACATTCCAATGGCTAGCTCATAAATACGTTTTTGGCTGCTGCTAATTACTTGGCGCCTTTTATGTTTTTGATTGACAGCAGCCAAAAATGTAGTTCACAACTAACCTTTGGAATGTCTGAGTTTGTAGAAAGTCGAAAACCGCAGTGATACTATTCTCTTGAATTTTCAAACCAATCATAAAACAAATTTTATTTTCTACTTGATATAAGAGATTATTGATGACAAATGACATATAGCCTCCCCAATTAGTAGGGCATTCAAATTTATTTTTATCATTATTATTACGGTATATAAACAGTATTTACAAAGATAGTTTAGATACAGCTTTGATACAGGTAATGTTCGAAAACACCATTTTCTAGAATAAATTGAAAATGATTGAAAACTGAGCCCTTGCAATATTTTAATAATTCACAAATTATTATTTTTTTGACGTTATATTCATCTGTTGATAAAATGCTTGCAGTTTTTATAAAGAAAGCAGAAAAACTGATTTAATGATTTATTTAAACAGGCGTAAAAAAAGTACTGTGTCCCATCATGCTTTGAAGTGGAAAATGACGCTTGTACACATCACCCAATTAAATACCTTGGATATGTTACAAAATAACTGTGGTGTCTGACAAAATAATAAAGAAATGTTTATCTAATTGAGGTGTGAATTGGACTTAACAAACTAAATACACAAGAATGACTATTTCTTTCCATTCTTCTTTGCAGAGAGTTAGTTACAATCTTGAAGCAATATTAGAGCTCAATAAACCAATTTCTCCATTTCTGTTCTCACTGTTTTTGCAATGTCTTCAAACTCTTTGATGTCATTATCCAGAATCTTTTTCTGCAAAAAGAAATGACAATCAATTACCCAAAATAAATGTATTCTTTTCAATATTTTGTTGATTACATTGCATGCAGATTTGTAGTGGATCTCCAAAACATTATAATCTATAATACTAAGAATGAGTCAGTCAGTCAGTCAGTCAGTCAGTCAGTCAGTCAGTCAGTCAGTCAGTCAGTCAGTCAGTCAGTCAGTCAGTCAGTCAGTCAGTCAGTCAGTCAGTCAGTCAGTCAGTCAGTCAGTCAGTCAGTCAGTCAGTCAGTCAGTCAGTCAGTCAGTCAGTCAGTCAGTCAGTCAATCCAATACGTCAGGCAGACAGTTAATCAATCAAACAATCAATCAAACAATCAATTAAACAATGAATCAATCAAACAATCAATCAATCATTCAACCACTTATTAATCACATTATATCCAAAACAAAATTTGCTCAATTTTTTTTTTTTTGGCCTCAAGTGTTGCACAATATTTCCTTTTTGCTTGCTTTATAATTTTTATTTCTCAATATTTATTAGTCTCCTTCGCAGCCGTTTCAAGTGTCATCACGAAATGCTACCAGCTGCGAGGGAGACTAAATATTTATATCATGATTGAGACATTGCTCGATACTTCTTGGGGAATTTAACTATTCTCCAAATAAACTATGATATACTTCATCTCTTACCACTCTGTTTTCTTGTCTTTTGACTTCAATATCTAGAAACTCTTCAATAGTTATGTCTTCTTTATTCTTGTTCTTTGTGAGTAGAAATGGACACTGTGGGGAATGCTTTTTGTGTTCTTCCCTGATAATATTAACAAAAAATGAATAAATTATCCATGAACTTTGGATTGCAAATATGTATTTTGAAAAATAAAATATTTGTTAAAAGTATTATTATAAAAGTATTATTATATGAAATACTAAATAACTTTTTCTATTAATGAAATATTTGGTGTAATGTTGAGCTTTACATGACATTCTACAATTTGTCTTGCTGTGTGCTATGTTCAAAATACATTGATTTGATTCTTTTTTTGTGTTACTTTTTTAAAAAGCACCAATTTTTCATGGGGTGCGCTATAAGAGAAATTGTCAGTTTGAAACATGTTAGTTAAGTTAAAAAATGTTATCATTTCACTCAATTTTATTGTATATTTGCTCCTTTTATGACCACTTGATATCATAATTAATATTATTACATTTTCTTACATGTGATCTTTATATAAACAGAATCAAATTTGAGAATACTTTAACCACCCTTCATTATCAAAATCACTTCTTATTCTATAGTTTCATACCAAGGATCATCTTCTGGTTCCCAGCCCTCGAGCTCTTTGAAGCAGACAAAACAACGGGCAACGTCTGGATCACGGTCTGTAGCGCAGTGATAGAATCCTGCTGCTGCCATCTAATAAATACAGGAAATCAGCATATTTATTGTCTCCCTCGCAGCCGTTATTAGTGTCGAGGGAGACTAGTATTAAACTAAAATGCTGTTGATCAAAGCATGGATAATAAAATTTTTATTATCCATGATCAAAGGGATACAACAATAAAGATGATGATGAAAATGATAATGTCAATATTAGATGCATCATTATGATGAAGATGATGACAAATATGATGGTGATAGATGATGATGGAAATGATGATAATAATAATAATGTAACCTTTTTTTGAATAAACACATTCAAACGAAGTTGTCAATTTACTTATTTTACTAAATTAGAAACGAATCTCTTTTGTAATTTTTTACTATTTTCGAGTCCTTCAAAACAATGTCCCCAAAATCATCAAAAACGATCAAAATTCCTGTATTGCTTTCAAGAGATTGAAGAGAAAAAAACGCAGAAAATCTATTGCTAGCACTCTTTCTTTAGACTATGTAAAAGTTAATCCTTTTATTCGACAAGCTTGGCCGCTTATTTTTGGAATAAATATATTCTAAACCATGTAAAAGTCATCTAACGTAAAAATTTCAAGACACTTTTCTTACCCTTTCAGAAGTACATTTACTGGCATCGTCATCATCGAAAGGCCAGTCTGTAAACGTTGCTTTTCTATTATTCTTTATATTCATAGTAAAATCATATTTCAGCTGTTGTGCGGCCATTTCTATTTCAAAGTTTAGTCTTCTTGTCAATAAAAACACAACTGAACGTTTTGAAAAATGGCGGTGGAAGATGACTTGGACCCAGTCTCTCCGCTAATGGCTATGGCCGCTGACAGGATCTATGTAATAATGGACCGAATTCGAAGGACTGGAGGAAAGCGGAATGACTAAATTGCGGAATCAACGGAATCCCGTTTAAAACAATAAAATTTATTTGATAAACTCCCAGAAGTGTGTCTTTATAGTGTAATTGAGAATTCTGGAATTTAGTCAGGTGGAAAGGCTCATTATTTTTGACTGAAATATAATTCTGTTCATAACATTTCAAGTATCCTTTGAAACCATCAATATTTAGATTTCCACTTTATATTTAGCCTTGCTCTATATACATATGATTTAAAAAGAAGCCAAACGAAATTCACAGATAGGGAAAAAGTTTGGGTAAAAAGAAATCATAGATTTTTAACCAAGAAGATATTTCACCATATAAATTAGAAGTTACCTCAAAACTGACAAAGATATGTTCTACTGTTTCATCAAATTTCTTAAAAAATGAACACATCTTGTTGTCCTTATTATGGTGTAGAATAGAACAATGGAATGCAAATGAACATGAAGCATTATATAATGGCACAGACTATGAAACAAGGAAAAATGAAACAGAGGAGAGAATGGACAGGAAAAGAAATAAACAAATAAAAGCAACCAATATAAATGGAAAAAAAATTGAATACAAATATTTATTCTTAATTTTAAATTAATCATATAATTTTATTCTTTTGCCAAAAGTCAACATATTAATAATGGCAAGTACAAACAAGCATTTGTAGTGGAACTCCAACAATACCATAAGCCTTGCAAACAACAAGAGAAACCATTTGTTAATAGTGTGGTCTTCATAAACCTATCAATTTACACACCTTTCAAAAGGTTGTACAAGGCAATATCTCGTTATAATATATAACAGGCTCGTAACATGGTATATTTTGAACCTATTGATACCGGATCATTTTGGAATTTTTGATCCCTGAGCCCAATTTTTTCCAAACTTTTGATCCTTGATCCCTGTTTTGAAAATTTGATCCCATCACAATTTTTGATCCTCGATCCCAGCTCTTCAATCCCTGAGCCCTGGCCTCTGATCCCTAATCCGGGCCTAATTTTTGAGCTTGATCCCTGATCCCATATACCATGTTATGAGCCTGATATAACATAGAAAGGAATTATGGGCATACACCATACACAAATAATACTCCAGTTTCAAGTTATCCAGCACCGCTGTACTTTTTAAAAAGGCGCAGTTATAAAGGCTATGCCTCAAATTGTTGCAAAAAATATTAACAATTGCCATGCAAAGCATGAAAAATGCTTAGTATAACTTAACAATAGTAATCTCATTTTATCCCTGCTCAAATGCTCCTTTAGTACAAACAGTATAGCGGTGTCAGATAACACAAAACTGGAGTATTGAGGTGTATATAGGGTTAATTTCAAATAAAAAAGCCATATAACATATAACATCCAACACTTTTACACTTTGTTTTGGAAGTTTACCCATAATTTCTTCTTGTCTTGCAATGACCTATCACCACTTTCTAAGTAGGTGTATGTCAATAAACCCTTTTATCTTTGAATGACCAATCACCTTAAAGAATGTGTATTTAAAATATGTATAACAGGTTCCCATTTAAATCTGTACTTTCCCATTTAAATTTGTACTTATGCAAATTGTGTTGATGTGTGCTAAACACACAAATATCAACCAATCAGCGTATATTATTTCTGAAGTGAACTTCTCTGATTGGTTGATCTGTGTGTTTAGCACACATCAACAAAATTTGCATAAGTACAGATTTAAATGGGAAAGTACATATTTAAATGGGAACCTGTTGTATATGCCTATAATTCCTTTTCATCTTGGTATGAATAATTGTCTTGGACAACCTAGGTTTTAGTATGTGGTAGACTTTCATTTCACTACAATGATTGTTTAAGTGGTGCTGCATTTCTGGACTTTAGTGTGTTTCAAGTTTATGATAACCATCTATAGACTCTTCTATAAGCTTTGGCATAAATATTGTCCAAGAACTGTACTCAGGAAAAGGGGTTTTAGGTTCCAAGCTCAACTCTGAGGTAAACCACACATCTCACATGATTCTTGCAACTGATTGATGAATGTACAGTGCTTGCATGTCCACGATGATCCTCCCGACTGTGGACTCACATCTTCCATGTCAACATCACCAGGGGAATGGGATGGGACTGGTGAAGGTCCTATTTATAAACAAACAATGAGATCAATTTTGGGGTGGCATGGTTGGCCGAGTGGTGAGGGCACTGGCCTTTCACCGCTGTGATCTGGGTTTGATTCCCAGCTCGGGCACCAGATCATATGTGAATTGAGTTTGTTTGATGTGTTGTTCTCTACCATGCCACAAGGGTTTTTCTTCGAGTATTCCGTTTTTTCCTCCCTCAACAAAAATCAACATGTGAGGTAATTTAGTAACAAAGGAATATCAGGAATAACAAAAGAAAGAGTTCAGCTTGAGTGATCTACTTTTGTCTTTTAATTAATTCCTTTCCCACTAAATTACAAAAGTCAGGACAACGTTCTTGCTATTAGGTGAATGTCAAAGTGAATATCAATATCAATATACATATCAGGTACAGATTTGAGGGGAGTGGTATGGTGTGGGTGACTAGTCACTGTTTAACCAGTTAAGCCTAATTACTTTGTGGTTTGTTTCAATTTTGTTGAATGGCAATGTTTAAACGCTTTTAAACTCTTTCAACATTGTTGAAATGTGTTGAAATGTGTTGAATCAATGTTGAATTGATGTTGAAAGAGTTTAAAAGCATTTAAACATTGCCATTCAACAAAATCGAACGGATGTTGAAGCAAATGTTGAAACCATTTGCCTGAGCCTTAAGCCTTCATGGCTATGTACTTACCATGTGCATTTATGATCTCTTCCACGGTTCTCCAATGTTCACTCTTCCTCCACTTATCTAATTCGTCCATATCTTTACTCTTAATGGCTTTACATAGTGGTGCTAAACAGTTCTATCAGAAAAATATCATTGAATTAGAAATATGTCAATGATATTGATATTGATAATGATGACAATGGTGACAGTGATGATGTTGGTGATGATGATGATGATGGCCATGGTGATAGTGATAGTAATTATTATGATGATGACCATGGATATTATGATGGTGATGATGATGATGATGATGATGGTGATCATGATGATGATGACCATGGTGATTATGATGGTGGTGATCATGATGATGATGACCATGGTGATGACCATGGTGATTATGATGGTAATTAGGATGATGATGACCATGGTGATTATGATGGTAATTATGAGGAGGAGGAGGAGGATGATGGTGGTGGTGATGATAAAGATGATAATCATGATGATGATGATGATGGTGGTGATGATGATGGTGGTGGTAATGATGGTGGTGGTGGTGATGGTGGTGGTGATGATAATGATGATGGTGGTGGTGGTGATGGTGGTGATGATGATGATGATGATGGTGGTGGTGGTGATGGTGATGGTGGTGATGGTGGTGGTGGTGATGGTGATGGTGGTGATGATGATGATGATGATGATGATAATGATGATGGTGGTGGTGGTGATGGTGGTGGTGGTGATGGTGGTGATGGTGGTGGTGGTGATGGTGGTGATGGTGGTGATGATGATGATGATGATAATGATGATGGTGGTGGTGGTGGTGAGAATGATGATTATGATGATGATGAGGGTTATAATAATAATGATGATTACAATGATGGTGATGGTGATGGTGACTATGATAGTTATCAAAACCTTTATATTAGGCAGCATGTCATTAGTTGCCAAGAATATCAACAGATGAAAGTTGCTGATTGCTGCTAGGAATTCATTTGGTGGATACAGATTAAGGTGGGTCATAAGGGCACCAAGATTCTATAATTAAAGAAAAAGAAATATTATTGAATTGAAATCAATTTTTTGAATAACTATTGTCCTGAATGGACTACAATCATGTGCAAAATACCTTGGGACATTATCTGGTTTTTACATGAAAAATATTTCAACATCATTTTCAACATCACGTTTCCCCCACTCCCCTGTATCAATGTTGAATTGTTTGAATGTGAAACGGTTGTCATTTGAAAGACCAATCAACATTGCTTAGGGGGAAAGGGGGTTTGCAAATCCAAATGATTGATTTTGAATATGTTTTGAAATGAAAATGAAAATGCTCATAAAAAAGTGACTGCACAATGTCCCAACAACTTTGCACATGATTGTTGCTTCTTTTACAATTTACACTGAATAAGAATAATGCAGTAGTTATGAATAACTATTGTTCTGGATTGACAAGCACCTAATCCACTGCATCTAAAAACACAACCTTTTTGAATAAAATTATACTAAATAAACCTTTTGTAACCGAGCCTGCACAGCAAACAACAAAACTTGTTAGCATTGAGCCCATGCATATCTGCAATGTGGTGTTTCAAAAAGTAAACAGTTCCATTTGGCGAAATAACTTTGCCCCTGATTGGCTAGTTCACTCTGAAGGATTTACTTAGATTATTCTGAACTGACAAGCCTCTAATCCGATGCATCTAAAGAGGCAACCTATTTGAATAAATATTATTCTGAACTGACAATCCTCTTTTACAGTATACATGAATCAAAAAAATGCAATAAATTTGTATAATTATTATTCAAGCCTCTTATACACTGCATCTAAATACAACTATTGTTCTGGTATTTACCTGGCATTCTCCAATGTTTTCTCTGTGTTCTATAGGGAATACACTGCCATTTCTTGGAATGGGGAAAGTATACAAAGGCTCTACAGGAAACGCAGCTGATACCTATATAAGACAACAAGTACATATATGAGCAACATCAATCAATCATTTACAGTATAATCACCTATAGTAAATAATAATCACCATCATCACCACTGCTATCATTACCAAATCCGATATTTTAATCTTAATCATCATTGTCAACATCATCACCATTAAAAACATTATCATCTTCATTGTCATCAGCATCATCATAATATTAATTCATCAGTATTATTGGAATTGGCATTGACATTATTGTCAACATCACATCACCAACATACATCATTGTCAACATTACTATCAACAATATAATCATCATCATCATAACTCCTAATTACCGTCATCATTACCATGATCATAATCATCATAATCACCCTGATCATCATCATCGCCATAATTACTATTATCATTTTCATTATCTTCTTCGTCATCAACTTTAATATGTACCTGTACTAAGACATATTCTATAGGCATAGGCCTGGCCAGTAAAGTGACCTCATTATTATATGAATCCTTATCCTGTAAAACACAAAGTACATAATAAATTTATAGATTTGCCATAATAAACAAACAGATAGACAGACAGACAGACAAATAAATGAATTATAAATAAACAAACAATGAATGAATGAAACATTGAAGTGATGAATTATAAAGGAATGAATGAATAAAGGAAAGAATGAACGGATGAATGAATGGACAAATGAATGAAACATTGTATAAATGAAAGAATAAGTAAATGAATGAATGAATGAAACACTGAATAAATTAATGAAGAGATGAATGAAGGAATGAATTGACAAGTGAATGAATGAATAAATTAATTAATAAAATAATGGATGAATGAATAAATGAATGAATGAATAAATAAATGAATGAATAAATAAATGAATAAATAAATAAATAAATGAATAAATAAATGAATGAATAAAATAATTAATTCATGAAACATTGAATAAATGAATGAAGTGATGAATGAAGAAACAATGAATGAATGAACAAATGAATGAATAAAAGAATGAATGAATAAGTAAATAAACGAAACATTGAATAAATAAAATAATAAATGAATGAATAAAAGAAAGAATGAATGAATGAATGAATGAATGAATGAATGTAATAAATGAATAGATTGAATAATCAAATCAATGATTCAAATGAGTGATTCAAACTTTGTGTAAAGCAACAAAGAGAAGATAATCTGAGGTTCTGATTGTTGTCTAATTTGTTTGTATTCTTACCTTGTAGAAGACATCAGGGACGTATTGTTCACTAGTTGACTCTCTGATATATCCAAACCCTGGTTCATCTAAAGTAGGAACAAGACAGTCATCTCTAACTAAAGCCATGCACTGGTTGGATACCTGCAAATTATCAAACAAGATTGATATGTCAATATAAGGTATCAGGTCTTTTCGCTTCTAAATCTTTTCCCTTCTACCCCCTAAGTCTGTTCGCTTCTAACAACAGGTCCATTCGCTTCTATGTTACTATTATAATAGAATATGTTATATAACTAGGAGTAAACTGTTTTTGAATTTTATAGAAGTAATATTTATTTAAACAGACAAAGTCTGAAGTAATATTACTTTAGATATTATATAGAAAGATTGACAATTAATGATATATAATAGTGAGATAGAAAAGTATAAGTGTAGTGAGGTGAAAATGTAGGATGGAAGGAGGGAACTATGGAAAGGAGTGGATGAAACAATGGCTGAAAGGAAAGATCATAGCAGAATAAGTGAATGAATGAATGAAGTAACAAATGAAAAACAAACAAACAAACAAACTATTGAATGAGTGGAGTGACTGAGTGAGTTAGTAAGTGAATGTAATTCAATAATGAACCAAATAAACAAATTGATTAATGATAAGACTGCAAAGAGGATAAGATAAATTGTACAATACAAACAAAACAAACAGAAGAAAAAAAAAAGAAAAGCATTTATTATACCTGATAGCCATCAAAACCAATTTGATTGCCCTCATGACCTGCCATTATCAATAACAAATAGTAATTAATATAAGTATTCTACAATCATTAACAATTATTGACAATGTAAACTACTCTACTTTTTTCCAATAATGCTGCTTTCTAAGAAAGCTTTTTAAATCTTGTATTAGAGCATATTACTTGTAATCTCGGGCTTCCTGTGTAGTACCAGCCATCGGCTTGGGGGACTAGGTTCAGTTATTTCACACGTTTGTATATTTTGTATCTTTCTTCATTATTCGGTGCAAATAAAGACATAAAGATGAAATGGATCCTATAGGATGTAATCCTATCTATAATGGAGAAAGATACAAACATGTGAAATAAGCCGATGGCTGGTACCACACAGGTAGCCCGAGATTGTAATATGCTCTAGTATTCTTACCTGAGACCACTACAGTAACAAACTTTGATCCAAACTTGTCACTTTTAGCAAACCGACATATAGATGCAAACTGGTTCTGGAAATCTGCTGCCATGATGCATTCCTCTGCCGTCAAGAAGTGAGTATCTATTCCACGTAACTGTTTGACTGTTCCTTTCTTAATGTCTTCTGGAACCAAATCTGTAAATATCCAGCCAACAACTTGGAGACCAAGGTCTGTTGCTAACTGCTGCACTGTTCCTATGTTGGGATCTTGTACAAGTTCTACACTATCTGATGTGCACTCCTAATAACAACCAAGTGGAATATCTTAATTTAATAATAATAATAATAATAATACTAACTAACATTTCTATAGCGCCTATGCAATCCTGTCCTAGGCACTTTACAATGTACACTCAAAATAAATAAATACATGAAGAAATGAAGAAATAAATAAATAAATGAAGAAATAGATAAATGAAGAAATGAAGAAATGAAGAAATGAATGAAGAAATGAAGAAATGAAGAAATGAATGAAGAAATGAAGAAATAAATAAATGAAGAAATGAAGAAATGAAGAAATGAGGAAATGAAGAAATGAAGAAATGAAGAAATGAAGAAATGAAGAAATAAATAAATAAATTTCAGAAAGATAACAGGGCATAACAACCATTTTACATATTAAATTAGCCTGTAAGGGTTCTCATAAAAACATGGTCCATTATTGTCATTGATACTACAGTGGAACCCCACCTTACAGCCAACCGCTTACCTGTGGGGGTTCATATATAGCAACAACAACAGCTCTTATACCAAGTGGTACTTCCTTATGATGTTCATATCGACCAATCAGAAAACCAATACGCTGCAATAAAAAACATTAAAGGTGTAAAGAAACATTAATTAAATTGTATTGAAGGAGAACCAAATAACCTTTAAAGGTTTTGTCTGACATGTCAACACCAAGAAAACATACATCTAGTTTACAGTTTACCCTCTGATATTGTCAAGGCTAAATCTCTTCAGATTATAAAAGTTGTTTTTCTACTTACTTGACTTCCAGTTTTTCTCCAATAATCTAGAAAAGGTTCCACTATTGAAGGGTTTTCAAACAAGATGTTGTCAACATGCCGATATTCCTATGAAATCAAAGTATTCAATCAAATTATTGTTTACAATAACAATGAATTCCATGCCTATTCTTAGTATTATCCATCCTCGGGAACCCAGTGGTAATCTTCTGTCACTCATTTTTCGCTCCCAGAAATTAAATACCCAATCAAGATAACTATTCAAACTATTATTTAACGACTTCCTTTGAAAAGTTATCTTGATTTTCATTGGTCCACCTCAGCGGGTCGACCAATCAGGAAAGAGCTGAATTTTGACTTCCGGAACAAGCTCCAACAGACTACGTTCCCAGGGGTATTTTTTCTGGAAGCAAGAAACGAGCGACAGAAGATTACCACTGGGTTCCCGAGGATGATCATTATCAGTCTACAAAAAATGCTTTTAAAAACATTTTTGCATAATTTGCGGAAAAAACACTTTATTCTCCATAATATTGTAACCAACATCAGATAATTATATCATCTTCATCAGTCTACATCATTATCAGCAGTGTATCATCATCACTAAAATCATCAGCATCATAATGATTATAATCCAATACCTGTCTCTTTAATGTTAAAGCACTTGGTTGACATTTTGTACATATACCGCCAGGCCATGGTGGATGCTCAGTACACCCTGTTTTTATTTTACAGCTAACATCCTCAATGACTGTAAACTTGCCTCTGAAATTATTGATAAATAGTTTCAAGCATAACATGATTATGATATCAATGATAACACCTGTGTAGGCCAACATGACCACAAGGCCATCCTTTCAGGGAAATTATGTAGGTCACAAAAATGATAAAATAAAAATTGTAGATAATTGTGAATTTGAAATGATGATCATGATGAGTATGGTTGGGATGAAGCTAGTGATGATGATGATGACAATAATAGTTACAGTATTGGGTATTGGTAATAATGAATTGGACAATGTTTAATCAGTTGATGGTTTTCATTTAAGAAATGAAATACATCTTCTGTGTTTTCACGCGCGAATGAAAACCGAAGACGTATTTCATTTATTTTATAAAATATTAATCGCGCGAAAATTAAGACAAAAAAAAAGAAAATTAAGACAAAAAAAGAAAAAAATGCCCTTTTATTCGTTTGACGATGTCATTTCTCCCTAAATTGCATCTTCTCGAAACTGACCAATAAGCGCGTGCAAAATATCAAAACAACAGAAAAACTGACAGTTGAATGAGCATGCGAGCTTGAAAACACGGTTGTTTGACCAATCAACGCACATGTACTATCCCAATTTTTTTTGAAATATGCACTGCAAGTTGTAGTACTTACTTGTCTGTTCCATGAGACATCTTCTTTAGATATGCATGGAATGACATGTGTTTGATTGGAGGATCATGCTCCTTTAGGTAAGTCTCATCATATGGCTAGGAATGAAGGTAATATATCAAATAAAAATAATAGGCAATAAAACTGAATGTGTAAAAAATAGATACATAATTTACAGTGCGAATCAAAAAAACAGTAATAGTTAAGAAACTGCTTATTTTCGTTGAACAACTCACAAACAACTCTAACTACAAAAGGTTTATCATACTACACATCAGTCAAAATTCTTGCGATGATATAGTTGTTTCTGAGTTGTTCAACGAATGATAAACGATTTCTAGGTGCCCATGTTTTTTTATTCACACTGTAACTGAACCAGTAAATGTTTGAAAGATGTGTTTAAATTCATAATTGTGTTGATTCATCAGCATATTTTAATAGAAAAAAGCCAAGCTTTCGAGCAACTTGCTCTTCATCAGGGCTAAAAAAAGCTTGGCTTTTTTTCTATTAAAATAAGCTGATGAAACAACACAATTATGAATTTAACTGACGTTTCAAGCTTTAACCCTCCCACGACGGGATAAAGTTTGAAACATTTTAGTTAAGTTTATAAACACCAACGCACATTAAAAGTCAAGTAAAATGACTATAACTTTTTTAATTTTGGACAAACATCATTTAAATCTTGAACAGTGAATGTCAATTGTACTTACCTCATAGGGAACACAATGTATACATTTGCTGTGATCACCATGGTGACACCTAAACAAACAACAATTCATTTATCCATTTAATAAATCATGCATTCAATGATTCATAATTTAGCAATTTCATTTTATTTCATACTCCTGCAACCTTTTTTTTTTTTAATATGAAAAAACTTTTACAAGAAACTACATCAGTTCTGACAAAAGACTACTAATAAAAGTTAATAAATAAATGAATTATTATTTGTTGATTAATTACCAAAATAGCATTTTTTATCTCACTATTGTGTGTTGTTTGTGTCATATAAGTGAGTTCATTTTTCAAGTTCAAAATTATAGGTAAATATTTTCATCATATACTATAAATAAATACTAAATACTTATTGAATAAGTTAGGTTGGGCCGTACTGGAAAATATTTGGCTCGTACAGACGTACAGACCGGGTGCAGTCCAGTTATACAAATGACAAAGAGCCAAATATTTTCCCGTAAGGCCCGACCTAACTCAGTCAATAAGTTTATTTATTATATAGCAAACATATATGCACAATCTCATTGGTCAATAAGCGGGCCATACTTTTTCCATACGGACCAGAAAAGTGAGAGTAGTTTTTTTGTTTTTGTTTATTTTACTAGTTCTTTCGCAATATTTTTGCCTTTCCATTTTCTTATTTGACTGATTATTTTTTGATGACAATGAGAAAACTATGTTCGCTTGAAAATACGGAGAAGAACAGGTCATAATATTATGTTGCCTATTTATTCTTTATTATAAATTTTTTACATAAAATTGCTATATATTTGTCATAAATTTTTTCCCTAAAATTGCTATATAATAAATATCTTATTAACCTCGCTTGCTCGGGCTGTACTGGAAGTTATGGAACCTTGTTTTTTTCCACTTTTTATGGCCCTCCCGCTACGCGCTCTGGACATAAGATAGTGGAAAAAACTTGGTACATAACTTCCCATACGGCCCTCACGCTTGGTTAATAAGATATTATTATCATATGACCCATGTGTTTGTACAGACCAGGTAAAAAAAGCCATACAGACCCCAACCCATGACTTTTTCCAAAGGTTTTCTTAAAAGTGTGGGCTGAGCAAAATACAGGTCATATGATAATAATTATTATTTCATGGTCATATTTACATGTGTGGGTCCCTTTCCCGGTGGATAAGGCCATCTTGTTTGGAAAGAAAAATATCAATCTCATCTTCTTTGTTGTTCTCTGGTGACAGCTGTCCTGTTGACGAACTTTCTGCTTCCGGTGCATCTTTGTTATCAAGAAATAGCATATCCCCATGTCTGCAAAAATAATCATAAGTTACAATTATAGAACTTTTCATTGTTCTCGCCCACAACCAAAGCATGGATAGCATGTAATATATTCTTTACAATTTGACTACAGCTCGCGGTAATTTAAAGAATGTACACATTATCAAACAATTGAAATACTTCAAAATTCCAAGGGATTTGATTTGAACGATAGGTAATATAATTAAATTTGTAACACCGTAAAAAATGTTGACTTAACTTTACTGACGTTTTACCTTTTTACTCCAACGAAGGGCTAAAGCTCGAAATGTCAGTAAAGTTAAGTCAACATTTTTTACGGTGTAACAAATTTCATTATATTACCTATCATATTTTATAATAACTTACTTGATTGATAAATAACTTAGTGTTTTTCTGGACGAAGTTTCCACTTTGTCTGTTTTATTTCTGTTCTTGTATAATATCCAGCCTTTCTTTGGCAGTGAGAGTTCTTTGGCCACCTTAAGTCAAATATGGTGTTAAATTCACATGAAATGATGGTGATAATAAATCATGGTAATTATGATGATGGTTAACCTGACGATGTCACTGATGATGACAATGATAATCATTTTTTTAATTAAGAAAAGGTTCCCATTTAAATCTGTACTTTCCCATTTAAATCTGTACTTATGCAAATTGTGTTGATGTGTGCTAAACACACAGATCAACCAATCAGAGTATATTATTTCTGAAGTGAACTTCTCTGATTGGTTGATCTGTGTGTTTAGCACACATCAACACAATTTGCATAAGTACAGATTTAAATGGGAAAGTAGAGATTAAAATGGGAACCTGTTAAAGATGATAGTCATGGTGATAATGATGAGTAAATGATGATAATTATGATAAAGGTTCGCCTGATGTCACTGATGATGACAATGATAATCATTTTTGTGATGAAAATGATAGTCATGGTGATAATGATGACATTTATTGTGATGAGGTAAGATGGTTTTGATAATACGTGAGTGTTTACAAGTGTTGGTAGTGTGATTCTAATTTGTCAACCATTTTCACATAACAAAACAATGGTTGGTTGGCAAAACCATAACTAAATACATTGCTGTATGTCCAGCTATAGGGACGCCAGCATTGACATTAGAGATGCATTATGATGATGCCTACAATAAAAATGTTTATAACAAAATTATCAATAATAATGATGACAACTATGTTTTTGTTGATAATGGTGACAATGATCATGATGATTATGATGGTGTTGGTGATCATGATGGTGATAATGACAAATACATGCAGTGATGTCAAAAAAAGAAAGAAAAAACAGGTAACTGTCTGTTTTGTTCTATTTTCTTAGAAAAAAGTGACAACAGTACACAAGTAAGTAGAGAAGGATTCAAAAACAAATTATCAAACACAGCATATTTTTCAATTTTTTAAAAAAGACATAAAACAACTGAAACAGAAAATGATCACGAAAATCTGCTGTGTCATGAAAACGTCACCTTTAAATATCATTATACAAAATGTCAAATGAATGGGCCTCCTCAAATACAACATCTTTCAAAAGATATGTACAAAAACTCAATTAAAGTATATTGACGGTTCTCTTATTATATTAAAGCAGAATATAAAGTCTACATATTAAAACAATATCAGTCAATCTCGATTGAACTAAAAACATTTCAAATACTTAAAATGTATGAACAAAACAGTTTCGCATTATAATTTCAATTGATAAGTTTGAAGGTTGTTGTATTAAAATAGTACAACAAAAATCATTACGTACATTGTTTAAAAATGAGGAGATGGTATCGTCCGATGAAGCTTTCACTCTGGCAGTCCCCTCTTTGGATTGAATCCGTACTATCTGTACACAAACAACAACAAATTACTCGTAATTGAATCAAAAGTAAACATCTAGGCTAGTAGTTGGTTTACTCACTATTGAAGGCATTTTTGAGGTGTTTTGAACTATGTACAAAGTCTTTTCTTTTCTCAAATTTTTCTTGTCTTTTTGTCGGCCATTTTGTCTTATGAGCTGTGCGACCAAGCCTTTTGCCTTTCACTTGAGAGACTGGACCGAATTATTTATTTTTTTGACTGGAAAAATATATAGAAACATATTTAGAAACATCAATTTGTATATTATAAACAATGACAATTAACATAAAAAGAAATCGCGCATTGGATACAAACGTGAGCAAAATAATGGAACTATTCTGACGCTGAAGCACCAAATCAGCTTACGAACAGAATAACAAATTCTACCTCCTCCGGCCCGCATCCCGCTATCCCGACAGAAAACCAACTCACGATAGTCAAAAGACCAGTAACGGAGAGGGGAACCTGCCCCTTGACTATATAAGAGTTATACAGGGCCGATTGGACTACCGGTCAATAGCCCACGACCTACCAGCCCTATCTACATATTGTTGGCGCTATTTTTGTTTTACAGCGCGACGCGCAAAGTATGACCATTCGCATACTTCTATGCACGGGAGTAGTAGCAAGGCCTCATTTGAGCGTAAGCAGACCCTTATTAGCGCTCGAAACGTCTCTCGCCAACAAGCAAATGAGCCAGTGTCAAGTCAACTTTTACGGCCTCTTATGGCAAAATTATTTACTTTGAAGGCTCAATGCATATGTGCAACGCGCTGACAAGCAAAAAGTAAACAAGCTGCAATCCAAAGCTCAATTTGGCGAAATAACTTTGCCCTCAAATCAGTGATTTTTCAAGTTTGTGGGATTATTAGACTTCAGAATTAAAATAAAACAAACGATAAAAAAGGCATTAATTTTACAACTGACAAATAGAAATTTTTTACTTCTTTCTGAACAAACACTAATTAGGACTTTATGCAAATATCGTCTTTTATTATATGGATAATAGTGATTTACCGGAAACTAAAACACTCGTATTTTCCATATTTTCACTAGTGAAGATATGAAAAAGTTATGTACCAAATGTCCCGTATGTGCGCGCACGTCCTAAAATCATTTTTTTCTTTTTTGTCCATATAATAAAAAGAACATTTACATGTTGGCTTTGAAGATGTGCTCGCTCGTAAAATATTGTTTTCATCACTCGAAAATAAAATTCATCTCTTCGTGCCACCGTGTAATATCCTATATCTATCATATGACCTTATATGGATAATAGTGTTTTGCCAGAAACTAAAACACTCGTATTTTCCATATTTTCACTGGTGAAGATATGAAAAAGTTATGTACCAAATGTCCCGTATTGTCTGTATTTGTAAAACGCGTAAACTGTTTTTAAACATTTAGAAATGTTTGTTTTTATTAACAATGATATCAATTAAATACATCCGTCTTGTTTAATCATTTCTAATATACTGAATCTTACTATCGTAGAAAATTGTACAAAAGTTCATATACTTTGGTTTTTTAGTTTTGTGGTTTTTTTTTTTGGCTAAGCCAATAACAGCAATATGATGTTCCATATGAAAGAAATAACAAAAAACAATGTAAAAAAACAACAACTATAGACTAAGACCTAATTTGCTATTTTTTCATTTTTGCTTTTGTGTCATATTCTATTTTCATTTCATACTTTTTTTTAAATTTCGTTTTTCGCTTTTTCATATTTCAACTTAAAAGTTTTTCCTTTTTACTCAGTTTGTCTGTGTGTTCGATTTTTTTAGTTTGCTTGTTTGCTTGTTTGTTTGTTTGTTAGTTTGCTTGTTCCTTTTTCTAAGTTTCTTTGATT
Organism: Metridium senile; assembly: GCA_949775045.1. Taxonomy (NCBI): domain Eukaryota; kingdom Metazoa; phylum Cnidaria; class Anthozoa; order Actiniaria; family Metridiidae; genus Metridium; species Metridium senile. The sequence goes on along the minus strand of OX459099.1, from coordinate 1,736,734 downwards.
GTTTGTATGCATACTGAAACAAAACCACCCCACCCATCCCTCCCTAGATCTTTTTTAATATCGCTCACTTTATTTGAGAGTTTCTATAAAATTATCTAAATTATATTCAGTCTCGTATTGTTCTTCATCCCACAGATTGCCCATATTATCGAGGATAGATTTAAGCGATGATTTTCCTTTCCCCGTCTCTGCTTCTCGTTTCTTTTCGTTTTCTTTTTGTTGTTGTGTATCTACTGTAAACAAGTCAAGCAGCTGACCAGTATCCATGGTTTGCAGGCTCGAGTTATCTTGGGAGATGACTGTGTTGGCAATGGTGAGCTTAAACTTCTGTAAACTGTGTGATAATAATATAAAATAAATTTTTGAACTTTTTTATCAAATACTACCACAAGCTGTAGAATATAGTAGAAAGAAACTAGAATCCCACATTTTTCCATGAAATATATTCTGATATATTTTGACGGCGATAATGTTGCAATAATTACATTATGATGACAATGATAATGATGATATTGTAGACGACGATGATAATGTAGACGACGATGATAATGATATGACTAATGATAGAAATCTGAACAAGATATATGGTAATTAAAGAATGGGACAATGAACGAGTAGAAAATATGATTGTTCATACCCCATAATCTTCTCTTCAAGTGTTCCCTTGGTAACCAGTCGATATACAGTCACGACTTTTTTCTGTCCAATACGATGTGCACGGTCCATGGCCTAGAAGAACAACAAATCAACTCGCTGCAATCATTTGCAATATATTTTGGGATATTATATACGGGCAATATATTGCAACATTTTTGGAGAGTAAAATTTCTTATCTCCTTCAAACCCTCCTCCACCCCGCCCCAGCCCCACCCCTTAATTTTTCAACAATATTGAAATTTCCAGTCTGAAATGCTTGTACAAAGTGAAGGCCAGCCAGTATTGATTTAGGGTAAGAGGGTTTGAGAAACAACAATGTGTTTACTTCTGAAAACCAAAAGTGTGTAAATTTTGTCTCGTATCCCAACCACACTCTCACACGGTATGCCTGAAGCATGACAAAAAAAAGGTAACTACTTCATGTAGGCAGTCACATAATGGTTATTCAAATATGTTACCTTTTAAATTGATATATTTGTCTGAATTATCATGATGTGACTGCCTACACAAAGTACTATCCCAAAAAAATCATCACCTGTAAATCCTTCATTGGGTTCCAGTCGTGCTCGACAAAAATGACCGTGTCGGCTCCAGTCAAGTTTAGGCCCAGTCCTCCGACGTGTGTTGTCAATAACAACAAGTCAAATGAAGGATCGTTGTTGAACCTGAAACGAAGAATGAAATTCAGATTTATAATCCTTCCCCTCGCCCCATTCTTCTTCTCCCCTTCCCTTCCTATTCCCCCCCCCCCCCCCCTCCTCCTCCCAAATCCCCTTGAGCCTGTTGCCCTGTTCACAGGCTATGTCACCCTTAAAGTCATAATCACCATTCGCCACATCATCATCGGTGTTCGTCATCATTATCATAATTAACATGACGACCAGCATCATCATTAACATCATGACCATCATCAACATTATCATCATTGCCATCATCAACATCGCCATCATCAACATCATCATCGTTTTTTGTGTGTTTTTTTTTGTAAAGCGCACCGTGATTTAATGGGACGCGCTATATAAGAAATGTATTGTTCTTATCATTATTACTATTATTATTATTGTTGTTGTCATCATCCCACACAACACCGTCATATGGATAGAAAATATTATTGATGTCACATACCGGTGCACGATTGAATGTCTGGAGCCTGCAGGTGTGGAACCATCTAGTCGTAGGTATGTCACACTGGGCATGTGACACCTGAAACACAACCAGTCAAGATGATTAGACGGTCGCATGACAGATTTTCATTTTCCGCTTTTATATGACTGGTGATGACCGACCGACTGACTGAATGAATGACTGACCGTTTGACTGAGTTACTTATTGACTTACTGAATGACTGACTGAATGACTGACTGAATGACTGAATGACTGACTGAATGACTGACTGACTGAATGACTGACTGAATGACTGACTGACTGAATGACTGACTGAATGACTGAATGAATGAACGACTGCCTGAGTTACTGACTGACTGATTGATTGAATGAATGAATAAATGAACTAATGAATGACTAAATCACCGATTCACTCACTCAATGATCGTCTAGCTGACTGAATGACTGACAGGCCAATTGATTCACTGACCATCTAACTAACAGATGAATGATTGACTTAAATCGCTTTTTTAATAAATCACTTATTAACGTGTCAGTCTTCTAGTGTCCTACTAATTGGTGAAACTCAGGCCTACACTAAAGGCCTATACATGAAATATTTAGCACGCGACACTGATCACGTGTTGATTCTTGAGTTCCAAGTTACTCACTTTAGCAAATCCTTTTCTACGATATCTAGCATACTCTTCATTTGACAGAACAGTAGCACACGATGCTGTGAGACTACAGGCTCTGATGCTAGATCACCAGAACCAGAAGTACTAATACCAATACCACAGTCGAGCAGTAGTTGTCTGAAAGAAAACAACAACAAATAAGTGTAGCCGTAGATTTATTTATTTATTTAGAGGATTTTACAGAGAACAATTACAAACTAAGTACAAACATTGAATACAAAATAAGAAAAAAAACTACAATTGTAAACGGTAAACGAGGCGGGCCCCTAGATGATTATGATGATGAATTGACGGTGGTGATGGTGATGATGATAACACTGATGATGATGATAACACTGATGATGATGATAAAACTGATGATGGTGATGATAACACTGATGATGATGATAACACTGATGATGATGATAACACTGATGATGATGATAACACTGATGATTATGATGATGATAACGCTGATGATTATGATGATGATAACACTGATGATTATGATGATTGAGGACGGTGATGACAATGATGAAAATCAGATGATCATGATGATAATCATGATGATTGAAATACTATAACCATGGGGACAATCATCGATCATGGTAACTACGACAAAAAAGATAATGACATAATAATATACACTTAATGACTGGTCCCGAGGGAAACAGTTGGTTTTGTTTCCCGAGAATCTCAATGTTTCCCGAGGCTAAGGCCGAGGGAAACATTGAGATTCGAGGGAAACAAAACTAACTGGTTTCCGGGGGGATCAGTCATTAAGCGTTTTGTTATATAGCTAATAAGAAAATTTGAATTTTTTCACGTGCGCTGGGCACTTGTATCCCGGTCGGGATACAGTTAGATTTAACTAGTATCACGTGAGCATCTATCAACCAATGAGAATGCTCGTTATATAGTCAAAATGATTAGCTATATAACAATGACGTATATCATAGTCATAGACCATGATAATAATATCAATAAATCAATCCAGCCTCTACTTACTTTAATGCCACAAGTTTAGCAGCATGGTGTATATCTCGTATTGATACTTTAGAGTCATGTAGTTGCTTGGTTATCTTCTCGTACTCAGGATGATTAGGAGTCAATACCAATAACGGGTGATTACATACTTTACGAAGATATTGTAGAGCCTGTAAACGTTAACAATAATCGATTAAACGTAATTTGTCAATGGAACAAGATTGGTGTAGCTACAAACTAAAACAATAATAAATCACTTGCAAAAAAAAGTGATGAAAATTAATTTGACGAAAACTGGTTTAAATACATACAAATTTATAAATGCTGCCTTAAAAGGCCGGTTCACACGGGCGATTTTTACGGCGATGCAAATTCGCGCGTGTGAGCAACCGGCGATTTTACTGCGATTTTGGAATTTCACGTTGCCGCGATATTGCAGGTGTTTTGAGCATGTTCAAATTTCACTGCGATTCAGCAGCGATTTATTTCAGAAAACTTTATAACTTGGAGTCCCCCAATAGGAAATGTGCTGCTACTTTCCGTCATGGAAAGTTGAAGAAGAAGAGATTCTAATTGCAGAATGGATCAAAAATGATTATCTCTTCATAAAACTTTATAAGATCTAGAAGTTTACAAGATCTTTACAAGTGTACAAAAGCTGCAGTAAAATCGCTTCTTGTTCACGCGCGCGATTACATCGCCGTAAAAATCGCACCTCAAATCGCAGCAAAACTCGACCGTGTGAACCGGCCTTTAAACGTAAAGAAACAGCTATATTTTATGTCAAAACAAGAATTAGAATAACAGATTGACAAGTTTAAGATGGAAGTGCTTACTTGGAAAATGTGAGTTGATCCTCTCTTAGATTCTTTTTCCTGTCCATCGTCAACAAGAGATAACGAATTGCTCAGTCCTTTATTGGTTTGTGATTTAGCAAAGTCTTCGTACAATTGAACCTGTAAAATAGATTTGCAAAGAGTATGAGACTTGATATAAATCTCCATCATCATTGGGCATAAACGATGATGGTAAGCAATAAGAGGTGACTATAACCACGATGACGAATGATATGGAATTCACAATGACCAAGCGACCGGTGACGACAATAGTGGTTAAATATGATTATCACTGTAATGAAGATAAATAAGAAACCAGATGATGGTGATTATGATGATGTTGATGATGATATTAATGATGATATTAATGATGGTTTTGATGATGATGATGATGATGATGATGATGATGATGATGATGATGATGATGATGATGATGATGATGATGATGATGATGATGATGATGATGATGATGATGATGATGATGATGATGATGATGACATCAATAACAATGATAATAATCAGATTAGCATTAATTATGGAGACACCGACCTGTAACGGACTAAGATCACAGTAATAATCCTGTATTATCTTAGGAGGTAGATCTTGTAAAACATCCTCCTTAAGACGTCTCAGAAGGAAAGGTAAGACTTGTCGATGTAGTGCTTCCATTGCAAGGGCACCTATTGAACGAACAAAGACAAACACTCTATAGACCAAAGCCAAAACTTAGCAGCCGCGCCTTTTTTCGCACGGAAATGAGGCTTATTATGCAAACAGAGAAAAAACATTCCGTCGCTAAGGACAAAACTACAACTTCATTGACAGCAATTTATGGTCGTTTTTCCACCTTTTTCTTTTGTAAAATACTAGAATTTTCAACTAAATTACCGCTTTCTACGTTATATTTTATAATAGTTAGCCTTTTTTCAATTTTTAGTAGCATTTTATTTGGTTTTTTACCTTTACACTGCTCGACTTCACGCCCTTCTGCGATGAAATTATGGAGGAGAAAAGTGATTCAAAGTCAGGTAAATTGATCTTTTTAACTAATTGAAAAAAGTTAGCCTTTTTTTAGCCATACATACGACTTCATATAAGTGTTTTAGTTAATTATCTATCATTTTGTTGGATATTTTTGTTCAAATCGACCTCTCTACGGCATCGAGATATGTTGATATTTTTGCCGTCAATCAGTTTACTAATCGCTTGCTAGCACTGTAAACCTTTAATTTCAATTGTTTATGCTTTTTCTTTTTAGAATTCTTTGACAACATCCTTTTTAATATTGTTTTACAGATGAAAGAAACAAATAAAACATTCCATATACCTTTTTCGACAGGGCTTCAATGCTCAAACTATGGTTATAAGAATGGCAGTTATTCGCTTTCTGGTCGAAGACCAATTTTTCACTTTAATATATTGAAGTCAATGCCAATTCTATGGACATCCTCCTGAATATGAATACGTTTTTTTCACTGCCGTTTCTCTCTACATTTCACAATGAACAAAATCAGCAAAATAGTTATCCATTTTTTATTAAACTATCTCTCTTTTATGCTCTAAGGTGGTTGTGATAGCTAATGGCAGCAAAAATGTTAACATATCTCGATGCCGTAGCGAGGTCGATTTGAACAAAAATATCCAACAAAATGATAGATAATGAACTAAAAAACTTATATGAAGTCGTATGTATGGCTAAAAAAAGGCTAACTTTTTTCAATTAGTTAAAAAGGTCAATTTAGCTGACTTTGAATCACTTTTCTCCTCCATAATTTCATCGCAGAAGGGCGTGAACTGAGTCGAGCAGTGTAAAGGTCAAAAACCAAATAAAATGCTACTAAAAATTGAAAAAAGGCTGACTATTGTAAAATATAACATAGAAAGCGGTAATTTAGTTGAAAATTCTAGTATTTTACAAAAGAAAAAGGTGGAAAAACGACCATAAAATGCTGTCAATGAAGTTGTAGTTTTGTCCTTAGCGACGGAATGTTTTTTCTCTGTTTGCATAATAAGCCTCATTTCCGTGCGAAAAAAGGTGTGGCTACTAAGTTTTGGCTTTGGTCTATATAAGCTCGTTTTCTTGAAGATCAAACAAACAATTGATTGACAAAATACTGACAAATCGACTTATGACGGTCAGGTCGTCTGGTGTGCAAACGGGACGAAAAACATTTTCGGTGAAAACCTCGTCTCATTTAGATGAATTCTGGCCTGCGATGCCGGCGGTCTGCGGGGTTGCGAGGAAGAGAGAAGGAAAGACTCTTTTCCTTTTTTTTTCTCTCCCTTTTTATTCTCTCCCTACTCACGCAGACCGCTGGCAACGCATGCTAGATGAATTCACATTAGAAGAACCGATTTAAGGGACGATTTGACCTTCAAGACGATTTCCCTCTAGTATGAAAAGGGATGATGGGTGTCGACAACTAAAACAGTTACTGAAAGGCTAAATGAGATAATGAATGGAAATGAAAAAACTACTATATAAAAAGTTAAAAAAGACAAATAATCCGAAGCAATGTCACCATAGAAGTTAAATAATCATATTAAATATAGTTGTAGTTAGATGCCAAAGTTGTATTGTTATACTAGTTTACTCGCTAGTTTCTATTTTTATTCATTAATCCGTTGACAAACCTGCTTCTTGTTCCTTGGATGACGACTTAGCGTCTCTGCTTTGTAGGATTGGTTTACCATACCGAGCCTGAAACTGTTTCTCGGTACCCAAGAACCCAGGCATCAAGAAATCAAACAACGACCATAACTCGAGTACGTTGTTCTAAGCAAAAAAACAATCATGAATCATACAATGCTGATATTTGCGGGCAGATCCAGGGGGTGTCTATTCAGGATCTAGGAACCCGGACACCCCCTAACACCTTAATTATAAGAGCCCTTCATTTCAATTGGGACCCCTCTGACAAATTTCAGGATCCGCCCCTGTAATGGCAGTGATGACAATATTGATGATAATGTGATAGAAATCAGGATATGTTGATTATGATAGTGATGACAATAATGATAATAATATGAGGATAATAATGATGATGATGATAGTGTTATTTGGGGTGATGATAATGATGAAAATATAAGGATAATCATAATGATATGTTAATGATGATGATGGTCTTAGTGGTAATGACAATAACGATGATATGAGAATAGCAACAGTTATAAGTGGTTTATTATCATGATGATGTTGGTGGTCCTGGTGTTGGTCTTCACAATGATTACCTGTATCGGGGTTCCACTGAGGATAATTCTATTATTTGCTTGAAGTAGTTTAATTGCTTTTGAAAGCTAAAAACGAAAAAGTTCATTATAAAAATCAGTAAAAGGACATTGTTTTCTTTGCACTAATAATTTATCATTCATTCATTACCTTGGTTTTGCCATTCTTGATAATATGCCCTTCATCTAATATACAATAGTTCCATTTTATGGATCTGAAACAAAGAAAGATGGACACAAGTTTAATAGTGTATTCAATATTTGGTGCTACCCTCTAAATAAATAAATGGAAACTATTAAAGGAGTAAACTAGTATAGGCTGCGTCGGTGTTTGATATAAACGATAGGTAATATAGTAAAAATTTGTAACACCGTAAAAATGTTGACTTAACTTTACTGACGTTTTGAGCTTTAGCCCTTCGTCGGAGGTCAACATTTTTTACGTTGTTAAAAACTTCATTATATTACCTATCCTCTAAATAAATAGTTCATTTCATTTCAGAAAGTGAGATAATAACCACTGACATACATTGAATTACCCACTGTATTTGAATAAATGGAGAAGTGAGTCAGGAATCCCAACACACTATGATAATAGTTCCATCCAGCCGAGTTGATCACCTTCCCCGAAAGGAATTATGGGTCACTATTTTTGGTTAGCAATTTTTGAGCATTTTCCGAGTATACAAATGTAGACTACTCTTGTTTATTGAAATATAATCCCACCATGAGATTGACTAGCAATTACAATTAGTTTAAAGAAGGAAGAACTCATATATCATTAATTCTCTTAGCAGAATAATGGGAAATGCTAATCAAAATACGATGTTGAATCCTCAATTCTGATTGGTTGGCCTTGTGTTTGTTCTAAAGGTCAACTCAGCTGGATTACTTACTTGAAAAAATCATTATCATTTCTGACAATGTCATAAGAAGCTACAATAAGGTTGTGGTTCTTGACTTTGCCACGTAATCTGAAACAAAAACAATGAAATATGTAATCTTTTAATAATGAGACCATGTGAATGCCACGCCCTCTTACAGCTGATATTATGTAGATCAGTTTTGGTTACAACATGGAAACATTTGAATGCCACGCCCTGTTACAGCTAATGCAATTTAGTGTTATTGATTCACAAATTGAAAACATGGGAATATAATCGAGAAACCGAACAAAAATGATACGCTATTGATTGGTCTCTCTTAGGGGTGAAATTTCATCACTGCCACGCCCATTATCTCAAAATACTGGTCCCTTTTAGGGGTCATTTTCAGAATTGTTCAGACCCCCCCCCCCCCCCTAAGGGAGTCCCCCCCCCCCCCGGGTGAAAGCCACGCCCTCCTACCTTTGTCTCTCAACAGGAGAACCAGTGTAATGTAAAGGTCTAAGATAGTCTTTTGTAATAAACTTCTCTACTTCATAAACCCAGTGACCAGTCAATGTAGGTGGACAGATAACGATGGATGGAAGAGGTTTACTGTCAGGGTTACCAGTTTCCTAAAACACAAACAGAATAGCTGATGAACATAACATAAGGGTGAACGATAAGTTCTATTTTCTGGGTTTTTTCTCTTTTGTCATCGATACTCTTACTTTAATATCCCTTGTTGTGATATTTTCTCTAATTTTAATAGCAAATTAATTAACTGATTGAGATGACAAATATAAACAAAGTCAAAATATTGAAGATTATCCCATTAAATAGCCCAAGTGTTTTGATTTCCACGAAATAACTTGCTTACTTTAAACGTTTGTAGTTTATAATGATGATCGCCAGCCATGATACATATTGATTGTAATGTCTTGCCTAGTCCCATGTCTATGTATCATGTGATTAAGGTATTATAACATCAACAATCTTGTAAACATTGTTGGGACATTGTTACTTTTTTGTTTGACTTTAAAAAAAACATACAAAATGTATCCATTTGATTTGAATCCCCCCCCCCCCCCCCCCCCCCCTTCCATTGTAAGCAAAGTTGATTGGCCTTTCTAATGACAACCGTTTTAACATTGATTCGGGGAAAAGGGGGAAAAGGAAAAATATATAGAATGTTAGTAGTCTTCGAGTAATAAAAAAGATAATGTCCCAGGGTGGCTCGTCAAAACTTACTCCACATATACATAGAGAATAATGCCATATCATGCAGGAATTGTGGTGGAAAGCGCTCATTTGTTGCCCATGGTGTTATTGAACGGGTTATTGTCAAAGTAGTGTAAATATCACCATAAATGGTTAAAATCATCTATATCGTAATAATTGTATGACATATATATAAGATAGAAAATGTTCTGAAATTGATCAACAGCGAACATTAAGATATATTGTCATTATTACGATAACAAAATGCTATAGGAAAACAAAATGCTCTAGGAAACATAAGATCCCTCGGGACATTGTTGACTGTCTTAATTTATATTCATACTGACTCTGTTATAATATTTTCATTTTCTGTTTTGAAAATGACCCTTGATGCGTCGAAACGTTGACTCGCACTTATATTAATATTTATTGAGGAAACATAAAGAGTAAGTTATATTTTTAAAAGGATACCATCACACAGTATTCCATGTAGTTTATACTTGTTAAGGAATGCAAGCCAGTTGACACCGTCCTACAATAACATGGGAAAACATTAATGCTCAAAGTGATATGTGCACTTTGACAAACTCCACACAACGTTCATCATCCTATACCATATCCCTATAAACAATGTACTTCCTACAATTATAATATGGGAAAATATTAATGCACAAAGTGATATGTGTACTTTGACAAACTCCACAGAACGTTCATCATCCTATACCATATCCCTATAAACAATGTACTTCGTTATAAATACAATGATTATTACATAGCCATAATGGAAAGTAAAGATCATTATCCGTTACAATATGATAATGCTCAAAGATAATACAATAAGACCATCTCCACACAATGTCTGCCAACCTGTACCCCATATTTAAATGGAAACTAGCGAGTAAACTAGTATAGGCTGCCTCAGTGTTTGATATAAACAATAGGTAATAGAATGAAATTGTAAAAAAATGTTGACTAAAAAAATTTACTGACGTTTCGAGTAAAAGAATTAAATGGATGAGAACAACATGAAAGAAATAAGCTATACTTGGAGTGTACTCACTTGTTGGTATTTTCGTAATTCAGCTTTAATAGGTACAGGTATAGTGTAGCTCTGTAGTTTCTTGGCATCAAGAAGTTGTTCAAGAAACACTCGTTCTTTTTGTTTCTGTTCAACAAGGGATGCACACATGCCTGGTGGATCAGGGATACCAGCCTAGAGAAAAGACACATGATAGTGGCCGTGATTATCATCACTGTTATCATCATCATCATTGTCCTGATTATTATCATTGTTACATGCATCAATATTACAGTATCATGCTTGTAATCATCGTTCATTATCATCATCATCATCATCATCATCACTGTTATCATCATCATCACTGTTATCATCATCATCATTGTCGAGGTTATCATGATTGTTACATGCATCAATATTACAATTATCATGCTTGTAAACATTGTTCATCATCATTTTCATTATCATCATCACTGTAATCATCATCATCACTGTTATCATCATCATCATTGTTATCATCATCATCATTGTCGAGGTTATCATGATTGTTACATACATCAATATTACAATTATCATGCTTGTAAACATTGTTCATCATCATTTTCATTATCATCATCACTGTAATCATCATCATCACTGTTATCATCATCATCATTGTTATCATCATCATCATTGTCGAGGTTATCATGATTGTTACATACATCAATATTACAGTCATCATGATTATAAACATCGTTCATCATCATCATCATAATCATCATCACTGTTATCATTATTATCATTGCCGAGGTTATCTTCATTGCTACATGCATCCCTATTATAATTATCATGGTTATCATCATATTCATCATCATCATCGCGCTCAACATTATCATCATCAACATCAATATCAAGTCTGTTACCATCATCATCACCATCATTTTTGTTGTAGTCATGATCATCATAATCTTCACCATCCTCATCATCATCAATGGTGTCATCATCATCATCATTATCATCATCACCATCATCATCTAGTCCAATATATTTCTAGTTGTAAATTGTAATCTCTTGCAAATTCTAGGTGCAATAAAAACGTTATTGTTGTTGTTGTTCGGTTGTATCAGCGCAGTTGAGATTTCTTATTTAACTTTTCTTGGACTAATATTTATTATGCACATGCAATATAATCTTAAAAACAACATATCTAATGGTATTTTATAGACATTAAAGTCAAAATAATATGATGGGTTTCCTCTGTTGTCTGTGAAGATTTGTGAAATAATTAACAAAACAATATAACGCCTACTTTATTTACCTCAAGTGGCATTAGACGAATGGACGTAGCAAAGCAATGTGTAGCTAACAGACGTACATCTTCACACTGATCACTCATACGACCTAGAATAGGTACAACAAGTAGAACTACATAGGGCACGATATCAATACCCATACGTTCAATTACATCTATAGTACTAGTCAAGGGGCATGCTTTGATATTAGATTAGACTATTGTCATGATAGGCATCACCATCTAGCTTATCTAGAATTGAAGTGTCAACATCATAATAGCTTTCATGAACTATCACCAACATTATAATAATAACACCATTACCATCACGATCAATTTCATCATCATAATCAACACAATCATCATTATTATCATAATCAACAACATCACTATCTCGTCGTCATAATTTTTAACAATCATCATCATGTTTATAATTATCAACACCACCACCATAATCCACCGCCACCCACTACCACTACCACCATCACCCACCACCACCATCCACCACCCACCACCACCATCCACTACCACGACCCACACCATCATCACCACCACCATAATCACCACCCACCACCACCACCCACTACCACAACCGCCACCACCACAACCGCCACCACCACAACCGCCACCACCACAACCGCCACCACCACCACCACCGCCACCACAAACACCACCACCACCACCCACTACCACCAACACCATCATCATCATTTAAAGACTAAGGATACGGTTAATGGTCTCTATAGCGCCCTGTCGTTTAACCACACTATCTCCTGTAGCCATGAGTGGGACGACATCATTGATAACACGTTTAAGTGTCTGTTGACTGGCTGATTTACTTAGTACACCAATACACCTTGCACTCATATGACGTACTGCACAGTATGGATGCTGGATACAAACTTGTAGGTTGGGGATGAGATCCACAATCTGTAAATAAATCACAATGATCAGGGGCGGATCCAGAAATTGTTCAGGGGGTGCCCTAATAGACCTCTTTACCTTCCTTGTTTGTTGTCCCATTTCAGATCACTTGGTGCTACCCTTGGGAATTGTTTCTTTCACATGTAAATGATGTAACACGTTCATCATAAAAGAACAATTCTCAAGGGAATGGCACGTGTCTGTAATGGGCAATTTGCATACGGAGGTAAAGAGGTCTATTGCAAGTGAAGGGAACTAAAAGTGCTAGGGAGTGACAAATAGGGGTGCTAGGGGGGGGGGGGGGCTGGTGTCTAAAGGGATACCTCCCTAGATCTGACACTGATGATGGATAAATAACAATGACTTACAATTTAATATTATAATAGTAGATTAAGATGCCAACAACCAAATTGGTTAACGCATTGCTGTGTACATTTCCACCCTATTGAAAACCTCTGTGAATAAAAAAGTTTGTAACAAAATTTCCCATGTGATATCGAACTACATTAGGCAATGATTCTTATTCCCAGAGGATTTGAATTGGGTGGAAACGTACATAGTAATGCGTTAGCCAATAGGTCTATTACCTTGGCTAGCAGTGATTCTTCTACATGTGGTATTAACAGCTCTAGTACTTGTAAGGACTGGACCAGACTTTGTGCATCAACCTCATTGTTTCGCACCTTCTCATCACCTAACAAAACAAAACAACATATTGGACAATATGTCAAGTTTATCAATAAATACATCCTGTCCAATTTCAATTCTTTTTTTGCCATTTTCCATCAAGAAAAAGGTTTAGATCTGGAGTTTAATTACATGTTAAATATCAAAATCCCATGTCTAACTTCAACAAGTTTTTGAATATGAATCAACAATTCGGTTTGGGTTAACAACAACCAATTAGGGTTAACAACTTCAAATGCCACATACCTAATACACTGCTGTTTTGCATGGTATGTATCTGGTATGTAAAGATTGAATCATAGTCTCCTAGAGTTTAGTTACACTTGTAGGAATGGGTTAGGGTTTGGGGTAACAACAACCAATTAGGGTTAACAACTTTCAAATGCCACATACCTAATACACTGCTGTTTTGCATGGTATGTAAAGATTGAGTCATGGTTTCCCATAGTTTAGCTACACTTGTAGGAATGTTCTCCTTGAAGTGTTTAGCCAGTCTTATTAGGCAGAGCTCTGCTCCTCTTCTCTGCAATGCTAACTCTTTAGAATTCTACAAAGCAAATTTTGAAGTTAATATAAGCATACTTAAAAATGAAAAAAAAAAAAATTAATAAATGACTAGATGGATGAATGAATGATTGAAGGAAAAAATGAATGAATGAATGAATGAATGAATTGATCAACAAACTAATCAGCAAAAGGATAAATTAATGAATTAATGATTGAAATATAATCAGATAAATTAATAAGATAACTTAAGAAATAAATCAAACAATTGCTGCTTTGATTGACATATATATATATAACAGAGAGAGATGATTAAATAAATAAATGAATGGATGGATGGATGAATGAATGAATGGATGAATGAAAGGATGAATGAAAGGATGGATGGATGAATGGATGGATGGATGAATGGATGAAAGGATGGATGGATGAATGAAAGGATGGGTAAATGAATGGATGGATGGATGAAGGAAGGAAGGAATGAAAAGAGTGAAGAGAAGAATAAATGAATAGTGATTGTAAATAAATCAGTTATATATATTACCTCTTCTTCATTCAGTATATCAGTTGGTGGCATATCATCAATGGAAGCACTACTAGTTAGTTTACCACGCCTTCTAGTAGTAGCAGCAATAGCATTCTACAATGGTACAAATGTTATATTACCATCACCTTCCAATGGCATCAACAACAACATCAACAATTTATTAGTTCCTTTCATATTTTTCCTTTTTTAATTTTATTACATTTTTATAGCATATATCTATATTTTTTTATCAGAACTCGCTATAGGACTGTTAGGTTTTTTTACAAAATTTCTATTGTTTATATTAATTAGTTATTTCTATTTTAATAATCACTACATTGTTCATTTTCTTATATTTATGTTAGTTAATTTTTATACATTTTCTTATACTTTCTATATAGCGCTTTGGGCAATTATTATTTATAGTGGATTTAGCGCTATATAAATAAAGTCTATTGTTTATATACAACTGGTTTAAATCATGTTCGAATCACAAATTTGTGTTGTTGCACCACAGGTAGCCCAATCTATGCATTTGTATGTTTTTTAGCAATATAACGAAATATATAAAATGCAATAAAAATAAACATGATCACGTCCTATAAAGATGCTATGGAACAACAGCCATAAATCACTCAATATTGAAGCAAATGGCCTGAAACTTACAGGAATGTAAAGAAAAACACAACACACAAGTAGAGATGTTTATTTTTATTGCATTTTATATATTTCATTATAATGCTAAAAAACATACAAATGCATAGCTTGGGCTACCTGTGGTTGCACAAGAGTTATTATCCCATTAAACTGATGATGATGATGATGACATTTATTATGATGGTGATAAACAATCAATGATTGACATCATTACCTTGTGTTGTTGCACAAGAGTGAGTATCCCATTAAACTGATGATGATGATGATGACATTTATGATGATGGTGATAAACAATCAATGATTGACATCATTACCTTGTGTTGTTGCACAAGAGTGAGTATCCCATTAAACTGATGATGATGATGATGACATTTATTATGATGGTGATAAACAATCAATGATTGACATCATTACCTTGTGTTGTTGCACAAGAGTGAGTATTCCATTAAACTGGTCACATTGAAGCACATGGTTCTTCTCATTGAAACTATTACTATTGTTAAACGACGGAGCTGCTGATGTCACACAGGGGGAGGAAGGGGGTTCTTCTGTATCAACACTTAGACTAAGGTTAACAGCAGGAGTGACAGATGGATCACAACAAGCAAATGAGCACAGGTTTTTCACAATCTTTGAGTTAGGACAAGGTGTTTTGGACATTGTTAGCTGAAGTAGACTGGCTAGACTTTGGGCTGTCTTGAGCTATTACAACAAAATAAGTACAGAAAAACAAAAAAACAAAGAGATAAAATTAATAAATAGTTTTTTTACTTCATATATTTCTACTTTTTAATAAACTTACATTTAAAACAAAAAGTTAACATTAAGTTAAATTAATAAACACCTTATTAGTAGCAAGCTGTTAGCAGTAACACTAGTAATATCAACTGCAGTTACTTCAACAAACACAATAACATACCACAACAAAAAACAACAGCAACATCAACAACAACACACACAACAACAACAACACACACAACAACAACACACACAACAACAACACACACAACAACAACACACACACTGAATGATAACAGTACAGTAGTACCTCTATTAACCGGTCACCCTCGGGATTTCCAAAGTGACCGCTTAATATTTATTTATTTATTTATTTATAATGATATTTTATTTATAATTACAAAGTCCACAGAGAATACGACAATAGGACGCGAAGTCCCTTACAAAGTTCTTTCTCCAATGGAGGTTGGCCTCTGAATAAAGGCATAGAATATGTATAGGAATAGATTGTGGCCGCCTAATAGAGGGTGACCGCTTAATTGGTGACTGCTAATAGAGGTACCACTGTAGTTAAAAGAAAAGTGACATTAACTAACCTGCATGATATTCTGTTCTTCTTTCTTGACTGAGTCCATTATAGGTCTGATAATAGGGTTTAACTTCGTAGGAAGGTCTTTGAGTGCAATAAGAACACAGGCAACACTTGACTGGACTCTAAATATATATCAAAACATATTAGCCAAATGGTAAGACGAAATAAAAATCATTTATTAACTGACTGGATAGATGTTATGTACAGATGGACAATGAACAAATGAATAGATGGATTGACAGATTAAATGAATAGATGGATTGACAGAGTAGATGAAACAATAGATGAATGAATGAATCGATGGATGAATGGATGATTACATGAATGATTGTATAATGGATGAATGGATGAATGGTTGAATTGATGAATGAATGAATGGTTGAATTTATGAATGAATGAATGCATGGTTGAATGAATGAATGAAAAAATAGAAGATTGGATGAATGAATGAATGAATGAAAGAATGAATGAATAAATGGTTGAATGAATGAGCAAGACAGAAGTAAAATATGAGAAACTAAAAAAGACAAAAGGCAATATGTTTTTGAAAGCATGAATTAAAGAAACGGGACATAATAATAACAATATATGACTGTGAAGGTTGAATATTTTATTTTGAAAGCATGAATTAAAGAAAAGGGACATAATAAAATGAAGAAGAAAACAAAGAAGGGAGAAGTACTGAACCTTATATGAAGCTTGTTGTATTCGCACTGCATCTGTTTTACAGTGGACATTAAATGACATCTTTTAGCTTCAACAACCTAGAAATATCACAACAAATTTTCATCAAACTTGTTCGCTTCCCAGCTCGATAAGCTTTTTAGCTATTCTGGGAAATGAATTACCCCTAATATTAAGTATTTTCAATTCTGTAAACTTCTTATTTTATTTATCTTGTGGTAATAAAGATGTATTGTATTGTATCTTGAAAAACACAGACAAATTGAAGAACTAGGGAAGTGGTGAAATACCTTTCTGTCTGATGCACCCAATTTCTTGGTAGTTTCATTGAATATTGCCGTTCCCAAGTGACATGCAGTCTCAACATTAAAAAACCTACAACATATATCACATGTCAGTTTTTACTGACATTTTCACAAACATGCTACAATCTTGGACATAAATAGTTGACACTCGCTGCAAATGCTTGATACTATCCATTTCACAACTATTTTCTCCCCTCCCTCCCCCACCCCTGAACAATGTTGATATCCCTGAGAAAGAAACACCTTCAGGGAACACAACATTGCATTGGGGGAGGGGTGTATCAAAATATGATCGTTTGAGAGTAATTTAGTGACGAAAATGCAAAAGAAGCTTAAGGTTTGAAACAGTGTCAACATTTATGTCCAAGATTGTAGCTCCAAGGCTCAAATCCTGATTTTACACTCGTTTTAGTAGTTTTTGCTTCCATCGATCAAACTTCAGATATTTCCCGAATGCTTTGAGATGTATCAACATTCAATATGGCGGAATTTGAAAGGTTTGTTGATGATGTTTGTTGAGTTTGATATTTCAAAATTTAGAGTTTGCATGTTTGTGAAAATGGCAGTAATGTCTCAAATACACAGAACATAGAAAGTGTGTGTATGTCTTTCTCACCCTGGCTGAACCCCTGCAGATGCATCAATGCCTCTTTCTCCAAGTGCAATCAACAAACCCTAAAGAGAAGCGTATAGTACAGTGGAGCCCTGTTAATCTGGCCACTGAAGGGACAGCCAAAAGTGGCCGTATTAATGGGGTGGCCGTATTAAGCGGGTAAATTTTATAGAAAATGTATGGGCATGCATTTCGACGGGACCTAAAAAACTGGCCGCAATAACAGGGTGGCCGTATTAAGTAGGTGGACATAAGGCGGGAATCCACTGTAAATGTAAGTTAAACAGGATTTTAAGGTATCGGGAGGGGTTGGGGACCTCTACTGTCTCTACTCACGCAAGTTCAAATTATGCGCAAGCTTTGTAAAATATTCCAGTAAAGGTATATATTTTTTGAAAGCTGAATAATTGTAGTTTGTGAAAATTAATTCAAAATTTTCATTATTTAAAACGACAAAAAGATATTCCGACTAAAGCGTGTTTTGACCGTACTTCGTTTGAAAAGATGAAAGCGCTCTAGTTTCCTTGCAATTCAATGGTTTGGTTCCAAACATTGCACAAATATAAATCCAATCTGGAACCAAAAAACGGTGCCAGCGATTTTTCATTTTCGTTTTCGTTGTGGAGATATTGCTTAGTTTGTACACTTATACGTGATAAATTCAAAAATCGATATTTGAGACTCAATAGCGGCTGATCTGAAGCAGTTATGAGAAATCGCAGACACCGTTTTAGAGATTGATGGATTAGGAGTCTGCTAACGTGATTTTTATCAGTGAGACGGAAATCCTGACAGAGTTCGAGCTTTTCAAACGAAGTACAGTCAAAACACGCTTTAGTCGGAATATCTTTTTGTCGTAATGATAATAATAATTACAAAACCAATTATAACAATATTACACAAAATAAAAAAAAATACTAACACTAATAACAATAACATAAGAATAACAAAATAACAATAATAATTATAACAATAGAACAACAATATTAACAGTCATAACAACAATATCAACAATTACATCAACAGATTTAAATAATAATATTAATAATAATAATAATTATAATAATAATAATAATAATAATAATAATAATAATAATAATAATAATAATAATAATAATAATAATAATAATAATAATAATAATAATAATAATAATAACACTAATAACAACAACATACCACAACAACAGTAACACCAACAATATATGCCTGTTGAATATTTTACCTGGCAGTCACTCTGTAGTCTGGCATTCAGTATAGCTATTTCATCATACACCACTTGTTCTGATAAGATTTTATGAAATTGTTGGATAATAGTGTTTGGGCACTGACAGGTCTGAAATAGAGAAAACAAACTTTATATCAACTTCATAATAATTATCGTGATCTCCATTTTTATTATTTCAACCACCACCACTAGCATGGTCATTGGCATTATCATCATCATCATCATCACCATCAGTATCATCATTATCATTGTCGTAACCATGATCATTATCATCAGCAACAACATCACCACCTCCATCATCATCATCATCATCAAAATCATCATAACCATCATCATCATTGATCATCACCATTATTACCATCATCATCACCATCATTATCATCATCATAACTATGTTTGTTTCTCTGTTATATATGTACTTTACAAGACCATACCTGATCACAAAGAGCCCATTCTTCCAAGATAAGAGCAGCGCATATCCTTTGTATCCCTGATGTAGATGATAGAGGGTATGCTAATGTTTGTATCAAGTAATCTAATGGTGTTGGCATCATACCACCTGGATACTTGCCTAGATAGGATGCAAGAAGACCTAATGCCCTGAAAATAAATCAACAAAAAAATTCAATCTTCATGGAAAAGGAGAGGAAAATTAACATATTATACTTAAACGATAGGTAATATAATGAAATTTGTAACACCGTAAAAACATTTTGACTTAACTTTACTTCGAGCTTTAGCCCCGTCAAGGACTTCAGTAAAGGTAAGTCAACATTTTTTTCTTAATTTTTTCTTCTTTTTTTTTAATGGTAATTATATCAATGTTTCGCCATACTTCATCAGTCTTTTTACAGTTTCATTCAATCATATTTTTACAGTTTCATTCATACCATTCTTTTTATCTTATATTGATTTGTCAACTATTTTCTATTCATTTACTTTTTTTTACTTCCCTCTCTTTTCTCTCTTAAAAATTCTATTTTTTCTTGAACAAAGAATGAAAATAAAAAAAGAAACTATCATTTTTTCTGTTTTCTCATAATTTCTTATATTTAAAACACTCTATTCCCTTAAAGGCTAGTTCTTATATAGCGCATTTCCAGAACTGCTCAATGCGCTTACACAACGTGTTCGAGTTGAAGGTATATCAAGGCGCATTAAGCTGCCACCATACAACAACATGTCTGCCAACATACAACCCATGTCTGAACATGGAGTTCTTTTACGTCCCTCAATGTTGTTATTTTATTCCCCTTACAGTGAGGACACTTGAACCATAAACACTTTGAGTTTTTTTGTTACTTTTTTTTACCCACATCCCATGAGAAAAGAGACATAATATGGTGTAGCAAGAGAATGTTGAAAAAATTATAACATGAAAAAAGTCATGTTAAAAAAGTGTTCACAATTTGAGTAAAATTACTCAAGTTAAAATATTTCTTTAATGTGATACCTTTTAAACATAAACTTACTTTGCAGCAGCTAGCCTAGTTCTAAGGACAGCAGTCTCTTTTTCTGTTGCATCCATACTGACAGCTGCACCAGCTATTACTTCAGATGTAGGCAGAGTACTTTGCTGAGTACTTCGACCTCTTGAACTTTTATCTTGACTTTTATCCAACTGTTGAAGATAAGACACTTGTTTCAGAAACCTAACAACATTTGCATAACTATTAGGTATATATAACTATTTCAAAGAAGGTTGGCGAAAATTGTGTTGCTTATTGCTTGTTGCATGTTGCATATGAAGCCTGAAATGCACTATGGATGATATGAATTCAAGCAGCGCAGTGTTACAGCAATATGGAATTTTTCCAAACTTTGTCTGCAGGCTTTTCCAGCATATTTTATTCTATGCTTATATCATTTACATCAATATATTAACATATGTCAATATAACAACATATTTACCAGCTTGGTAAGCAACATGCAACAAAACCTTCACAAACGTTTTTTAAAATAGCTGTATTGTGTAAACACAATGATGAACATGATGATGAATACATATGATGATATGATGGTGGCAATATTATTTTACAGCACCTTTCATAATTATGCAACCACCAATGTTGAAACGGTGGTTTAAGTTGATGTCAAAAGCTTTGATAATTAGATTGACAGGATTCATAATTTTGATAATAATGAAGTGATGATGATGACAATTTTAATAATGATGGTTAGAAATTACACAATGTAAAAAAAAAAAAAAAACTACTTATTTAGAACTTACAAATAATCATTTTAAAATACAAAATCTTTTTTTTCTAGCATATTATTGTTTGTAAATTGTTGTAAATTTGAATAAAAATTTTTTTTTTTTAAATGATGGTCATTATATACCTTATTCCTAGGTTTATGTCTTGCTTGTATAAGTAGTGATGGGTCAATAGGAACACAAGGTTGTATCATCATTATACCAATCCAGCTGTTTATATATGGGACTACTGTAGCAGATAGAAACGACTTGGAACATTTCGATAGCAGCTCACACCAAATCTGAAATATAATAATTACTAATCATCATAATCATCATTAATAACAATAATAATAATTTAATATATTTCTATGGCGCATTTCTAATCTCAATGCACCTCACATGTACAATTTAAATAAAGGAGATTCAGAGAAGAAGAAAAAACAGTAGAGTCATGCAAAATATTGTGAGAAAAGGAAAGACTTAAGTTTACACTTAAATAAAGATAATGATTTAGTGATTATAGTAAAGTAAAGCCAACCTTATTTACATTAGTAACTTGTATAGACTGATAAACTTGAGGTCGCAGGTGCACTTATAATATTCAATTATCATAGAGAAAGTTTTTAAACTTAAAAGTACAAATAATTAGGTGTAAAAAAAGGGAAATTTACCTCATAGACAAAGTCCAGTGTTTTCCCATTAGGTTCAAGTATAAATCTCTGATAGATATGTCTTACAGCATCCTGCATGATGGGAGTTAGCCAAGGACATTCTAACAAAGAGTCCTGTAACAAACACTCTGACATGAGTCTAAATTGATGGTTCATTCATTCTTCTCTTTGCTCAATTATTTATTTATTTACTCTCATTCATAAATCCATCTTGCTATTTTTTATTCATTAATGAATTCATATTTTATTTATTATTTTATTCATTTATCAACCAACTCTCCCAACTCCTTATTCTCTCACTCACTTACAGTCAGTCAGTTAGTCAGTCAGTCAGTCAGTCAGTCAGTCAGTCAGTCAGTCAGTCAGTCAGTCAGTCAGTCAGTCAGTCAGTCAGTCAGTAAGTCAGTCAGTCATCTATCCATCCATCCTTAAACTCACTCATTAATTCATCTATCCATTCATCCATAAAATCACATTCATTTGTTCATTCATTCATTCATTATATTTTTTATCAATTCATTAGTTCACTCATCCATTCATTCATTCATCCATATAATATTCATTCAATCATCTACTTATTCATCAATTACCTTTTCAACAGCAGATCCTTTCAGCAGTGTCTTAAAAGTCATTAAAGCTGCACATCTGACTGATTTGATGGTATGTCTTAAGAAAGGCCATAATCTAGGGACTAGCTCTGTTAGAGACCCTGCGGCACCAAGCAGGTCCATATTGACAGTAGGACAGGCTAATATACCAGACAATAAAGACATGATACTATTGGTAGAAGCAGTCAGGTCATCGAGTTCCACTAATGTGTCCCATAATGTCATCAATAGCTCTTGCATCTAAAGAAAAGAAAATTAACATGGTAATTCACATGTAAAATGCAAAATGATGAACTTTAATAAGGCTCCCCTTTTTAATGTTTCCAACACCAATAGCTCCTTTCATCTAGAAATAGTAATCTATTCCAACTGCATCCTGCTCCAACGGATGGGAATTAGTTATGGGCAAAGCGAGTCTGTAAGCCGTGGAGCAAGAGGCAGTTGACCTAGGATCAGGGAGGGAGAGGGTGGGTGAATCAGACTGGAATCTAACCCCCAATAATATACAACGTAATGAAGGTGTGCCCTCCTACCATTACCTTCCCGCTCATTTAACAAACTGGCCTCGATTGATTGAGTGTCCATGTATTTATGCCCCTGTTATGCATGGTTGCATTTGGAATAGTAAAGAGATTATGTAATTTGTGTTTCTACACCTATAACAGAATGTATTTCTATAAAGTTTTCTAGGAGCTAAAATTAAGACACTTTTCCATACTGGGAACTATTAATTTTTTCCCCTTGATTCACATAAAAACCAGAACTTTTAAGTATACCCTAGATTAAAGCAATTGTAGTAGAATGTCTTATGCATTACATATTGTGCATTACTTTGTTTGGCACAAGCTTGACAATAGCCTCAATTACAGGTAGCAATGAAGAAGCAGCTAATGCTCTAACATCATCATCATCATCTTGTAAGGCAGCTATGATAGGGTCTAGTACCATAGGTACAAGCTCATCTGTTAGATCCTGATAGAAAACAGAACAGGAATTAGCAATTTGGAATAACAAATTTAAATATCTTTAAATATTTTTGTTTACTCTGACGAAGGCTAAATTAAAGCTCAAAATGTCAGTAAAGTTAATTTTTTTTTACAGTGTTACAAATTGCATCATATTACCCATCGTTTATATCAAACACCGACACAGCCTATACTTAAGTTTACTTGCTAGTTTCCATCCATCAATATAAAGGATAACAATAAGGCAATATGAAAGCAATACATAAAGGACATAATAGTGAACACTGTCATCATCATAACCATCATCATGTCATCTTCCTCATCATTAACTTTCTTTCTTGTTAGGTAATATAATGAAATTTGTAACACCGTTAAAAATGTTGACTTAACTTTACTGATGTTTCGAGCTTTAGCCCTTCTTTCTTGTTATTAATATCATAATCAATATGATCATATTATAACAATTATAAGCAATTATTGGATGAGGTTGAGCATGATATCTTAAATTATCAAGACCGAGGTCTGTGTTATCTGCCGAAGCCTCCTGGCTGAGGCAGATAATACTGACTCGAGGTCTTGATAATTTACGATATCATGCGAAAACCGAATTCAATAATTGTTTTATTATACATTTTTTTAAAGTAAAAGTACAATTATAATCAGGCAAAAGAGACAATTGATAACAAGCAAATCTCGCTGACATTTTCACATCAACTCCCTGAGAACGGAGAGAGCCTGGGAACTTGACAGTGATAACTACAGATACTGCAATTATCACTGTCAAGTTCACATGCTACTCAGATTTAGCCGTGTGCTCTCAGCCAATCAGATTCAATGTAGTTAGTAAAATGTATAATAATAATTGTTATCATCTTCACCAAATTGTTTTAGTATCATTCCAAACTTCATCATCATCTTCTAATTATTATTAAAAAATTGATGAATAATTAAATTTCAAAAGAAATCATGACCATGACGAGTGTTGTAAATCTCCTTAAAAAATTCATGAATAATTAATGAGACATTTTCAAAAGAAATCATGACCATGACGAGTGTTGTAAATCTGATACAACACTAGTGTTGTATATCCTGATTTGCATAAGTTTTAACTGGTATAATTTTACGGCAAAATTTATTTTAATCCTAAAAATTTTGGTAAAATATGAAAGAGCTAACCTAGACATTTTTTAAGTAGTTTACAACATTCGCGTCCGTGTTGTATCGGCGATACAATCGCGCGCCTTCGGCTTGCGATTGTATCTGCCGATACAACACGGCCGCTCATGTTGTAAACACTACATACAACACTAGTGTTGTATATCCTAATTTGCATAAGTTTTAACTGGTAATTTTACAGCAAAATTTATTTTAATCTTGAAAATTTGGTATAATATGAAAGAGCTAACCTAGACATTTTTTAAGTCGTTTACAACATTCGCGTCCGTGTTGTATCAGCGATACAACACGGCCGCTCATGTTGTAAACATTACTAATTATTGTTATTATTCATATCACCATCATGATCATTACTACCATCATCATATCATTATCATCTTCATCAGTATTATCGGGTGTCATATTTAATATTATGGCACTCCTTAATTGTAAATTTTTTGTTTTTTGTGTTGTAAATTATCCAATAAAAAAACCAGTATTATCCTCATCATCATCATCATCATCATCATCATCATCATCATTGTTGTCATGTTGTGTGTTTACTTAATAATTTACTTTATGTTGTCTTTTAGATTGTATGTTTAATATAACTCTTCATTAAGTCTTAGTCGATAATAGCTAGCCAATCACATATCGTTACCAGTAATTTTGTAATAGGATCCTTTAGCATCCTTTTGAGTCCTTGTACACATATACACTACGAGCCGTAAATCTACGTTATAATTCTACCCTATAATACTTCCCTTCAAGACTAAACCAAGATCAAACGTAAGTTATTCATCATTGCCATCATCATGACTATATTAAATTATCACTATCAGCATCATAATGTATTCAATGCCTACCTGTCTAACAGCCAATAGATACTTTATTCCTAGTAATCCACCATGTCTGACCTCCCACTCCAGTTGGTGTTGTAGAGTAAGCAATGCCATCATCACACTCTTACAGTCCTCTATATCCATTCGCTTTAACACTACACCAAGGGTTTGAGCACAAGTCTCTCTCACTGGGGCTACAACCTTGTAATAACAAGAACAAAATCAGTAAGAATCTATCACTTAAATGTCCACATTAAGGATGTCACTTGAATGGCCACTGTGGCAATGGAATACTCAAGTTTCATGTTATCTTGGATAACAGCCTTGGATAGGGCACAATATAAATAATAAATTATTATCATTATTATTATTATCTATAACCACTGTATTTTTTGACACAGGCTAAGGCTCGATTTGTAATGTCAAAATATTCATAAATTCCAAGCAAAGCATGGAATAATGCTATTGCTTAACAATAGAATTCACATTTGGATTTTAGCAGAATGGAGGTTATCCCTGTAAAAATGTGCCTGTTATGCAAACAGTACCACGGTGCTAGATAACACGAAACTGGAGTATAGTAAAATGGTAGCCATAATCACAAAAAAATAAGAACAAAACAACACCCTACTAAAAACACAAATACAGATTTTGCAATACAATGAAAGACCCATGAACACTGTGAAACAAATTCATTATTTTGCCATAATTATATTTTTTCTTTTTTTATTGTGGGTGGAATTGAAACAACAAACAAATTGACACCAACACTAAAATAAATTAAGAAATTTATAATTATAATATTACATAGTGAGTACTTTACAAGGCATATGTATCATATTGATTAGCTTAAAAGTTCCAAGATCACTTACCTCATCTGAGACAAAGTCTCCAAATCTATCCAATGCAAGAACACACAGTAAATGTACTGCCATGTTCTCCATCCACTTCATGTTTTGATTCTGTAACTACAAGTTGTATAAAATAAACAGCAACCAACAAACATACTGCAGTTCCAATGTTTTGCTTTCAAACTTTAGTCTAGTTATATTTTCAAAGTGAAAAATCATAATATGCTCATTTTTAGCTATCTCACTTTGTAAACACAGTTTTATATATTACACAGGCAGTCTGTTTCCTAATGATACTGATTAGCTTGCTCTTATGCAACACTCAGAATTTTAATAGACTGAAGAGCCCAGATTAGAGAATTCCAAGACTAATTCTTACAAGTATAACAATTAACAGTCTCTGAAGAGAGACTGTAACATGTTTTCATATTCATTGGATTTTTTACTTACATCTTGTACATGTGTTTCCACTGCTTTACCAGCACCTTGACCATGGACTTTAATGATTTCTCTAATACCAGTTGCTGCTCCATGTCGAACCTGATAAAGATAATATTTTATATCCAGTCAACAAATATATAATTATTCAAGTGACTACAATAAAACTCATTAATAATTCATGACAAATTAACAAAACAAATGATAACCGTGGAGGAGGCTGGATATCTTATACAACACTAGTGTTGTATATCACGATTTGCATAAGTTTTACTTTGAGTGAAGTAGATTTACTTTTATCTTGAACTCATTTACAACATGTAAATGAGACATGATGTCATTGTTGCTAGGAACGCATGGGACATGACCCTCCAATTTGAGGACCAAGACGAAGAAAAAAAAGAACCGTTTGCATTTTACACAGAAGCCTGAGTAACAAACAGTTTCTTATATCTATAACGCAACCCATTACATACAACATATCACACTGTTGTATTAACATACCTCCCATGATTGGTGAAAGAGCTCTTGACAAAGTTCCTCACAAAATATTTCAAATGGCCATTCTCCTGACTGAAATGAAATAACGATAATGATGATAAGGAAGAAGATGATGATGATAAAGATGATGAGGATGATGTTGGCGATGGTGATTGTGATTTGGTTATTATGATAGTAATGATGATAGTGAGAATAATGTTGATGGTGATGATGATAATGACAACAATGATGATATTATAGTGACAATGATGGTGAAGATGATCATAATCATGGAACTTAATTATGAAATTGTATTCCTAACATTCCCTGAAGTCCCAACAAGACAGCACACTGAGTGCGGTGGTCGGTCCAAGCCAATGTATCACACTTAATTGACAAATTGCTTAAATATACATGGTATTATACAACATAATGAAATTGTAACTAGTACTTAAAAAATACTTTTAACAACTACACGTATTAGATGTGTTTGGATCAAAATCTTGAACCACAATGGTCGAATAATACATTTCACAACTTACATAACAAACTCCTAATTAGCATAAATTGCAATTTGCATATTAGGCCCAGGGCCTTTGGTCCATTTAGGAAATTATTTTGCTTACAGAGAAATACTAGGTTCCCATTTTAATCTGTACTTTCCCATTTAAATCTGTACTTATTCAAATTTTGTTGATGTGTGCTAAACAAACAGATCAACCAATCAGAGAAGTTCACTTCATATAATATACTCTGATTGGTTGATCTGTGTGTTTAGCACACATCAACACAATTTGCATAAGTACAGATTTAAATGGGAAAGTACAGATTTAAATGGGAACCTGTTATATACATATTTTTTAATTGTATTTTTGCTCTGGTCAAATACTGTCATGGCACATTCATAATGAGTGTTACCTCTTCAAACGTAGCAGCAACATCAGTGACATTATCAACTACAATCTTATCAGAGTCAGCAGGCTGGTCTACCACAACACTTGCTGTTTTCCTCTTCTTAACATTAGGGGCTTCATCATCATCCATACTGTAAACAAAGGAGATCCTCATTCAACACGATCAACTCATTAATAATTTTAATAATTCATAAGAAAAAAAATAGAAAATAATAACCATACAAAAAGTTGTACATTATTGGCTATACCAATATTCCAGCTTAAATAGAGTACCGAAGTGATGACGTCACAATTTTGTTTTTTTATCTTTTCGTATTCAGACTACTTTCATCATAGAATGCTAGTCAAAATATAGGCTGCCCAAAAATTTGGGATCATTTGAGTGTGAAACAGCTGAGATATGATTTTTTTAATGTAAAATTTTCTCCATACAAAGTCTCTTATTTTTGCCCTGGTTCCAACTGGTTAGAACCAGGCCAAAAATAAGAGACTTTGTATGGAGAAAATTTTACATACAAAAAATCATATCTCAGCCATTTCACACTCAAATGATCCCAAATTTTCGGGCAGCCTATTTTTGACTAGCATTCTATGATGAAAATTATTTGAATAGGAAAAGATGAAAAAAAAATTGTGACGTCACACTTCGGTACTCTATTACATTTACATTTATGGCCATATATTTTATGGCCATTCATTCAACATCCATTCTGCAACTGGCCATAATTTACAATTTGTAAATCTCATACAGAGTGGCTGATTATAGTGTATCTATAAAGTTAAATACCATATTAATTAAAGATCATAATAAATTCTTACAGTGAGTCCCCAGCATCTTTGGATCTCTGTTTAGCCATAAGTTTTGCTTTCCTTTTAGCTTTGTTTTTCTCCCTGGCACTAAGTTTAGAAGATGAACTAATGGCTGCAATCTCTGCTGCTACTACATCTGCTGCACTCTGTGATCATACAATAAACATAGCATTCACATCAAGAATTTGTTCATGTTTGTACAATAGACCTTTTCATAGTTTCGTTCAAGTGACCATAAATAATAGTTCCATGTCAAGGTTGGAATTGCCACACACAGCAAAACTATAATTTATCATGCACAGCAACACGAACCTCAACTTGGAACTATCAATCGTGGTCATTGACTGGGACTGTGAAAAAGACAAATAGTCCTATTCACAGTTCCGCATCAGTGACCACGAATAATAGTTCCAAGTTGAGGTTCGTGTTGCTGTGCATGATAAATTATAGTTTTGCTATGCGCATCAACTCGAACCTTGACTTGAAACTATTATTTGTGGTCATTGACTGGGACTGCGAAAAAGGCAATTCAACTATTGATGTCAATTGGATCAGTGGTGAGAGCATCAGACTGACTGGTAATCAGAATGACATTGGACTCAGGCTTTTTTCTGGGTATTTCACTAGACAAAATAATTCATACTTAACATAGTATTATTATTATGTATTGATATATAACTACATACCTCAAATGAGGATTGCTTTTTCACCATCTTTTGTTTGTTGAACTCTTCATTATTCATTATCAAGTCTTCATCATCAAATAATTTATCCATTCCTACATCTAACCCTGGCAACATATCAAGTCCTAGACGCTTGCGGACCATTCTCTTCTGGTGCATTAACCTCTCTTTTGGATCCAGACCTATGGAATAACAATCAGAATAATTTGAGAAATGAAATATATGGTATACCATTACAGAAATATTATTGTTACACACAGACAATAAATGGTTGATATTTTCAGAACTTTGCAAGAAAACAACAATATTGTCAAGTAAACACGTTTAAACTGAAAATCTATTTACATGTTCATTTTTGCGAAATGAAGCAATGTTTGGGGGGTGAGGATGGGGGGGGGGGTTTGAGTTTATTCTTGAGGAAACCGATGACCAGGGACTGGCAGTTAGCAATGTTTGTTTTATCATAGATTTGATTATCAATTATAACACTCATTTGTCATTATATTTGAACATTTACAGGCACTCATTAGCAGAATTATTGTAAGTGCTTAGATCATTCTTGTTACATCTAGCTTGATCGATTGTGTATTATTGTTGTATTTTGCTGTAGAATGATGTCTTCATTGTTGTGATATTAAAATCTTCTGACAATCGAGAAGGCCCATTTTTCAATTGCAATGTATAGGTCGTTGACTATGGGTCCTGGGGTGATATTCCTTTGCTAATCTGAGATTATTTATTTTTGTCTCAGTCTATTCAAATGCAGCGGGATTGTTGGGGGAAGCACTGCTAGCAAAATGGGAAATTTACCATATATTATAAGATTCTTATCAGACAAATCCTCATCAGGCAATATTCATCACTTCGGTACTCATAACCAACCCTTTACTAATCTGAGATTATCTATTTTTGTTTCTATTCAATGCAGCAGGATTGTTGAGGGGAAACACTGCCAGCAAATTGGGAAATTCACCATATTTTTTAAGATTCTTACCAGACAAATCCTCATCAGGCAATATTCATCACTTCAGTACTCATAACCAACCCTTTACTAATCTGAGATTATCTATTTTTGTTTCTATTCAATGCAGAAGGATTGTTGAGGGGAAATACTGCTAGCAAAATGGAAAATGTTACCATATATTATAAGATTCTTACCAGACAAATCCTCATCAGGCAATTCATACTCGGCACCAGAAGATCCAACAAGTGGTTCACCATGCTGTAAAACCCTCTTGATGTCAAACTTGGAGAACTCAAGCTGCTCTGATTCAATACTGCTGACAGAACTTGTCTCTTGAGTCTCGGCTAATAAAATATTGAAATGTATAATCAGTAAAAATGAGTATTGTCTCCTGGAATGAAATGAGTCTTGTCTCCTAAGTCTCGGCTAATAAAATATTAAAATGTATAATCAGTAAAAATGAGTATTGTCTCCTGGAATGAAATGAGTATTGACTCCTGAGTCTCCTTTAATAAAATATCAAAATATATAATCAGTAAAAATGAGTATTTCTTGTTTATCTTATTTAAACCTGGGCCCCCTTCTTTTAATCCCACAGAAAAAAGGGCATGCAAAGATCACATTGTCAATAGATAGCTAGAGCTCATCTTTCATTCTATTATATTTTGTAAGAAAAATGAAACTAAGTCAAGTACTGATTTCTATATTTGCTTTTGTTTGATTGTTTGTTGTTGCTTTTGGTTGTTGTTTTTATTATTGGTGTTGGTTGGTTTGCTGCTTGGTTTTTCAGTTGGTTGCAATTGGTTTGTTTGTTTGTTTGTTTATTTGTTTTTGATGATACACATATTATAATTTACCTTTTACTTGCACCCATGGGGGGTTCCACTGGGGAACATTATTTGCAATAGCTTCTATAGCTTGTCCTGCAGCAATCCTTGTATCCCAGTTGTCACTTTTAAGAAATACATGTACCTATAAAAAGTAAAGAATAGTAGTTTACATCGGAAGTCCCTTCAGCCAAAGCTGATCTTTCAGAGAGCCGACGGTGCACTCATTTTACTGCCCTCTCTCCATCAGTGCTCCGTTTTGCGGGTATTTAAAGCTACTTAAAGCTACACGGAAAGAAGAGAAGTTGAAACAAGGATTTGAGGTCATTGGGAATCGAACTCAGAAATTCTTGCATAGAACGCCGCTCACTAAACGACTGTGCCATCCTTGCTTCTTAGATAATAGTAAACAATATCTTTTATTAAGGAGATCACATCAATAAATTAAAAAGTTAAGGACACTTGAATGATTACGGGAGACAAAAACCATCTAAAAAATATAAAATCTCTTATGTGCAACAAAAATATTTTTATCTAATTAATCGACATGAGCTCTTTACATAAATAACAATGATAACAATGATGATGATAATGATTATCATTATTATTTGTTGGTCCAATTTTTAAATGTTTCACAAAATGAGAAAGAATAGAAAAAATTGGAATGTCAAATACAATAAAAAAAAATTGTGACACTCCTGTGGCCACCTGAATTTATGATAAAGTAATATATCATTTTCAATAATGACAAGTGACAACACACACTTTCCTTTCTATAAATAACCTATTTTTAAGGGCACTTTTATGAAATAAACAATTTACTGTGATTTTTATCCTTGTGTGTAATGACCCCTATAATATATAATATATATATATATATATATAATATATATATAATATATATGGTGTACAGTGAACCTTTAATTATCATATACCAGACAAGAGCCAAAGGATATTTATTTTAGAGGTTGGCTCTATAATTTTTATTCATTGAAAAAATGGTCAGTGTTATCAGCCTAAGATACATGATAAGATATACCAAAATATAGACCACAAAAAAACAATTACATATTTGAGATATTCCTTGTGCGCTTTTATGTAGAATAATGTCGATTTATTGTGAGTTTTGTGGAAATGTGTGGGTTGAAAGTTACACCTCTAAAATATACAATATCAGTTATAATATTTGCGGTGGAGCCAGCATGGTTTAAACACATTTATTGTGATGTTTTTACTAATTAAATATATCAAAATAGGAATTAGAAATCTAATTTTGACCTAGAAATTGATCTGACATTGCAATATAAAATGGACGTTTAAACTTGATAGTTAAAACAAGCTAGCAAGTTGAGGGTTTAAAACATTAAGTAAGTGTATAAAGTACCCTGGTAAGAAGATTTGGTAGCTCATGAGGATGTAGTTTCTGCACTTCTCCGAGCTGTGACGCTGCTGCTTTGCGAGTGACGGGAGTTGAACCTGTGTCCAGCAACAGCAGAAGGCGATCAAGTCTGCGACAAAAAAAATAAACATTTCCACTCATTTTCCACACAATTACCTTCTTGTTTGGATAGGCCAATATTTGACTTACCTGGTCACCATTATTCTGCTCTAAATATGAAGAAATGTAATTTTTAGTTCCACATTTTTCTCTTTTTTCACATCTTTGTCAATGTGGCCGTCATTTTACATGCTAGTGCCCAGACCCCTGGCATGTACTATCTACTGAGGGGGACGTGGTAGGGCAGAAAAAAATAATTCCCCCTACCCTGCAGAGATAGTTTTGTAATACAGACGCGTGTGGTCAAATGTTTCCCGCCTTTTTATATAGACCAATCAAAATGTTTCGTTTAAAGTTGTCCAATCAAAAGTACTGTATTGTGTAAATAGTGTTGCAATAACTAAAACTTTAGATTGTTCAAAACTTACAAACGTGCAAGAGACGCAGCGAAGGATAAAACGAAAAACATTTTCTCTTTCTGTTTTTGTTAAGAAAATGAACAATTTTGAATCGTTTGGGACGCAAGGAACATGGCCTGATGGTACGACGCTTACAGATGACAGAATTATCGAAAATGGGCGAAATTACATTTGCGAGCTAAGCCAGGGGATGCAGAATACGGTAAAGAAGATTTTCAGAAGATTTTTTCTTCTCAGAAAAAAAACGACTTACTTACACACTTTGAGCACAGCACTTCTTTTCCTTTTTAGGTATTAGTTGGTTTAGTCATATCTAAGCAGGAGAAGCGTTCCTTTGAAGATAAGAAGAGTAAGAAGTTTGAAAGTTTTCAGAAAAATGTGTCCAGAGTGACTGAAGTTTATCAGCTAACTTTGCACTTTTTTAGATCCTGGATCAACACGGTCCCATTTTCACTTTACTTTGAGGGACAGTCCAACTGATTTTATCAATGTCAACTGTTGGGGATCTGATACTTACATCAACAATCTGGCAAAGTCATTTAAAATCAATGATATTGGTAAGGAAATTGCAATAAAATATTTTCCTTATATGTATTTAGCTGGTATAAATCGTTTGAGCCTATTGATATAGGTTTTATTTCAGTTGAGGTGAGAAATGCAATGGTGCAGGTAAAACGCAACACTGAATCAGAAGAAAGATGGAGTCCTTGGACACCCAGGTAAAATTATTTAAAATCATTTTACTAAGAAGCATTTAATTATATTGTTTATTATTGTTATGTTTCTTTCTTTCTTTTGTTTGGTTAGGTTGGTTTTGTTTCTATTTGTTTTTTTTTCTTTCTTTTCCAGTTGTTGTTTGTTTGTGCATTTTTGTTTCAATTCTTTTTTTCTCATTCAGTGGATATCAGCTAAACATCAATGAGACCCATTCTACCATTAGCTTATACAGTGGATGGGATGCAAGTGATTTTGATGTTATTGCTCATGTTCCCATCAAAGCCAGCAATGATTTTTATACATTGAGTGATATCATTGCAAATGGCAAAGATCTGCATGGTGAACATATCAACATCATGGCGGCTGTTAGAAGTGTAAGTGCAGTAATATTCACTCATATAACCCTCCCCTCATTCCCCTCCCCTCACCTCCCCTCCCCTCCCCTCCCCACACCTATACACCCAATCTCACAACCTACATACCACAAATAATTCTCAAAAAAAAAACCTGTGCCACGTTTACATTGTGGAAAAAGTTTGTCATAAGCATGAAAGCTGATATTTATAGAAAAATAAGACAATGATATTTTCAATGTCATTTGTACAGGTTGGTAAAGCAAGGGATATTGTGACGAAAACAGGAAAACAAGTCAGAAGATGTGAAGTCAAACTTTTTGATGATACATGCACATCATTCCCATTGATAATGTAATGGACATTTTAAAATAAATGCATAATGCTTTGGAATATATTTTTTTCTTTCTATGTAATGAGTATCAAAAAATATGATCAAATAAAGTAAAAACCCTTTTTCCATAGGTGGGACTCAGAGTTGATTGACCTAACACAATCTTGGATTCCTAAAGACAACAGTAAGTATATATGCTCTTTCCCGGGGGGAGGGGGGGTAGGGGTGATTGGTGGAGGTTTTGAAAACAACCCCTAAAAGGTACGCACAGATAAAAATAATTGATAAAGCCTTGTTGATTTCTTCCCCAACAAAGCAACAAAACAGAGTAAAAATGACTCTTACAGGTACGAAATCATGTTATGTAACTCATTTTTGAGCGAGAACCCTAATAGGACCCTAAAAGGTACTCACAGGAAATATTTTTACCCTAAAAGGTACGCGTACGCCGATCACACCTACCACTTGGACAAAGGGAGTACCACTGCCCCCCTCCCCCCTCCCCTGGCTTTCTCTTGTAGAAACTGCAAAAGTCAAGTTTACAAACTCCAGGCAGCTGTGAGATATCATTTTCACCATTTCAACTCTATTCTTGCAGTCTTATTTCTAGCTGATGTCAAAGTGACATATGATGATTTCAGAAAATCAATGGTTGCAACGTGTGACACAAAAACAATAATAACCACTAATCCAGGTAAATTATAATGAACTGAAATGCATTGTGTGTTTTAATTAAAGCAGCTGAACTGACTTTTTAGCAACCCTCTGATTATCCAGTACCTGGTGGAGGTGACATAGGGGTAAAGTATGTTACGCTATTATAAATGGTATGTGGTATGGATAATTTTTAACCCCTTAAAGAGATACCACATAAACAAAAGCAGTGCAGCTACAAAAAACAAGGCTCTTCCTTTTTCAGTACATATACCCTTAAGATATAAATGTAAGTGATTATACAACAACCATACCTGATCCAGTGATCTGAGCTTCAGAGGGGAGATGAAAGCAGGTGTGGGGATCGTGTTTAAAACGACACTTAGGAATACAGGTACTAGGTGAATCCTTTGACACTGATGGGAGAACATTGAGTGTGCTGGTCGAGTGGGGTGAGAAGAGATACACGTTCATGTGTGTATATGCCCCAGTCAACCTTCGCAAGTGAAAGCAAATGTTTGAGAAGCTCCATCAGTAAGTGTTCACTAACTCTTTAGTGGTTGTGGCTAGGGAATTTAACTGTGTCTGCCGAGATGTTGACTCGAATTGTGTGAATTTAAAGCGGGTGGGATCACAACAGCTGGGGAACTTCCTCACTGATTTTGACCTGAACGATGGGTGGGTGTATTTACATGGGAGGGCCACCCACTACACTTGGGTTGGGCAGGGAAAGGGCTCCCGACTAGATAGGTGTACATCTCCCACTGAATTGGTTGATATTTTTATTTAAAAACTTGTATCTAGATTCAAGAGAAGCTCAACAACTCTTCACAGTTACTCAATCAGCTGAAATTCTTGATGATGATGCAGAGGGATTGGGAGATAGCAATTTTGACTGTGAGTAAAGGTTATGTGCCAATTAATATATAGAGGAGGACATGGGGGATTGTGGTATTGATGAGTATAATTGTTGGTGTTGTGGTAAAAAAATACAAATACATGCGGTGTTCAGGCATTTAGCCTTGACGTAATTCGGCGTGCAGTGTTTGTGCAGTCATGTTGTTGAATTCCCTCCCACACACACACACACCCACACCCACACCCACACCCACACCCACACCCACCATATAGTGTCACATTTAGAGAGTCTTCACGATTATGTTATGTTATGGTAGTGACCATATTATATTAATACATGTACTACCATAAAACTAATTGATATTAAAAAATATTATTATAAATTTTTATAAAAAGGGAATATGAATAAAAAAAGAAAAAAATATAATAAGGTAATTGTTAATACAACTATAATTTGTTGTTTCTGGTATTTGAAAATACAATAGAGTTCAGACTTCAGTAATTTTTATTTTTTTGATTCATGCTCCCTTTTTACCAACTTTTTGACTGCTTGTATTTTTTCTGTAATACCACTAGTTTCGCCATGTAGGTTCAAGCATATTTTGCTAATTAAATCAAGCTTTTGTTGATTGAATCTTGGTTTTGCAGCTGTTGTTGAATTAGCAGCTTTTCCAGAAACTGATGAATTCAAAATCTCCCCATCAGAAAATAACTTTCTCATTAATATGGTGGTTTTTTTTCAAGCTTTAGCCCTTCTTTTACTTTTTTACTCCGACGAAGGGCTAAAGCTCGAAATGTCAGTTAAGTTAAAACAACATTTTTACGGTGTTACAAATTTCATTATATTACCTATTGTTTATATCAAACACCGACGCAGCCTATTCTAGTTTACTCACTAGTACTAGTTTCAATCTATTTGCACCTACATAACTCAATTATATTTGATCATCTGAAAATGGTTTATCTGAGACCGATAGGAATTGTGGGAGCTATCATATTAGCTTGCTTGAATATTATAAAGCTTACTTTTGGAATATATACATCTGGTATCTGGAATTTAATGAAATTCCCATAATTGGTCTCAGATCAACTTCCAGATGATCTACTCAATTTGAAATAGGTGTATAATTATGACGCCATAACATGAATACATGATAAACAAGTAATTTTTTTGAAAAAACATGCAATAGATTAAAAAATTATGTTGCTAATTAACCAACACCCTTTGCAGTCATACATTGGATTGTTGACTGTAACCTTTGGTTGTGACAACAATTTTGAAAGTATATATTTACACCTAATTGCAAGAATTTTGTCAAATGTAAAAAGAACATTTATTTAGTAGTCTAATAACAAAGGAATAACAAATTAAAGAGTTCAGCTTGAGTGATCTTCTTTTGTCTTTTAATTAATTCCTTTCCCACTAAATTACAAAATCCAGGACTGCAACGTTCTTGCAATTAGGTGTATGTTGTTACATGTTATTTGTTAATGTGTGCATTGGGGTATTGAAATTTAAAAGCTAAACACATAACATATACAAGAGTTAAGGAATACATTACATGCAACTACCATTATTCAATGTGAGTGTGTAAAACATGTTTGACAATGGTCGTTCATGGTCAAACATGGCATGTATAAAAACAATCTAGCTTTAAGATAAAAATTGCTTTATAAGCTTATTTAAAGTTTTCATTCCTTCTCTTATGATATTAGGGCTTATTGAAATGTGTCTTTTGACCAAAATAAGCAGTATTGGTGATTGTGATGAATCAGTATTTTAAGACCATGGTTATTATACATGGTATTTCATGGTCAAACCATGATCAACACCAAAAAATGACTCTGCTGTGGTTTTAACAAATATTTCAGCATAAATGCCAAATTACTACTGTATTGAGCATTAAATGCCATGTATTTGTCCATATAGAAGGTGATTTTGTGTTTCATGTAATTGACCATGTTTGATCATTGTCGTTCATGGTCAAACATGGCATGTATAAAAACAATCTACCTTTAAGATAAAAATTGCTTTATCAGCTCATTTTAAAGTTTTCATACCTTCTCTGTTAATATTAGGGCTTATTAATG
This sequence comes from Metridium senile, assembly GCA_949775045.1. Taxonomy (NCBI): domain Eukaryota; kingdom Metazoa; phylum Cnidaria; class Anthozoa; order Actiniaria; family Metridiidae; genus Metridium; species Metridium senile. Next base: position 1,698,089 of record OX459099.1, on the reverse strand, counting down.
TGTCTTTTGACCAAAATATGCAGTATTGGTAATTGTGATGAGTCTATTTTAAGACCATGGACTTATACATGGTATTTCATGGTCAAAGCATGCAACACCAAAAAATGACTCTGCTGCATGTGGTTTTAACAAATATTTCAGCATAAATGCCAAATTACTACTGTATTGAGCATAATGTCATGTATTTGTCCATATAGAAGGTGATTTTGTGTTTCTATGTAATTGACCATGTTGGAACATGGTCGTTCATGGTCAAGCATGGCAACTATAAAACAATCTACCTTTAAGATAAAAATTGCTTTATTAGCTTATTTTAAAGTTTTCATACCTTCTCTGTTAATATTAGGGCTTATTAATGTGTCTTTTGACCAAAATATTAGCAGTATTGATATGTGACCATGTTTGACCCTGTACCATGGTCAGGACCTCCGTTGGGACCATGGTCAGACATCATGGTCAATACCAGGGACGACCATGGTCTACCATGGTTGACCATGAAATACCATGGTACCATGGTCAAACTGACGCAGGGGGAGAGAAGGAGAGGTATGGCAAAAGAAGATAAAATATTACTATATCCTATCTCAGACCATATTTATAGCCTCTATAGTCAATACAAATCAGTTCTATCTACTACCCCCACCCTATTTTATAGCAATGGCTATATAGGTAAGTACAATATTATTGTAAGGGCTCATCAATGATCCGTAAATAAAGGAAATTGTATGCATAGGCACTGTACTACATATATATTAATCAAATGTCCATGATCTCCACTATAATGGTTGGGGAAATCCAGTACAGTCAGCTGCCGATCAGGGGACCGAGATGATTTTGTGCATGTTGGTACAGATATATCAACCACTGTAGATCTCTAAGCTCAGAACTTGTAAGAGAGACAGTAGTCTCAAATATATAGCGTTTCTGACATTTAAGTTTTGACAGTTGGCATGTATACATTTGATATTTTTTTAGTGAACAGCATACATGATGTCTTTACTGTGAAACAAGTGAAGGAGCTATTGGCAAAGGCTGACGATACCTCAGTACAACAAGAATGTATGGGCATTTTATATGGCTTCCTTACACAATTTGATCTTGATAATGGCATGGCATCATTCATTGTGACAAGATGGTAATGTAATCCTGACAATACTCCAGTCCTAGGGGTCAGTTTTTTATCTGGGAGGGGGGCTGGGCAAAGTGATGTGGGATCGATTTCAGAAACATGACTGTTTTGAGGGGTCATTTTTGAACAGTGAAGAAAGTTGCATGGGGTTCCCTTTCATATTCTACTAAAAAGGTAAACAATTTAATTTTAAAAAAAATCTATGCCCTCCCCTCCCAGATAAAAAATGACCAGCCTACTAATAAAAGTTGACATAATTTGTTGCATATCTTTTAGGCCTCTAATAGCCTGTAAAATGACCCAGACCTCATTCATTATTTTTTATTGATGAGGGTGGGGATCCACAGGCTAACATCTTCATTGCATGTGATGTACAGCTTGCAATGCCTTTAGCTTAAAAAAAAATAGCTGTCCTTTTGTTGTTCTCTATTATCCTCTGACTAAGCTTCATCTGATTTTGTTTGGTTTTAAAGATACCTTCTCTCCACCATACATACCTAAAATATAATTATATAAAAAATATATTAAATTTACATTTCAAGGCAAAAATAAAAACCCTGAAGATTCAAAAGTACACAAATATTCTCTAATGCATCAACATTAACAATGAGCTTGGGCTACTTGTGACTATCCTATATGAGTATATACACAATGCTCAACCTCATAAGAACTCTCACTCTCATTGGTTCACTTTCTCAGGATATCAGACCATATATATATCTACCGCTGAAGCTTGTGTGTCTTGTCACACTTTGTAATATTATGCAATAAATTTTTATTTCGTACAAGAATTTTCATTTCTTTATTTTTTTTTGTTTGGTTGTGAATTGTGTATATACTATCAAGAGTATATATAGAGTATAAACATAGACAGTCCCCTCTATTAACTATGGTATAAAGATATTCAAAATTAGTCAATTTCAGATTCATATTCTTGCAAAGTTATCTGTCAATAATTTTCATCAAGATTTGTTCTCACTCTTTTGTTTAGTGCTTGTGGTCAAAGGGTGGATGCGATAGATGGTTTGTGTTTGAATGCAAACTGCTCAGAAGCAAATAATACCAATCCAAAAGTTTCAACCAACTTTGAAATCTTATCAGCCTTTTCTGACCACTCTGGAACAGTGGAGTGTCGAATGAAGGGAAAGATTGTGGAAGACATGCTTGAATGCTTGGTAAAACTGATCTATTTTTAATGACATGATTTAAACAAATTAATATAGATAAGATTTAAAACTTAATTTTGGCCTTCTATGAAGCTTTTGTTTCTTTTCTATGTTTTTGTTTTCATTATTTTTTACTTTTTATTTCCATTCATGTTTATGAATAAATAGTGTTATTTTATTATTATATATGTCTTTTTCTAAAAAACAGGCTACTGATTTTCGTGGTTATTCACAACAACAAGCAACAGAAGCTAAAATAAAGTACCTCTTAGAAAGATGCAAGGTTTATTTCAAGGTAAGGTGATCTTTTCTTTCAACAAGATTTACATTTACATTTTTACTTAACTCTTTTACTCCAGTATAGTACAAAAAAAAAAAGTACAAAAAACGTCATTGTGAACTTTTCACTTCAGCCATACTCTCATTCATTCTTATTTTTTCTTCCAATTCTCATTCCTCCTACATATCAAAAATCAGACCATAACTAACATCTGTGTGCCACCTACAATGAATCGTTAGTGATTTTTACGGGTTTAAAACAAAAATCCAACTGGTGGTGGCTATTAAAATAGTTTTTTCATCTGTCTTTTGACGCCATAATAGTCCCGTCACGTGCATTTTAACGGGTCCCAGATTAAACAACAGGTAGCAATGTATCAGTTGAGACAGGTGCCATGCATTTATTAGCGCGATATTTACTAGCTCCCTAAACAAGCGAATGGAGTTTGGTTCTACTGTCATCAGCAATTATCACAAAAACTATTCATTGACAAATATTTTCCCTTGTCTACATACATGGCATGTTTATAATGTTTATACGCTGTTCCATTAGCAAGCAATTGACCTTTCTTTGCTATAGATCGTCAACTCAGGAAAACGATGGCTTAGAGTGCTTTCATGTTCTCTTGCTGATCCTCAAGAAACCACTAATGCTTTACAAAAATTCCTTATTGAGTAACTTGGATTTCTACAACATGGATTTGATGGATTACCAGCGAGGTCTTTTAAAACATGTCCGGTGTGTTTAAACACATTCATCTTTATAAATTGTTCAATATGATTGTCGTGATAAGGGGCTGGACACGTTAATCAAATTATTAGATGAAAAAAGGCGATACCCCGCGTAGTTTTACAGAAAATTTGAAATATTTCTGTCATTAAACCTTAGCCCCCCTTTTCTCGTTAAACCTGTTTTAGCTTTATGACAAGTTTAAAATATACATTTTGCTATTATAAATGTTTTAAAATTTCTTTATATTGCTCGAGTTTTACCCTTGTTTGGACTGCAATTTTTTTTTTTTTTTTTTTTTTTAAGGGCTAAATATTCTCCATTTCATTACATCTCAATTATAATGTATTATTGCCATTTATGGTAATGCTTGAAGCACGGGGTTGTACTTGTTCTTTCCGAAGTATACCTCGATTTTTCACTACTATCTGGTCTTTACGCGAAATGCTTAACAAAACCCGGGGTGGATACAGCGATATGACGAAAAAAGAAACTGATTTGATACATTGTGGTTAACCGATGCATTTTTTTCCGCGAGTTTAAAGTCCGATATTGGTCGATATTGTTGATATCACATGGTTCATATGTGTTTGACAAACGTTTTATACAGGTTATAATTTCCTGTTAGAGAGAGAGGAAGTCGAAAGACCTGAAGTGAAACCACGATACTGAAACTTAGGAAGTTTTCCCGTTTGAATCGTTGCTTTCACACACGGGTTAAAGGAAACTAACACTTTCATAATCCCACTTGATCCATAGCAAGGTATTCGACAAAGCATCCGTATGTTGTAATACTAGCCTTTGATACTATCCAGCTGCCAAATATAGAGAAATAACTTCTTGGGATAACTTTCAAAACGTAAACTTACAAATGATTCAATTAGTATTTCACTATAAACGACTATAACGATGCACCAGCTGTAAGACGCTTTTGCATATGTATGACATCACGCTCCGATACGTGATGCTAAAACGGATATAAATAGTAGTACAAATGAATAATTGAACATTACTTCTGCAGCAAATAAAATAGTATCTCAAATTTAAAAAAAAATGCGAGAAAATTCTTAATTGCGTTGATATCGAAAAAAATTATAAAGCGAAATCAACCATGTGTACAGGATTAGAACACGAACATAAACATAGATTTCAAAGTATGCTACTTAAAACTTTACTCCGAGAAAAATATTTTGTTTGTTTTAAAGTCGTGATCTTGGATATCCGTGTGTGTCAATTTCGAATTTCATTGAAGTGGATGGATCAATCACAAAGTTCCTTACGGCTTTGACACAAAGAATGTGATGGAAATTTATTGTTATGTTAATTTCTGTAACTTGCGCAATTTCCACGTGGAATTTTTACTCTACAACATTATTTTTTTGAAATTCACCTTGTTCTCATAGAGTCTTAATTTTTCATAAAAAGTACAGCGTCATAACAATAATAAGAATATTTCCGCAATCTATTTTTAGTGCGTTGGCGGATGAATATATGCCTGACAACACGTACGTCGATGTCGATGAGATCTTTACGACAGAGCTTCGCGCCAAATTCCAACATTTTGGACTTTAGACCTGAAGGAGGAATAATTTATGTTTTTCTCTAATGTGATTGGCTGGTGGGATACAGAAATATGCAAACATTGACATTTTGTCCAATCATGATCAGTGTTTTCTTGTGACGTAACGCAAACCGGTTTTTTAGCACGAATGAATGAATGAGTTTATAGCGCGCCACGACGACGGTTTGTTTTAGTGTTGTTTTGGTTTTTGGAGCGCTTTTTGTGTGCGCGTTTCTTGTCGACTTTTATGACAACAGGTACTACAATGTGGGATAGAAACGTGATGAGTTCTTGTGAGTTAATCAAAGATCGTCTCTACTTCGTAACTGTGGCTTCTAAACCCAGAAACAGCCCCTATTTCCACTATTTTGGCGTGGATCATGACTGGACTCTGGATGGTTGTAAATTCACCGACACACCTTACCACGGCCCTCCAAACCTGGCAGGAATTTATCGGTTTTTCTGTTTAGTGAACACTAAACTACATATGGTACCAGCAGCCAAAAAGATTGTCATTTACACTACCGCTCAAGATGGTTTACAAGAGAAGAGAAAGCGAACGCGGGCGATTTTTCTTTGTGGCGCGTTTGCTGTGAGTCAGTTGGACATGACCGCCAAAGATGCCTATGAGATGCTCGAAAAACATTTCAAACCGAACTCTATTCTATCCTACTATGACATAAATGGAAACAAGGCTCATAATTTAACTCTATTAGACTGTTTAGAAGGATTTGAGAAGGCTGTTTCTGTGGGGTTTTTCAGCTTTGAAGACTTTGACTTGAACAAATACGAAGAAGACGAACGCATGTTCGATTTAAACTGGATGGTTCCCGGTAAAATCTTGGCGATTTCAGATCCACAGAGAAGAAATGATGTTAAGGCTAGTCGATTTGCCAAACTCAGGAAGTACTTTAGACAGAATGATGTAAAATCCCTAGTCCGATTGAACAGGGATGACAATATGATTAAATATGGACTTGTATATGATGCCCGGTGTTTTACGGCCAACGGCTTTGCGCACTACGATCAATACTACGAAGATGGCGGGATCCCAACAAAAGCCATCATCAAGAAGTTTACTCGTGTAGTTGATACAAGCGAAGGAGCCGTAGCTGTACACTGTAGGGCAGGACTAGGCCGAACAGGAACTCTAATCGCTTGTTATTTGATCAAGCAATACAAATTTTCGGCCGCCGAAGCTGTTGGCTGGCTACGTATGTGTCGACCAGGAAGCGTTTCTACTCTACAACATTGCTTCCTCGAACACAAACAGACTGCTATTCAGAACGGCTATCCTGAAGATGTTACTCTAGAAGATCTAAGTGAAAACATGAAGAAAAGTATGAACATTATCTCGATAACACCGAGAAAAGACGAAAAGGTTGCTTAGTCATTGCGCCAAATGTGACTAGATATGAATATTAATGAGCTCTTTCTTCTCACTACAACTGTCTGGCTCGTAATGTTTACAAACGGCAGCTGGAGAATATTAAATTACTACACAACGTGTATATATTTAGCCACAAATTGCAGTTCTTTTGGAATTCTAGCTTGTAGTTTTTCCTAAGTCACTTTTATTTTAAGGAGATAGTAACTGTTTTGAACATTCCACTCAATCTTCGATGTCTACAAATTATTCAAATGAATCTTAAGACGACACGTTCGATTTGGTGGTAGATTGATCAACAGTCTGGGGTGTTTGCTGTTTGAAAAGCTACCTATACAATTTAGAAAATATTATATATTTATGGTTGAAGTTTAGGATAAGGCACATTATTTTGAGAAAAAAGTGTTATTAGCAGATTTAATTTATGCAGATATTTTTCGCACAATATTTTGTGTAGAGTTTTATGATGTACATTTTGATTGTAAAAAATGATTGTATTATATGTGAATTCGAGACCCGTATCTTTGAGATATCAGAAATACTCCAAGTGAGTGTATATTTATAATATTTTGTACAGATGTGAAAATAGTAATTGCGAAATTTAAGGTGTTTAACCAAAGCAAAGCCAAACTAGTTTAGCACTAGTAGCACATAGAGCATATCTTCAATCAAATTGATTGTTATTTCAGTACAGGGTTTATCTCTGGTCTGTTTGAGTTGTATTTAGATGTACAGCATTTACTTGTGAATATATGTAGCACTTAAACAAAGGTATTTTAATATCATTAAGTTAAAAATCTTGCTGGCAAGTAGTCTTTATGGTATTGATTGTTTTCTTTTCAATAAGTTTAAAAATATGTTAGTTCCCATTCCATTTGTAAATAGTTATCTTTGATAGAGTATTAGATAGACTACTTAGATGTCTGTTATACATTTTTCTTTATAAAATATTTGATATAAATCGCGCGCTCTGATTGGCTGAGAAGCGTTCTCTATAACTCAACAGTGCACGGAGCGTCGATTCGTTTGATTTTAACTACTGAATATTTTATAAAAGAAATAGAAAACTCGACAGCAGTGCTCTATTGAGTCATAGAGCACTTGGGAATTTTAAGAAGACTTGAGAAGCGCTGAGAAGCACTCCGCTACGCGTCGTGCTTCTCCTAACGCTTCTCTCGTCTTCTTAAAATTCCCGCGTGCTCTATGACTCGATAGAGCACGCTGCCTTGTTTTCTATTCCTTCAGTATATATTTTGTACAAAAATAAGGATAATATGAACAGATAATAAACATGTTATGATAACAATAACAGTGTGTTGTTATTTCAACTCATAAGCTATCCCATTTTCCCTCATTCTACTGTCACTAACTTTTTCCCATGCCACGTTTTTAACTTTAATTATAACTTCTGACGTCCAAGTTTCCTAACCAGAATGATAAATGTATACTGAGCTGTTGAGCGTGGGCGAGGTTTCATTCCATACGTTACCGTCCGTCGTCATGGCTCGTCGCAATATTCCCACCGTATTTTGCTTCAATCATTCTTGCGTCAAATAACTTTTATAGATTGGTATTTAGACGCGTAATAAATCGCTGATAGTTAGCGATCCATGAAGTAACGACTGTTATAGAAAAGCCTAGAATAAAACTTCCCGTTTGGAAATGAAACTGATTAACATATTAATCTAAAGGAGGTAGTCTAGGTGATTTCCATTCTAGATTGCTTTCCACTTTCCACCCACTCATTTTGTCTGAGAAATTATAATCTGCATTTATTTCTCACAACCGCCTAATCAAATTCAAGATATCTGTCCTATGCTATATTATAGATGTGAATATCATGAATACTTGACTTTTCATTCATCTGTGAACGAATATTTCAAAAAGCAATTATTAAAAGTAACTTCCACTTATAAGATTACTAATGTCTGTCTTTTTAGTTAAACCTTTTAGATGCTCGACTCCAGCAACGAATTGATAATTTCAAGGGACTTAATCAAGGTCTATTGCTTATAAATTCATTTCCTATTTATCTATTAGTATTGATTTGTACTTTTGTTTTAAATTTTGTATGAATTCAAATTAAAATGATGTTTCCCTTTTTTCGACTGACACAATTATCACAAAACGATCTCGTAATTTTAGTTATAGTAAAAAAAAACTATATTATTTAATATCACTAAAAGCAATGTATGATCAAAAGGTGCCGGATAAAAGTTTGAGTTTTATTCCGCAGAGTAGAACAGTATTCTGATTGGCTAACGTTTATTTCAGTTTGGGTTAGAAATAAATAACCGCGAAAGTGAAGTTTTTGATGTGACCAAATCAAATAGCAGTTTTGTACTTACTTCATTATTTTCATAAATTCAGTTTTTACAAAAAAAACATGGTATTTTTTTCGCCATTTGTGCGGTTGTACGTCAGTAACCTTTGTATTTACTCGGTCACTAGGAACACAGCTCGATGTGAGGTCCCCTTTTCACATAGCAGGACCTCTTAACACAAAACCAAATATTGATCATTATTCAAGTCGAATATATTACAATGCCATAACGCTAAACATTCCCTTTCTTGGTAACACTGAGTTGTTTGTCATGAAAAGAGAGCGGCACCTTGCTGAGTTACCTTTTTTGGCGCGTAATCTGCGCGCGTAAACACTATATGTTTCTTGGAAACTATGCGCGCTTGCTATGAATGACTGTACTTCAAAGCATTCTACCGACGCTTGCGAAACTCCATACGTGCTAACTTGCTAATCCTTATATTCTTTAAAAATGATTAACTAAAGTATTGATTTGAATGGCATCATTACATTTGTTGGCATCTAATGCAATTCGGCGAGCATCGGTGCATTTATCATTAGAATCACTGTTTAACTTAGTGATGGTAATATAGAAACGACTCTTACTGCAGGGCTCCATGTGTTTACGTTAGAAGCCAATGCGTAAAAACACGCAAATTCTCCTTTCAAAAGGAAAAATACGTTCGTCCTCTTCTGTTCCTGTTGTGTTACTTCATCTCATGAAGTATTGTTTGCGATGCATATTAGTTGGGGAGTAAAACTAACATTTTTAACTATTTCGAAAGATACACGCAAACTACCGTGCAGTGTGGTACCAACTTTAAGTGCCTTTTATACCATTGACTTAGGCCTAATTGTCTCACTATTGTAACCACCATTGAATGGAAAAGAACAGGTCAGATATCGATGATAATTCGTCTGCCACACTTCAAGCAAAGGGCATTTAAAAAACTTTAGCGCGAAGGAAACTTAATAGTAGTAAAATCACATTTGTGAAAATGTCCAGATTTGTTGGCTACTATACTCGCGTGCTTATCTTATCAAAAGTTAGCTGGAAAAGGCTTAATTTATTCTGATGACAACGTGTTTGGGGGTAGAATCGTCACGGAAGACATATCTTTCACCAGGAAGCTTTTCTAAACAAAAATATTATCCGAATATATGGTAACCATGAAATATACTTTCTAATAAAACACACCACACCCAAACCCGAACTTGAAAAGATTCCGTAACATTGTTCGTGTTGATTGCGAACATTGAGAAGCGCAAAGATTTATTGCAATCACCACAGCCACTAATAACCCATCATCCTGTTTTCATCAACACTCTATATGTGCTATAAAAATTGAAGCTCTCAGCCAATTAGATGGAAACGTGGTAAACTGCATGATTACATTGTACTAGTTTTACTACACGGCGAGAGTTCACAATTCAACGCTTCGATGCGTTGGTCCCGCTACTCGCCGGTCAAAATATTTTCCTTTAGTAATGTTGACGAAGTAATGTGCAGGTGTTTTCTTCCTATTTTACTATATACAAATGTACCCCTGAAATCTCTACTTAGCTAAATACATTTTTCACCTTTATCATCAAAACATGAGAAATATTTTTGATAAGTTAAAAGGGCAGTTAAAAGTAATAGGAGGGAGATAAATGCGTGAAAACTTGACAAATGAGTCAGCTTTTAACTTGGATCAGTCTCAAAACCTGTTTCTGATTCGTATGGCTTAGCATTTTCTCAAAATTAAGCTTGGGTTTATAGACTGTGGCTAAACAAAGAGCCTTTTATCATCAATAGGTTCAAAAACAAGATTTATTTAATGCTTTTCTTTCGAGCACATACATGCTATGATTTGCTTAGGTAAACACAAACAATAGGAATGCGTAGTGAAAAAACTGAAACCGTTGTAGTCAAACAAGACATGACTTGAAACTTTGAAGAGAATTCCAATAAATATTAAAGCATTATTGAAAAAATCTCACCGACAGATAGATATTAGCATCTATTTAGTTGAGATATTTTTCTACTACGTATGTCGAATTTGGGCTATGAGTAATTGTTTGTTTACATTCGTTAATTATTCACCACCAATACTACTATGTTTACTATTTATATGTATCTAAGCAACTTATTCTTACAACAACAATGAGTATGTTTGTAAATATAACGATCGACTAGAAAACATTTGGACAGGTATACAGTCCAGAAAGCTCTGAGATGTATATTTGAATATTTTACCTCGACGGTTAAACGATAGTTGAGAACGCTAAGAATTTACTGTCCAGATATGCTGTTGTAGTAGCTAGTGAATGAGTAGTTTCCCGCTCAAAATAAGCCACAGGAGGCATCAAAAATTAATTAGACTGTGGTAAAGTAACACCAAATAAGATAACTACAGTCCGATACCTATGTCACGATATATTTAAAACTATCTGTTTTTCACTAAAACTTATATTTTACAATTTGGCTGCGCTAGTAACGTATTAGCTGTAACGATACATTTCTAAACGCAAGGTTCCAACGTATATTTTTACGTTAGCGAATTGCTTCATAAGGCATCATCCTCGTGTTTTTACCGCTGAAAGAACGACTGGAAGCAGTAATAATACCAGCATGCAGTCGAAACATCGCAATCCAAACATTCGACATTTGTGAGACAAACGAATTGTTCGAGTAATTTTTTTTCTCAGTATCTCATATCCACGATGGAAAACCTTTATAATTTTATTCAAGCTATAGTGAATTATCTTAAAAGCTAGCTGCGTTTGCAATGTTTTTGAATACTTCCCCACGACAACAAGACTGCCGGGTTCAATTCCACGTATAAGGCCCCTACGTAAATGCCACCGACAAAAGCTCGAAAGCCAGCTGCGTTTTAGTCGATATATACCGTTAAACTTTCAAAACGCGAGGCTGCAATGTTTTTGAATACTTCCGCAATCGAAAACAAGACTGGTCCAATTCCACGTAAGGCCCCTATACGTAAATGAATATTTGCGCACGTGAACCCTTGTGGTCTGATTAAATGGAAATTATTTAATGGATACGTTTTAAAACGTAAGGTTCTTACGTCTGTGAATCTCTTCCGTGTAGGCGTTAACCTCGTGTTTTGACTGAACAAACCAGCTGCTTTTGTCCATATCAGTTCAGGAAATTTCGTGTAGGAAGTAACAATAAAAAAGGAACAATTATGAATATGAACTAGTTGTACGTGGCCTTGTTCGAGAGGATAGAAAATGCTCATAGAAATATCACTTCAATATAACGAGCTTTAGGAAGAAAGTACTCGAGAAATGGCAAAAGTAAATAATAGAACTCAATGGCTGGTTTATGTAGACAAAGCTACCTTTTGAGACGTTTGAAATATGCGATTTTATTGATCGATATTTATTGAGTTATACGTGCCGTGTTTTTTCCGAAAGGCCACAAGAAAATCAAATTAAATAGACATATAAGACTACTCCTTCTTTGGAATTGAATATGTGAGTTCATATAGTAATCAATAATTGTGAGCGTTAGAAAATGCACCGGATGATCTAGATAACTGCATGTGATCTTTAATCAGACTCTATTATTTCACCACTTGTCTCGTTTGAAATCATATTTTAATTGGTTTCCTTTTTAATAACAATTATCATCATGGTACATCCATGCTACATTCAAGACTATGACAGAATGATCCAGAAATGTATCAGCACTTCCCAGAAGCGATGCAAAAACTGCCTAAATAGTCTTGAAAACATTATTATATAGTGTGCGTCGAAGTAGAATTACTTTGCGCGGTAGATCCAATAGTTTTACAAATGCCGATCAATTAAGCCCTAAGCAAAATGGATTGTTTATTCAAAAATGCAGTGAAAAGTAAAAGCGAGTCTTGATATCAGTTCAATTCTACCCGGTTTCACTGATTTTACAGAAAGACCGAGACTTACTACAAATGATCAAAGCCCGAAGCTTAGACGCATTATATAGATTCTATATTTAACTAAAGACTTTCGGCATAGTAACTGATATGTCTGTTTAAACTTCTACCCACTTTTTATAGTGTTTATCTCCCATCTCCATAATTATTTTAGATGTTTCTACTTCCTCCCTATTTTCGTCCAGTGATTTCTTCCATCTCTAGTCCATTTTGAGGTCTTTTGAACCGCGTTTCTCCCTGAGCTGTTCCTCTCCACTCGGTTTGCTTTTGTATTTCGTTTACTCTGTTGTGCATTACTTAGGAAGTTTTTACAAATTAGAGTCAGTACAGCGAAGCCCTTGAGCTATAAGCACACCTTTTACCACAGTCGATTATTAAAAACGGATATTGGTGTGCGTCATTTACAGTTTATTTCAGTCGTTTGCGCAATATTATTTGTTAATCCTTTAGAGTGAAAACCACATGTCGACTCTAGAATGCATTATTAATCACTAACTCTACATATACTTCTATTAATTTGTCCCCTTTGTACTCAATATACATGTATTTCATCCGGCCAAGAAGAGAAACTCTTAACTACATATATTGTTATAGGACAAGTAAACGTAAAGCTGATCTCTTTATAGGATCGACAAAAGTTTAGGGTGTGCCTGTCCCATCCGTTGATTAATGGCTTCCTATCCTTTCAATATACATCAATTACTCAGTGAAGATTTGATTAGGACAAACTATGGATTTTTCGCCGATTATCTGGGTTTATGAGTTTTGCAATCACAATATAGTTTGGTAATTTTTTTTTTCAAAGACCTAGTAGAATGTTAATTAAAGATCTGAGTTCTCGGCATTAATTCTAAACATCTTTGGTCAGATTTCATCCAATAAATGAGAAGGAGGGAGAAGAGAGGGAGGGAGAAGAGAGGGAGGGAGAAGAGAGGGATGGAGACAGCTCACTTATCAGTTGATTTGGGAAGAACCACGTATCGAAGATCCAGGAAAGCCAGGAAAACCAGGAGATCTCTGCAACAAGCAAGAAGAACCATAACATTTACAAGAAACAGGAGAAAATCACGGGATTCAGACAAACAAGAAACACCGCTGTACGTATGCACCAATGCCGGAACCTTGAAGAAACAATGAGACTGAGCAAGAGAACCATAAAGAGCCAGTTGGTTAGGAGAACCAGGAAGAATCAGGAAAATTGTCCAAGATTACCACAAAGTACCAGGTCTACCAGGAGGACAAAAACATTTTCGACGATGTGATTGGAATTTGTGAAAAGAACAGAAATGTGTGTGTTTTTAAAATGTACCATTTTGGATAGTTTGGCCGTGAGAGAACATAAAAACTTACGAAAGAACACATGATATATAAGAGAACGCACATTTGGCCTCCGTTTACTGTTTCCTATTGCTTAACTTTAGCTTTGTATTTTCCATTTCTCAGCTCAGTTTTGAAAGTTTGAATAACGGTAATAAAAACATTGATTGATCATGTGAAAGTATTAGAAATACACAACCATCTGAGATATTTACATAGTTTTAATGGAGGTATCGTGAGTAGACCAAGATGTATGGGGATAATTGTATGAACATAGTTCGCGGGGAAAATGGCATGCGGGAGACTAAGTTTAACACTCGTTATAAGAGGAAATTAAACACCTGATTTTTTTTCGTCTGAAAGTATGACCTATATAGTATGTAGTGGATGATTCATAACCGAAACCTCAAAGACTTCCAAATCAGTGTGCGGCGTAGGTTTAAATTTTAAGAAGAAGTGAACACAGATCGTAAACAAAAAGAGATTAACAAAGGTCAAGAGGAACACCCTATATATATGCTGCCAAAAATTTGTGTACATACTGACAGAAAAACAGCTTTGTTTAGCTTTGACCGTTTTATACTGCCAAAACATTTGCTTACACGCCAGAAAATAACTTTGTATTAAGTTTTGACCTTTATGTGATTACTAAATACGTTGTCAAACACAAGCTTTTCAAAAGCATATACCGATGGCAATATTGTAAACACAGCTCGCAAACAAAGATAGATTACATACGGGCAAGAAAGCATAAGTATTTATGCTCTCTTGATACGGGTCAAGAGGAATACTACTACCAAACAATTTCACGTGCCAGAGAAAAAATAATTGTCTTGAGCTTCGACCTTTTAAGTGACTCTATCCGATTTGAAAATGCTTGCATAGTGACGTGTGTTGTCCGTGTCTCGTCCATGTTTGGATTACGTGAACATTTAGTGCCAATAAAAAATCCTTTAAATTTTTGACCTCCGCACTGCACATTCTCGACCGCACGATACGTTGTCAGTTGTGTGCTGGAATGTACGTCTGGACATGACCAACACATTGAATAGTTGGCGTAGTTCACCAAATACTTAAACAGATTAGTGGACTTATCTAAATGGATCAATGTTTATATGGCACGAAGAGGGATCTAGTCTCCCTCGCAGCCGTTTTTATAGTCGGGCTTCCTTTGGGATGAAATCAAACGAAAACAAACATCGGACATTAAAAATAATAACTAATAGATTAAATCGATTAATGAATATACTAGAAGACCAATTTTTATTCAAAAATAGAGAAAGCAAAATTATTGAAGTTTATTATTAATTAGTGAGTTCCCAGCTAGAACATTCAATGTATCTGAGGGGTCGAATCGTGTTACGTAGAGGGTGAAGATTTCGGCTTTATCTGCGCTATCCCAATATATAGAAAGGTGACTATTTCGTCCTTGTCAAAAGATGAGCCAACCCAAACCATATAAAAGGATAACCTGTGCACTAACTATCTATTATACAATGACAGTTCGGGTCTGGTTCGCCAGAACTTTTCACATTGGGCTTCCTGTGGAAAGACTAGAGTTCGAGATTGTCCTATTCTACTGGCAAGGTGCACTTCAAAATCCAGCGAAATAGCATTGAGTTATCAACCCGATGCACATCGCAATGAATGATACAATTCGCCTTTTTTATATCGAGCAAGGGACTGGGTACGAGTGTGAAAAACTAATGTGACTATGGTTCCAGAAAAAATAACCCCGTCTCATGGGAAAGTAACCAAATATAAGCTTATTGACCAGGGTTCAGAACGTTTGGCTAAATAGAAAAAAACATTATGAGCATCCAAACTCTGCCAAAATTACAGAGAAATGTATGGTGTCCTTCCAAACCATACATTCCTGGCATTTTCGAAAACAAATAAAATACCATAATTTCGTTGCAATTTGCACAAACTTGTTGCAACTTTCAATTCTTACTAATTTGTATTTGTTCTTTCCTGTGAAGGGGTTTGTTCCAGTCCCTTGCTCGATATGAAAACCGGATATCCACAAGTCTGTACAAAATAGTGCAATCCGACAATACACATCTAGTTTTCAAAATGTTTCACGGATATATGACGTGCACTCTAATTTAAAATTATTAATAACGTGATTATTAAATAAGTATCAGGGTTGTAATTTATGTTAGAATTTTATTTTGATT